>CM076579.1:1449873414-1450215326 GCA_034641835.2 Pinus albicaulis
AAGTGACAGCAGATGAGCTAATACAAAGCCAAGAGGTGGAAAAGGGATTTTGAAATTGTAGTTAAGCTTTCTTCCCCAGTAAAAAGGCAGTTGCACTCAAAAGGCACATCTATAATCCTTCAAGTGGCTCAGAGCAGAATTTTATTCACCAGTACACATATCAAAAAAGAAAGACATGTTGTCCCCTTTTATAAGAAAACAATGAAAGGAGTTGGTCCTTGAATGTTTTTCTTATAATTGAATAGGTTCATATCTATTAAAGTTGTTAAAATAGCATGCACATCCTTTTGCCAACATTATTTAAAGTGTGGGCCCCTTATAGCACATTTAAAATCACTTTGGTTTTCAAATGAACAAAGGTGTTTGTTTTGAAGAAGAAGCCTTCAAAAACCCTCACAAGTCAAGCTCAAGGTTAGTTGGCTTTTTGCGTTCAAAAGAGGATAAGGAGACCGGTGCAAGCCATTTGACAGTCTCAAAACACAAGGCATCGATCCCCTCTTTCTATTCATTGGATCGGAGAACGAGTTTTTGGGAAAATTCATTGATTTTTCGGGCTTGAATACTGCGCGGCGCACCTGTAGGGTTGTGCGGCACATTCAAGCCAACATCAGCATGAAGGCCAACCCGACACCGTTCCTATTGTGCGGCGCCTTCCCTTGTCAACGTGCCACGCACATGTTAATGGCCCAAGCGCCTTCCAAAAGCCTTGAAAGTTTCTCAAACTTGTCAACAAGGGCTGCCATCGAATTTTCAAGGTATTTATGTGCCTCCTTGGTATTGTCAAATTTCTAAAAGGGTGATATTTTGTGGAAGTACCCTAACTGTGATAGGGAAAAATAAACTCTGTCAGCCTTATGCAGTGAAGAAAATAGTGGTAAGGAGAGTTTTTTTTATGTTTAAAAAACTCGAAATTGCAGTGGCTATATTTGCTCAACACTGACATAGTGAAAGTAGTGGATTTCTTATTACTGTCAAGAGACCTAACAAACTGCCCTCAAAACAAGTTAAAAGGTGGAGGCACTGTTTCAAGGCAACAACATAGTATTTGAAAAAATGAAACAGTAGGCCTATCTTCAACAATGGTAATCATACATATATTACTTTGTCACTGTCAAAGGTCATCTCTGTGTGGTGAAGAGAAAAGTCAGGGCTGCCAATTTGTCCATTAAAAAAACTTTAGTGTGTAAAGCTGTCATTGCCATTTGGAGGTGTTTGTCAAAATCTGTGTGAGAAAATAGTGAAGACAAGAGCAATGTTTTGATTAGGAGGGGTGTTTGTCTGCTACAAGGCTGTTTGTACTCACACCAAAACACAAAGAGCTTGGTGACCTTACCTAAACACAGTGACCCTTTACTGTGTGTATAAATTTTAGTTGACTATGTGCTTATTATTAAATTTACTTGTTGAAGGGCATACAAAGGGGAAAGGCAGTGTTTTGGGAGGAGCAGGGACCTAATACCAAAGAAAACATTTTACACAGCATTTGAGGCAGATTTTCCTTGATCAAACAGTGATTGACAAAGAAGACAAATTTTTGTTTGAGAAAACATTCTTGAAATACTTTTTGAGGCAGTTTGGTTTTGCAGAGAGAATCCAGAACAAGATGCCTCCCAGGCAGGATAGTAGGAGTGGATTGCATAAGAGATATGAGCATATTTCCACTGAATAAGTGAATGCACACCCATCAGTCTTGTTCAGTTTCCATGAGGTCGGATGTTTAGATTTTTGTCAAAGAGTGCAAGAGGTGAAGAGTTTCTCTCCTTTGACACATCTTTGCGCTTTGAGGTTTCGAGACAATAATTTCGAGTTGGCAGGCCTTGACTTCAAATTCTCCCCAAGATCCATCTCCAAGGCCACTAAAATCCCCTATATTGGTGAAAAATGGTTTAAACAAAGCCATTTGGACTCAGATGATTACAAGCCCTTCCTAAAGCCTGAGCACAGAGAATCATGTCCTTCTATTTTCCCTTTCTCATATATTTTATCCAGCTACGCCCCTCTCATGAAGATTATCATGAAGTACTTCACTTGTGAGGTAAGATTCTCCCAAATCTATGCCTATCACATTCGACTGCTCATGCATTTCACAAGGACCAAGCTACTAAATCTTCCTTTCTTCTTGCACAAAAGCATTGAGAAAATGGCTTCCACTGTTTAGAAAAAGCCTCCTTCACAACAAATAGCATGCCTCTTCCATCACTCTCTCATCAGAATCATCATTCTTCATCAGCTTGAAAAGAGGGAGGTCTCTTGGGATGCTTTCATCACTCATCCGGATTTCTCCACTGTCCCTCAAGTCCATACATCCCCTACACCTCCAACTCATCATCCCTCGCCTTCTTCTAGCAGACCTATTCCTAAAAAGCTCAAGTTTACTACAGAACAAACAAAGGAACATGAAGAAGGAGAAGAAAGTGACCAGCAAGAGGAAGAAGGACATGAGAAGAAAGAAGAAAGTGCTGAATAACAACATGACAGTGATGATGAACAACATCAAGGGGAGGAGGAAGAAAGTGTTGAACAGCAGCATGACAATGATGATGAACAACAGCAAGGGGAGGAGGAATAAAGTGCTGAATAGCAGGATGCCAGTGATGATGAGCAGCAGTAAGGAGATGAAGAAAAGAAACATAGTGAGGGTGATCAGACCTTGGATGATACACAACAGATTTATGATGAGGGTAAAACAGAGCAGCAAGGATAGCCAAAGGAGACTGAATAGGTGCAGCATGATAGTGTTGAACAGGAGCAGCATGATAGTGATGAGCAAGCACAACCAAAATATGATACACAACAACCTCCTCAAGAAGAACATCAAACTCAAAAAGAAGAGAGGCAAGGTGACAAAGGTAAAGGGGCCATGCCCTCTTCTCCTAAAATGGCCAAGCCCCGGACAGCAAAGAAAACAGTGCCTAGAGTTTTCACTCCAAATGTGACAAGGGCCCTCCAAAGTAAAGGAAAATTGCCAAAGAAGCCCATGATTGATTTGCCTAGGAGGAAGAGCACTAGAATAGCCACCCAAAGCAAAGGGAAGGGTAAAGAGGAAGGCAGTCATGAACAAGAGAGTGCATTCGACATCATCCAAATCCAAAGCGATGATAGTGATAATGAGGCCCGGATTCTAGAAAGCCTCTTGATCCATAGAGAAAGCCAAATTGATGCATTGAAGGATGATCTTCATAGAGCTAGGAATTTCAATCAATTTTTGCAAATCCAAAATAAAAAAATGAGTGTCCATATGGCTGTTTATGAGACAAGGGCGTCTAAGTCTGAGAAGGAGGCCTCCAAAGCCCAAGCAAGGTTGGAAGAACTCATGGGTGAGTTCGATGAAAGTGAAGGTGAAGATCAGCCTAGGCGAAAGAGGCCAAGAACCATGGGGCTTAAAAAGGCCCTTGAGAAGCAAAAAGAAGAGGAAAAATCCCTTCTCCAATCTACCCCTCTCACTGCATTGTTCAAACAAGAGATAGAGAACAATAAGGAGGCATGGCTTGAGAGAGTCAATAACCACTTGGAGAAGAAATTGGAGAAGGCAAATAGGGATTTAGACCTTTAAAGGAGAATGACGGGGCATTATAAAAAGTTAAATCAGTTTTCCCGACGCAAGTTGAAAGCTGCTCAAGAAAAGCTCAAGGAGGCTAAAGGGAAGCGCCCGACACAGAAAGTTAGGAAAGACACCTCAGGACGTCAGATTTTGGCCTCTGCTTCACAACATGTTGCTGAGAACCCTTGAGGGTCATACTCACCAATTTTGGGCAAATTTTGACATATTTTGGTTTTTTGTCATTTTTGGGTTTTTGGCCAAAACTCATGGGCTTCGCCATTTCAGTTTGGGGATCATCAAAGGATGAGAATGGTATCATTGGATGCCATAATTTCAGGAAAACATACTCAGCAATTTTCAGGACATTTGAAGATCATTTTCTCAACCAAAATGGTGAAAAATGCTCGCTTTTTCTACACTCTGCCCGGTCTATCAGCAAAGCTTATTTTCTTGTTTTTTACACACAGGCTTGTTTTTGGAGGACTTCCAGGCATCAGATTGGGAAAATTCAAGTTTTCCAGAAATCAGAAACTCATAGCTTTCCAACGAGCTATCATGAGCCTCGTTTCGACATCGGGAAGGCTGCCAAAAGTTGCCGGCAAGTCGGGGGACCTTTTGCTGATGTATTTTTTGAGTATTTTTGTAAAAATTGAACCTTTAAAAACTACTTTTTCCTCATGTGTGTTTAGCTATTTTTGCACATGAGAAGTTATGAAAAGTCAATTTATTTCCCTCTTTTAGCATTTTTTAGATATTTTATGAGATATTTTGTGCCTTGGGCTTTGCAAAGCCTCAAGGACAAGATAAGATATTTTGGATAGGCCAATGAGATTACAAGTTGAACTAAGAGGTTTTCCTCACTTCGGCCTATTTATTCCAAAGGCTTTCATTGTAAACAAGGTTGAAATTGATGATAGAAGCAATATATGGTCATATAAGCTTTGGAAGAAATACTTGTCTCATGATTTTGGATAGTCTCTTGGATGTTCTTAGATGATGAAAGAGGATTGTTGTTGGATTCCATGACTTGGTAGAATGGTATAGTGTCTCTCTCTTTGTTTTGTTTCTTAGTTTTCATTCATAAATCCATGCTCTTGCTTGCTATAGCACAGTAGAGAACAAATTTGAGACATGCCCTTGGAGGCACCTCAAATTTCTTGTTTCTTCATAGCTTCCATGTTTTCTTCATTCTTAGTCACATTAAAGAATTATTGATTGCTCTTTAATAACTTAAGGATATTTTTGCTTGTTTCATTCATGGTTTTATGCATGCTAAGTATGATTTACGGTATGCCTTGCTTACTCATGGCTAGCCATAGCTCCATCCATGAAATTTCTCTTTGACTGATTAGATTGTCATTTGTTGAACCAAGGAGGTCTTGTTCTGATCTTGCCCTTTGTCTAAGACTATGCAATCTTGTTTTCAAAGTGCCCAATAACTTGAAGTACTGTGTTTAGGCGTTCCGGCATAGTGATTTGAGTTGTTTGTTTGTCTTAAGTGTATTTCCCCAAAGTCTGATAGCCATTTCCCAAAGTTAGAGAGTTATATATCTCTATGCATGGCTTGAATGTTTATTTCTATGTATTGATTAGCTTATAGTTACATTTCTCATGATTAATGGTTTTCCCTACCATGTTTATGTCAGCTATTAAACTAGTTATGCTTGGAATCCTTTGTTATTCACAAACTTGATGTCCATATTACTCCATTTTTCCCAAAGATCCTTTCTACCTCGAATCAAATCGGCCCTTCAACAACCTTGTATCACCGTCTGATAGCTTTCTTGACCTCTTCGACCCCATAGCCCAGTTGATCTGACATCTTTTTACCTATCTTATATCTTTGATCAGTTTCATCCCTCACAACCTAAAAACCAAAACCAAAAAAACCTACTTCATAACTAGCCTAAAATCACAACACAATAAGCAAACACACATATATCCCTTACACATATAGAGAGAGCCCTCTCTGAGCCGAGGAATGCTAGGTCCTTGGGCTCCAAAGACTGGTTTGATGTTACACTGTCATTTGGCTTGCCAATCAGCCAAATCATGGGACCCTAACATATACATTAATGTTGATATTAGGTCATATTAAAGTACTCTATTGGTAATTTAGTTTTTTTTATTCAATATAAATTCAAAATATAAATTTTTGTGTTTTTCTTCCTAGAATCCAATTTCACTGCTACTATTATTATTATTATTTCTTATAAACACTTTAAATGAGGTCTATGATGAGGTTGATCATGAGTTGATATGTTATAAATTAAATCTTAAATATCTAATGAAATTAGTTGTTATTATACATTCATAATAATTTATATCATTTATTGTTGATTGATTTGTATCATTAGAAAAAAGAAAATAAAAATAACCAAATTCACATTATTTTTTTCTTTAAAGAAGGGATAACTGGTTCATGTGTTTTAAGCATCTTATCTTATAAGAATAATTTATTCAATTAATTAATTTATTGGTAAAATAAAATAAAATATTTTAAATTAATCCTATTAAATAATATGTTTTATGAAAAAAGAAAATAATAAATTATAAAGAGGCCAACTATACATATATGTTTCTTTTGTGGGCCTTGCGAGAAGCAAGTTAGAGGTTGGAATTGTCTTTTGAATGGTCTTATGACATTCCGTGACCTATTCGGCTCTTTGTAAACATGCCCAACTATATGTACACATTTTTTTTGTGGTCCCTACTGAAAGCAAGTCGAAAGTCGATCCTGGCTATGAGGTCAAAAGTCGGCCTTTTCATTTGAATGGTGTATCTGGACACTCGCGACTATTGATAGTACCCGACCAAATCGGCTTCAACTACAATACTATATGCAAACTGGAACAAACAGTGACAAATTGAACGAAGGTTTCCATATGTGTTATTAAAATATAATTTTAACCAAATTATTCACATATACATTAATGTTAGATCTAAGACTTTTGTGATCCATAGATTAGATAAATGTATTTCTAGATTAATCACATCATTAGGATTTGGTCGACTTTTCAAACCAACCAGTATGGTTCATCTTGAGGACAAGGTGAACCACATTGGTTGGTTTGAAACTTCGACCAAATCCTAATGATATAATTAATCTGGAAATACATTTATCTAATATACATTAATGTTGATATTAGGTGAGATTAAAATGTCATGTTGTTTTATGAGGAAATGAGCAACAATGGTCAAATTATTTTGCTTCATGGTGTTTATAGTTTGTGTTGAGATTTCAAAGTAATGATGCCATTTGTTACTTGGAAATTGCATCTTATTCTATCGCTCATGTTTTATTTATGTTCTGACACATATTTGGCTTGCAGTGTAATTTTATATTCAATATGAATTGAAAACATAATTTTTGGGTTTTGTTTTCTAGAATCCATGTTCAATGTTATTATTATTATTATTATTTATAAACGACTTAAATAAGTTCTCTTGAAACATTGGGGAGATTAAAATATTATGTAACATTGGCACAGAAGATCAACCAAATTTTTTCAAAGTGTCCAAATTCCTTTCTCATGAAACTAGAAAAAAATATATCAAGTGGTTGAAACAATTTGCTGATATTTTTGCATGGTCTTATAGTGAGCTAAAAAATTATGATAGAGGAATAATGGAGCACAATATTCCTTTGAAAGAAGATGCAAAACAAGTAGCACAAAAAATCAGGCATATCAATCCCATGCTGCTCCCAATCATTGAGAAAGAAATCAGAAAATTATGGGAAGCAAAAATAATTCTGCCTTTGATATTTTCTAACTGGGTAGCTAATATAGTCTCGGTTCGGAAAAAGAATGGAGATATAAGAATTCATGTCGATTTTCACAACCTGAACCGGTGTTCATTGAAAGATAGTTATCCACTGCCCAGGATGGATTATATTTTGCAGAAATTTGTAGGATCCAAAAGATTGTCAATGATTGATGGTTTCTGAGGCTATAATCAGATTTCAATTGACAGAAAAGATAGAGAAAAGACAAAATTTACCACATCCTGGGTTACATTCATGTACACAAAAATGCCATTTGTTCTAATGAATGCAGGCACAATATTTCAACGGGAAATGGATATGCTTTTGCGGGAGAAAAAGACAGTTTTGTAGTCATCTATTTGGATGACATCATAGTCTATTCAAAATCTGATGAAGACCACTTGAAACATTTGAAACAAGTTTTTGACAAATGAAGAAAGTTTGGTTTTTCCTTGAACCCAAAAAATTCATCCTTTGTTTTCCAAGAAGGGAAGTTATTGGGACATATTCTAGTAGAAAGTGGCATTTGTAGTGATCCGGGAAGAGTAGAAGCTATTCAAAAGATTGGTTTGCCAAGGAATAACAAAGAATTGTTGTAATTTTTAGGGAAAATAAATTTTCTGAGGCGCTTTCTTCCTAATTTTGCAGAGCTGATCAAACACATAAATGTCTTGCTGAAAAAATATGTAGAATTTAAATGGCGAGATGAAGTAAATAATTAATTTTCAGTAATCAAGTCTGCCTTGACAAAAGCTCCAGTTTTGATTAGTCCTAATTTTGAAAAATATTTTACGATTTTTTAATATGCTTCAGAAGAAGCAATTGCAGTTCTCTTGTTACAGAAGAAAAAATAAGGTTTAGAGCAGCCTATTTCATTTTTTAGTGGTGCTTTAAGGGATGTTGAATTAAAGTACAACCTGACTGAAAAACAAGCATATGCACTAGTTAAGGCTTTGACGTCTTTTAGATTTTATGTGCTGCATTAAAAAATAGTTTCTTTTGTGCCCAATATCACTGTTAAAGATGTGTTGTTGCATCTAGATACAGATGGAAGAAGGGGACGATGGTTGACCAAAATGTTGGAATTTGATATTGAGATCAAACCAACTAAACTAATAAAAGGTGAAGGCTTGGCTTGCTTGATGGTTGAATCTAACTGCAAGGCTTTAAATATGAATGTGGAGGTAGCTAAAGGAGAAGATGGAGAAGGTATTTCTAATTATCATGAAATATTTCATTCAGATTGGTACAAGGATATAATATACTTTTTGTTAAATTTCAACTGTCCCCCTAAAATGGAGAAGTCAAAAAGGAGAGCTTTCAAATTGAGAGCTATGAATTATTGCATTTTGGAAGACCATATTTACTAGAAGGAACCTGTTGGAGTCTTATTAAGATGTGTAGATGAAGTTAAATCCCAAGAGATTATGAAAAAGATACATGCAAGAGTGTGTGGAGAGAATTTGTATTGGAAAGCCACTGCAAACAAAATCTTAAGAGCTAGCTATTATTGGCCAACTCTTCTCTCCGATGTTTTTTACAAAGTCAAGAGCTATGTCGAATGTCAGAAGTTTTCTAGTAAATAGAAATTTCTAGCATTATCTCTTATTCCTATTTCGGTAGATGTTCCTTTCCAGCAGTGGGGGTTAGACTTCAGCGGCGAAATTCATCCACCTTCATTAGGACAACATAGATGTATTGTCAAAACTACAGACTATTTTACTAAATGGATTCAAGTTGTACCAACCAGGAATGCTACTGATACAATAATTATCAAATTTCTGTTGGAAAAAATTATGTCAAGATTTAGTTGTCCACAGAAATTAGTAACTAATAATGCAATGGCCTTTAAGTCTACTAAGATGCAAAACTTCTGTAAGCAATATGGAATTGAATTGACTCATTCCATGCCTTATTACCCTCAAGGTAATGGACTAGTCGATTCATCCAATAAAATTTTGGTGAGGATCATTAAGAATATGCTACCTAAATATAAGAGAAATTGGGACACTCAGTTGGTACATGCTCTTTGGGCAAATAGGGTAAGTGGTAAAAAATCAATTGGAATGTTTCCATTTCAGCTTGTATATGGCACTGATGGTGTAATGCCTTTGCAATTATCTTTTCATGTGATGAAGTTTCTACAAGATGAATTTGATGATGAAAACCCAATCCAAAGGAGAATGCTGCAGTTAATAAAGGCATACCAAATCAGAGAATCACTGATGGATAAAGTATAAAAGTATCAGACTAAAGTCAAATCTGTTTTTGACAAAATAGAAATTCAACAATTATTTCAGGAGAATGATTTGGTGTTGCATTGGGATTTCAGGAGAGAAGACCATGGAAAGCATGATAAGTTTGACAATTTATGGTTTAGACCATTTATAATTGCCAAAGTTTTTGAAAAAAATACTTTTCTGCTCAAACATCTGGATGGTGATCAGCTAACTGGAGGCCAAGTCAATGGTAACTTTCTTAAGAAGTTCTTTATCTGGTAAGCCAGTTGAGTCATTCCATTGTAAATATCTGGTGTGATGTGTCAATAAAAATCCATGCCCAATGGTACTTGTGTCTATATATATGGTCATTTTTTAGTCTAGTCTGTCAATGGTCAGTCCTAGTCAAAATTTCCAAGAAGTCTTATGAGTTTTAAGAGTTTTTAAGGCACTGATTCTACAGTCCTTGAAGCCTCACTGGGAGGACTTCATCCCCAATAGAGCCACTGTTAGCACTGAAAATGTTAATGGTGCAATCGCCATTGTATCACTGTTTTCAAATTTTTTCTAATGTCCTAGTCCATGTTGAAGTTTGAGTCATTTTCAATAAAGGTAAAAAAGAGTCTTAAAATCAAGGTAATTTTAAGTGTATAGGTGTTATTAGTGTTTTAGGTTCATAAAATAATTTAAAATCACTATTTTAGCTTATGATAGTGTCGAAGGCTATTTTTCATTTCGTTAATAAAGTTGTAGCCACCCTATATGGGATAATAGCTACCTTTGTTTTAATTTCATTGTCAACATATTGATGTAATGGAAGGCAGCTATTTCTCTAAATTGAAGGTCATATTACTCACACAGTGAAAAGAGCTGCTATTTCTTCATGGACCTGTTCATAGTGGTAACTCAGTGAAAAGTGCAGCTATTTTGCTGAGATTTGGTTTATTGCAATTCAAAGGTAAGGAGAGTTATTTCTCAAGCATATAGGAGCGAAAAAGAATACTTTTAAAGCAAGGATCATTCATGTTGGAAGATCATTGAAGACCTCCTATGCTATGAACATGATTATTATTTTAAGTAATATTAATTATTGTTTGACCTAGGAGGATTATTACTAGTGAGAGGTTACATTATATATGCAGCTAACCTATAGCTACCCCACTTAAGTGAAGCGGAGATCATAGTATGAGGTATCATTCATTTAATGATATTGTGGAGTTTTGAATATAGTGGAGTGACTTGGTGCTTTTTTTTCGAATTATTTCAAAGAATTCCATAACTCCATACCATGATTACAGGTGCGAAATCATAGGAGAGAGCTCAGTGTTCACTCAACCAAAGTTCTTTGTACAGGCTATAGGTAAACAAAATTCATTCCTCCAGTAAGCATTTTTAGTATTTCAAGGCAGGAAAACCAAGGCTTCGTGTAGGGTCTTGCAACTAGAATTGAACAGTTGTGTTTGTGAGAAGTCTAGCTGCTGGAAGAATGGGGATAGGTGGTAATATCAACAGGTCAGAGCCATCAAATACTATATTCGTTGATGCTAGGGCTAAACAACAGTTTAAATTTGTTGGTTGGTATAAATTTCTTGAATATTTTTGTAGGGAGAATGTGGCTTTAGCTCAGGCCTTTGTCGAGAGCTTTGATGGTGAAAAGGTCAAGATAGGAAGCAATACATTCAACATCTCTGAGGCCATCATACCTTGTGCTACCCAAACCTCTGCAACTGGTGAACACTGGTTCAAAAACAAAAAGTTGCCCACAAAGTAAGTCTCTACCTTAATCCTGAACATGTTAATGTTAAGTGGAATCCAACTACACACATTTCTTGTTTTAAGGCCGAGTGGCTGCATGTGATCACCACAGTCCAAAAATACATTACATGCGAGGGTAGTTTCGCCTCTGTCCACCTTTATCAGTTAACATTCCTTGCTCATATTTCCGTAGATAGACCTATGAAATTACCCTATTTTCTATATAGGTCTTTGCTCAGAATGTCCCTAAAACTGTAGAAGATCCCAAATTACTCTTTGCACAATTTATATCATAGGGGTCTAATTAAAATTCTAATTGTCTATCATCTTAGAAAGAAGAGGACCACTTGGGATAAGTTTCTGAGAGAGGAAGGTTTTGGTAGTATAAACTCTAGGAGAAGGGTAGGGAGGCCAATAAAAGAGATACTCATGAGAAAACTAGTGCAGCCCCCGTCTCAAGAAGTTCACAACCTAACTCTCTCCATTCATTAGCTTTCTCCCAAGTTAACCCTCCCTCCATCTCAGTCAAAAGGCCAAATAGAAGCTCGATTAGGAAGGATGCAAACCCTATTCCTATGCCAGCAGTGCCACCAATTAATGAAGCCCCTATCAGTAGTTCACTAGTGAAAAATTCACCTAGGGAACGTCAAACCCTAAGGTCTTTCATGGAGGAATATAAGAAGAAACTGAAACATGAAAATAATATGTCTCCTAAGAAGTCTATGTCAAAGGACAAGGAGAAAATAACTTCCTCTTCAAGAAGCCAACCTAGGAAGAAGCTCTTCATGGCAAAAGAAATAGTGGAAGTCAACCCTGATGTGAAAGGATCAAGCCATGTTCCTAAAACATCTCATCAAGCACAACCAAGCAATGTTACTTCTCTCATAGAGTCCACTCTCTCACGGGTTTCGCTTTCTCTTAAGAAGGGAAAACAGAAAATGTCAAAGCTTGTCATAGAAGAGGAACCCACTTTGGCTCAATCAGTTTCTTCCATTGGCTCTTTAAAGACAATAGTGACCCTAAATATACAAAATCCGAATATGAAGAAGAAGAATCTAGTAGATTCATGCATGGAGGTAAGAGGTCTAAGTTCATCCTAAATCTCTATATCAAGAGACCTCATACCAGGCCCAAAAATAATCTCAGGTTGAACAACAATTTGATTTCCAATCCTACATTAAGAGATGAAACTATAAACATTGAGGAGAGCCCAGAAGACAAAATCAAGAAGAAGAAAAAGACTCAGTCAAAGAGTCAAGCACAGAGAAGCAGGTCAGATAAGAGGGTGACTAAATCCGAGGCCATCAGGATTTTTGCCTCTATTCTGCACCTCTAATGAATGAAGGAACATGGATTCCTTGGAGAAACTTTTCATTTTTTGGGTTAATTTTCCATTTTTCCAGATATAGCTACTTTTTCTGCGAAGGTAGCAATTATTTATGAATACTAGCATATGATGAAAAGGGACTGATTTTTGGTTTTCTATCGTGATGGTGACATCAAAGCAGATGAAATGGAGGAGTTTTCAGTTTCAATGGATGCTTCTAGGTGTCATGTATCAAGTCTCCTCTGAAATGCCATGGTTCTGTTTTGCACTTTTAGAGGAGAAAAACCACATGTCACTCTCACTACTTTTTACACTTTTTGTGAAGATTGGTTGCACCAGAACAGAAGGGTGGGCTTCCAATGGATTGCCACCTCACACAACCACTTCGAATTTTTATCCTTCATGATGTCTATTTTATTTATGATAACAACACTTTGTCTTTAAGTTTAGGTATAGGCTTCATCTCTTGCACGAGATTGTAATAACTTTTGGAACATATTTACTTCTTTTGTGGAGATGGCAGTATCATTTTTTTGTATATATATGCTAAACTGATATGAAGTAAAGGTTCATGGTTTTAGAATCTTGATGCATATGATCAATTCTCTTTTTAGTGAATGAAATGAAAAAAAAACTTCTGAGGAATTATTACCAATATGGTGTGTGTATTGTCAATTTTCACTTGTGTTTGCAATCCCTTATGTTGTTATGTGTTTTTATCAGTCTCTTGACATGTTTATGTGTTTAATAAATTTTTGTTAGTCTCACACAGTGAGCCTTCCTGGTAAAATATATATAATAACAATGGAAAGAGAATCACTCATGACAGTTATCTTTCATAATATTTCAATGAGAATATTGTAAGACTAGAAATATCTTTCTCTTAATGAAATATTGTTAAATGTAGTAGATTTCTGCTTTGCAGACCTACTATTTTTTCTCTTATTTTACATTTTATTCTCCTCATAGGCTACAAACTCACTCTTTGCTACCACATCAGGCTCCAATACCCTCATTAGTATAACTCTGGATTTGACTGAAATCTCTTTTCAGTGAATGAGAGTTTAAACCACCTACCAATCTCATAAAATAAATCATCAAATAGCCTTAAATCTTAGGATGTGCCTGGTCATATGCTTGATGCATTCCAAGCGCTGATTCCAGCGCCAACACCATGTACATGTCATTTCTCCCAAAAACTCATCAAGGTGTGACTTTTGACATAATTTCATCAACCACTACCACTATTTGTTTAAGTAAGTGCATATAATACTTTTGCACCCCTTTCCACTTATTACTTCAATCATAAGTTTCTATGTGTCTATTTTAGGCCAACCTCACTAGATGATGTGGTGGTTTTATTGTAATTGAGATGATTAAATTACAAGGATTGAGGTTGGCTATTTTTAAAAAATTAACCAAACATTGATTTAGTGATACTTTTCATTTTTTTTTACTCTTATGCATTTAAATTGGTTTCTTCGTGGTTTTTATGAAGTGTTTTTGAATCACAAAAATTTTCTATGTCTTAGAGTTATGTCTTTTAGGTGAAAACACATAATTTCATAAGATATTTTCCATTTCAGAGGGACTTACAAAATCTTATAGCAATTTATTTCCTTGCGTACAATGGATTGAAATTGATAAATATGGTTGATTCATGTGTACATAATTGTGAACCATGGATTGAAATGGCTAAATATGGTTTATTCATGTGTACATAAGAGGTTGTTTGATTCTTAAATATCACTTTTCCTCAAAGAATTGAAAACAATGTGTTATAGGATGGATTCTTATAGCTTCCTTATTGTCTATTTCCTATAGTAGATGCACACAAATTTATTTGACTTACAAAATCTTATAACAATTGATTTCCTTGTGTACAATGGATTGAAATGGATAAATATGGTTGATTCATGTGTACATAATTGTGTACAATGGATTGAAATGACCAAATCATGGTTGATTCATGTTTACATAAGAGCTTGTTTGATTCTTAGATATCACTTTTCCTCAAATAATTGAAAACAATGTGTTATAGGATGGATTCTTATAGCTTCCTTATTGTCTATTTCCTATAGTAGATGCACACAAATTTTCTTCTACCATTTTATAGAAGTGAAAAAAGATTGGTTCCTTATAATTTCATATAATTACATTGGATACCTTTGATAGTGGTTGGAAAAATGAATACTGGAAATATATATGAAGTGAAATTGAATGGTATTCTGTGAAAAAGTTGAAATGCATGTTGACTATAGTTTATCATTTTATGCATTTGGAGGCATGATGTTAATAGAAATGATTGATATAAATGGTTTATTCGAGTAATGAAGACCCTTGGCTTCTCACCATGATGCTACTACATGTTTTCCACTATATTCATATTTATGTTGATGCTAACTATTTTTTATTAATGTACCTAAATTTACACCTTCCATGATGCTTCGTCTCCTAGTGTTGTCATTTACTTTTCTAATCTTGTAAAATGTTAAAAGTGGAGTCTTTTATGATGTAATGGATATTACTAATCTAGAGTATGTACAGTGATATGATGATAGTGTGTAGGTTGATGTTCAAGTTATAAAATTCTTGTACATATCAATGATGAATGATAGTACAAGCCAAAAATGACATTATTATATTATTAGACAACCTGTTAGGTGCTAAATCATACTTCTTATTAAGGACATAACTAATGAAAGTTGAAAATTCTTTATTAATGTTCTTAGCATGTTTATAGATGTCAAAATAAATGTTTCTAGATGTGATTTCTCCCATAAACTTTAAGGCAAACCATGTACATGTCATTTCTCCCACAAACTCATCAAGGTGTGACTTTTGACATAACTTCATCAACCACTACCACTAGTTGTTTTAGTAAGTGCATAAATAAATTTTCAAACCATGTACATGTCATTTCTCCCACAAACTCATCAAGGTGTGACTTTTGACATAACTTCATCAACCACTACCACTAGTTGTTTTAGTAAGTGCATAAAATAATTTTGCAAACTTTAAGGCAATCCATGTACATGTCATTTCTATGTCATTTCTCCCATAAAATTTAAGGACAACTTTAAAGGATAACCATGTAAATACTTGTCATGTCTCTCATTTCTCCATAAACTCAAGGAAAACTTTAAGGATAACCATGTACATGTCATTTCTCCAATAAACTTTAAGGCATTTGCTAGTGTTTTTGGAACCATGTACATGCCATTTCTATGTCATTTCTCCCATAAATGTTAAGGAAAATGTCAAGGCAAACCATGTACATGTGTCATTTCTCCCATACATGTGTCATTTCTCCCATAAACTTTAAGGAAAACTTTGAGGCATGTTATTTCTATGTCATTTCTCCCTTAAACTCCAGGCAAGGTAAACTTTAAGGCTTGTCATTTCTAGATGTGATTTCTCCCATAAACTTTAAGGAAAACTTTAAGGAATATCATGTACATGTCATTTCTCACACAAATTCAAGGCTTTCTCCCATAAACTCAAGGTAAAATTTAAGGAAAATCATGTACATGTAATTTCTCCTTTCTCTTTTAAGGCAAACTTTAAGACAAACTATGTACATGTGTCATTTCTCCCATAAACTTTAAGGCATTTTCTAGTGTTAATTTAAGGCATTTGCAATAAGGAAAATGCTAGTGTTTTTGGAAACCATGTACATGCCATTTCTTCCATTAACTTTAAGGCATTTACTAGTGTTTTTGGGAACCATGTACATGTAATTTCACTCATAAACTTTAAGGCAAACCATGTACATGTCATTTCTCCCATGCATTTGCAATAAATGTTAATTTAATATATTTTATTGATTTTTTTTTTCAGGGATAAAAAAACCCACTAAATATGGTTGAAAAAATGGACATTATGCATCGATGTTTCTTTCTATCCTAATCCAGGGAAAGCAGTGATTACATATGTGCTTTGCAATATTGTGAATAACAAGGTCCTCCAAAGGAAAATGAATATACTGGGAAGAACAACAAAAAACGAGGCATATTATATTGCATTAATAGAAGGCTTGGGAACAACAAGGGAGTATGGATCAAATGGAATTGTAGTTTTCACCAATTCTGAACTTGTGTACAACCAGATGAAAGGTGTGTACCAATTTAAGAATGAGAGGCTAAAAAACTACATGGAAAAACAAACAATATTGTTAGACAATTTCAATTTTTTAGTATAAGACATTGTGCAAATGTTAATAAGATGTCTAGTGATATATTGTGTGGGGAAATTCCAATTCAAGATTCATATATCGAAGATGAATTAGTATTATATGGAGCAATACCAATTCAAGGTTCATCTCTCAAAGATGAAATAGTGTTGAGACGCTCTCCTTCAAAATTTACTGATGGACATTATAAGATATCTTTGATATGTGTGTGTTTTTTACTTATAAATGCGTCATTTTTAATGACCATGTGTTTTTTTCAATTATATACCAAGTGTTCTCCCACCATGTAAGAGAAAATTAGTGAACTTCACATCTTTATACAATTAAAATGTGAGGAATTCAACAAATTTTTGATTAAATTGAGATTCACACATCAATTAGTGCTTTGAAAGTTGTGTTTTACATAATTTGTGTATTAAATTACATTTTTTTTTGAAAAATTTTAAATTTATTTTATATAGTAATTTAAAAATGGTTGTAAATGTGCACTGTAGATATATCCACATATATCATGGAGGATGAAAAACGAAGATCAATAGAATCCCATGCCTCTAGGAGAGAGGGGGATCATGGATCGAGGGATGTTCATGGTATTTATATTAAATGTGCATGTTTTTAAATGACATTTGAATATATAATCTTATCTCCATACATACATGTGTCTATACACGTGGAATTAAATTTTTATTGACTATATATATAATTTTACCCCCATATATATACATGTATAAATATGGAATTGATTTTTTTATCAATTTTGTGAGTTAAATTAGTTTTTAATAAGTTTATTTTTTTTTATTTTTTAGGAGTTAGGAGGACAAGAGTATCTAATCCATGAATGGAGCATGGCCATAGTTCATGCAATCATGGTATGGTTCATGCAATTTAATCAATCATATGTACATGTATTTATATGTATGAATGTATTTTTGAATTGATTATAAATTCATATGTTTTTATGAAGCTTCCCTCTCGTCGCGTGAGGTTGGTGGTTGTACACATTCCCCTGGAGCCCCATCAATAGGTGGTGGCCAATTACGTGAGGGTGGTGATATCATTCCCCCGGAGGCCAATCAATGGGTGGTCATGTTGGTTATCAACCAATCGGTGGTCATTCTAGTTCTCAACAGTCTCAGGGTGGGAATGATGCTGGCCAACCATATCGAGGTGGCCATCAATATTAATATTATTTTCATTCAATTTGTACAAATTTGTATACATGTATTTTTATTTATATAAAATTTTATATGTTGATGCAGAGGGTGAAACTGTCGCTCCAAAAAGACGTAGGACAGAACGTGTTATTCAAGAAGAAGGTTGTACATTAACCACGACTTATTTGTCAGATATTTTTGATATACCTTGGGAAACAAACATGCAATAATCCACATTACAAAGGTGTCAACATCTTCATTCAAAATTGAAGAAAGATCTTGTGTTTTTTTAACTCCCCACTGAGAGTCGAGAAAGCTTAGAAATAGTTACTCATTGTTTAAGCAAAATAGTAGATGTGTACCTAGCGCTTCGGAAAACCATTGATACTATTGTAGAAGTGATGAGAAAAATAAAGGAAACAGTGATGGGTCCCGATACATGGGAGGTTGTTAAACAAAGAGTTACAACAGAAATGATCAAGTCTATGTTTAATTTCAAAGAAGGGTTGAAAAGAAAGATGCTAAAGGTGCAATATTTTAGGCACCCTGATATAGCTGACCATCTGTATGATAGGCACCTTGTTACCTATGGAAGACTCCCATGGAACGATGAGGTTCCCCTTTATTTTGAAAAATTATTTTATGCAGAATTATTTTTGGGAATGAAACCCAATTATAATGACCTTCCCTTTGAATGTTTTGGTCCTGGGAAAGGTCGATTATGTGACCGTAGGAGCGATAAGCTTGATGCTGAGTTGCCTCACCCCGAGCCACCATTGGTTAGTCAACCTCTTTGCGTGGAAACTTTGTGGTCAGAGATGGATGCCACTTCTCATATTAGTCGAAAAGCAAGGGATGTCATCATTGACAATTTTCAGAGTGGACTCAGTGGAATTGATGTTTGTTTGAATCGACAAAGAGCACGAGAGAATGCACGTGATAATTTTGTGTATCATACAGATGATGAGATATAAAATATGAATATTGAAGATCTCATATCATATGCAAAGAATTGTCGCAATGGTTGGCATGATCTAATTATTCATGAGGAAAAGGGCATGAGATCAATATGTGTTAATGGTTAGGGTGATTATTTTAATACATGTACAATTTGTAATAAATACATATATACATACATTTATTTGTATATATTAATGTAACAGAAATGTATCGTATATGTGAACACCATTTGCAGTTCTCATGCTTGATGACCGAAGATGTTAATATCACGGTCGAAGCCTCAGGTTCACACAATCAAGATGTTTCTCACCATCAAGACGATATGCTGGCACATGTTAGTGTTTTTTAAGTGAACATGATGATGTACAATTATTTTTTATCTATTTTTATATATATATAAATGATGACATATTTTTAAAATAAATAATTGTGTACACATGTACATGTATATAATTAAATGTTAACAGATTCTGATTCTGATTCCATTAGATGTTTTTGCGATGGAGGTACCTTCTTCTTCCTTAGGAGATGTACTAAATCCACCATCACAAGTATGAACAAATTTTCACTTAAATATGTTTTTAAGTTATATATTGCAGTTTAATAGTTTCATTAAAAAATGAGATCTAGATCTTGAGTTATTTTACAATTTTACATTTTTTTTAATTTTAGGTTTCTGGAGATTTTCTTTCGAAGCCACCATTAGGATATGTGCCCAATCCACTATCACAAGTATTCAATTTTTCACTTTTATGTTTAAGTTATAAATTGAAGTTCAAAATTGTTATTATGAAATGAGATCTAGATCTTGAGTTATTTTATACTTTTAAAATTTTTGAATTTTAGGTTTTTGGAGATGATTTCCATTCTCCAAGGACTCTAGCAATGGGTTGTATGATGGAGATAGGAATATCCACACAATTTGAACAAGTTGTCTAACTTTATTTTTAATATTATTGAAAATTAGTTTATATGCATTTTAACTTGAAATTTTTTAACATATATATATACTTGTACATGTATATTGTACAATTTACTATGGAGGATGTTTTAATGGACGAGCAACAAAAGAAAATGGAGAGAGAACCACATGAGGTATTGCATGAGTTTTTTTCCTTTTTCCTTTTGTTTTTTTACATGAACTTCTATATTCTCATTCAATTTTAAAACATTAAATTTTAATTTTTGTACACATTGTGTACAGGTTCTCCATTCTTCACAAGATAGCATGAGGATCAGGACTTTGTTGGCATAGACACTAGATCCATCTGTATTTGATTGATATGCACATGTGTGCAACATTATATTTGATAGATCTAGTCTTAAATTTACTTTTTATATATAGTCTTATCTATGAAGTCATATTTAATTTTCTATATAACTTGATATTTGTAACACTATACATTGGACTATATATATTTACTTTTATTTTTCATGTGTGATACAAATTTTGGACATATTTTACTATTTGGATATAGTTTTAAACTACATTTACTTTTATCAAGAATGATTTTAAATTTTGGATAGTTACATTTGGCATGTGATCACATGTTGTGATATATAATGTTTTGTTTTTAAAACTCAAGTTGTCATTTTATTTTTTAAATATAAAATGAATCTAGATGGAAATTTCAAATTACAAAACACATGTACATGTGTATATTTTGCATAGTTGAACTACATTTAGCATGTGATCACATGTTGTGATATAATGTTTTGTTTTTAAAACTCAAGTTTTCTTTTTATTTGTTAAATATAAAATTCAAATCTAGATGGAAATTTCAAATTACAAAACACGTGTATATGTTAGATAGTTCAACTACATTTGGAATGTGATCTCATGTTGTGATATAATGTTTTGTTTTCAAAACTCATGTTGTCATTTTATTTGTTAAATATAAAATGAATCTCTAGATGGAAATTTCAAATTACATTTTCACAATGTGTATATTTTGGATGGTTGAACTACATTTGGCATGTGATTGTGATGTACTGTTTTGTTTTTTAAAAGTTGTCATTTTATAAATGTTAAATATAAAATGAATCTCTCTAGATGGAAATTTCAAATTACAAACCATGTACATACATGTTTATATTTTGGATAGTTGAACTAGAATTGGTATGTAATCACATGTTGTTATATAATGTTTTGTTTTAAGATATAATATTTTGTTTTTAAAATTCAAGTTGTAATTTTATTTGTTCAATATAAAATGAATCTCTAGATGGAAATTTCAAATTCATTTTCACAATGTGTATATTTTGGATGGCTGAACTACATTTGGCATGTGATTGTGATATAATGTTTTGTTTTTTAAAAAAGTTGTCATTTTATAAATTTGTTAAAAATATAAAATGAATCTCTCTAGATGGAAATTTCGAATTACAAACCATGTATACATGTGTATATTTTGTATAGTTGAACTACATTTGGCATGTGATTACATGTTGTTATATAATGTTTTGTTTTTAAACTCAAGTTGTCACTATATTTGTTAAATATAAAATGAAGTTGGCATTATATTTGATAAATGTAAAATGAATCTAGATGGAAATTTCAAATTACAATTTACACATAAATGTGTATATTTTGGGTAGTTGAACTACATTTGGCATGTGCTCACATGTTGTGATATAATGTTTTGCTCTTAAAACTCAAGTTGTTATTTTATTTGTTAAATATAAAATGAATCTAGATGGAAATTTCAAATTACATTTAAGACATACATATATTGGTACATGTTATTCATTTGAACGCGTGTGTGAATGTTATATAATTTTACGATGTACATATATTATTTAGGTGATATTTAAGTACAATACATATTGATGTTTTAAAATCTAAAAACAATCATAAAATGTACAAGTCATAAGCCATACCATGGCCCCGTGCCAGTGTCAAACCCATCAGAGGTGGCTACAGAGGTGTATTTTCAGGCCGCTCTCACTGTGGCCACGACCAACAATTGGAATCCACCGAGGGCTCTGCATCTAATAGCCATGAGGTGCTGGCTCCTCAAGTGTTTGATAACAATCATGTGGATACTTTTTTTCCTCCGAAGAAGCCCAAGGGTAGAAGAGGCAGGAAATCCACTATTCTACAATATGTGCAGCCTGTACCAAGGAAAACCAACCTGCTTCCAGGTTATGAGCCCACGATGGAGGAGATATGCATTTGGGTTATGTACTCGGACGGTGTCTAGACTAGAGATTACGATGCGGGGTACCTAGTCGCTCCTATCATCCATGAGACCCCTCAGAAGCCTCCTCGAATGCCCACAACTAAGGAGGAAGCCATTGCTAGAGAATATAGGTTCCTGATAGAGGAGGAGCACGAGGTGACAGAAGAAGATGAATGAACTCCATGATTGTCACCTCAGGATATACTTCATCCCTTTTGTTTTTATATGGGCCACTGAATATTTTGTATTACAAGACTGGATGACACTCTTAAGGGGTCGGTTTCCTCCTTTGAGGCAGCCCCAACTTGGTTTATTTTGAACACTACTAAGCAGGGATAGGCTAAGCATTGCTTGCCATATCTGCCCATTTCCTCTGTACAGTTTTTCATGCTTTTAATATAGTTTAGCCCAAGTTACAAAAAAAAAGGTTCACATGAATACATGTACATAAAAATGATTGAAGTACATGTTTGAATATATGTAAAAACGATTGAAGTACAATACATATTGATGTGCATATCTAAAAACCATCATAAAATTCTAGATGTTCTTAGATGTGTCAAACAATCATAAAATTTTAAAATTTCATTAGAAAATATATATCCAATACACAACATTTGTCATTAATGTACACAGAAAAACTACTTTTAGTTGATAGTAAACTAGAAATTACAAAACACGTACCACACATTTTGCATTCAATAATGAATATTATGATTTACTTAATAGACACATGTCTAAAACAAAATTGTGCAACTTCAAATTCGCATTATATCAACTATGCTAGATACACAAATATGTACATTTTGCAATAATGACATTATGACAAATTGTACCAGAGAATGTATGAAATTGTTTAACACCGGATAATCTAGGCATGTGTATATGTACACGTGTATAAATTACTCGTGTGCATGTACCAAAACAATGTACATATGCAAACACTTGTACATATAACATAAAAAGGCAGTTCAATTTTTAGTTGAGTTTTGGAAGTTCTAAAAGATGAATCCAAAGAGAAGAAATTGTTAGGCAGTTCAATAAAAAAAATTCCAATGGAATGCCATCTTCAATGATCCATTCCTAATCGTCTTTTGACATTTTCCATTTCTTAATTTTCTTATTTTTATTTGATTGAACTTCTATCAACTTTATGTGTGTTGCACACACCAAGTGACTATATTGACAACTTATGACATCAAGTTCATAGTCTTGAAAGTAAAGTAATCCCCACTTTGATTAGTTTGTTGGAAAAAATAAACTTTCAGTATAATAGACCCTTTGTCATATGTAAACCCATTATCATCATAGTTTTCTAATAATTTCATCTTTCGTTCAGTGCAACGCATCAAATAATACTTCACATTTTCATCATTGATAGTAGGTGCAACAACATTAAAAACATCTCCTGCACAATAAAACAAACTTATGTATTTAAATTTAGTTCATAATTAACATGAAAAATTAACTTTAAAATTAACATGTGTACTTGATTTTATTATCTATTTCTAGATCTCTATCATTTGAAAGAAATTGAAATGTTACCTTCTCTAACAAGATCAGAAACTCGATCACCATCACATGATATTGCTATCTCCTCTGATTGCATTTCTTCAAAGCTTGCAATGGAAATTTTCCCCGTTGTATTTAGTTATGTATGTTGCCAATCTTTTACATCCATTTTGTTCTCATAAACATCATTGGATTTTGTGTTGTCTATGCAAACATGACAAAAACAATAATATTTTATTTTGTCTAATGTAAACACATTTTTGGACAATTTTTTTTTAATTGAATGCAATTTTCGAGTCCCTTTTATTGTTTCAACGTCATTTCCAATCGATCTATCTACATCTTGGACCCCAATATTCCAAAAAATATATATATGGAAAATTCAAAGAAGAATATAAATATTATATCAAAATACCATCAAAGATAATCATTGTGATAAATGTATTGTTTAAAACTAGAAATCCAATAAAAATTTAATTGAATGTACCTTCGCACTTCCCTTGATCGATCAGTCTCATGGCTTAGTGCAACGATGCACCATTAAACAACTTCTTCGGCTGAGACAAGTCAGTTTGTAGAGTGGTCCATTTTATATCTTCAAAGTGCTCATTTTATGCATGCCCCTGCACCATCATGTTCTCCTTTTCCATGACCAACCTCAAAGAAATTCCAACAATGTTTAATGCGGGTTTTCATATGAAGACGACACAACCAAAAGAATGATCGTGAAGATTTGAATTGAACTGCTCATTCATCTGACCATATCCAATGTTCATTGAATTCTATTCTACAACTTATCAAAGTGTCATAAATCTTTTCAAAACAGTGTTGTAAATAATATGTATCATGTGTACGATCGTCACTGATATAAAAGTGATATTCTTTAATAACATATTGATTTTCACTAGTGCTTTCTATATTATCAACATTTTGTTTAGCATGTCTATATAGAATATGGACGAGCATGGATACTTGGTCAGAATGATAGCATTCACTCTGAATTTCTTTTTGTGGAACAAATGTGTATTTTTCTGCAAAATCAACTATTGAAAAAATGGTCCCTAGTGGAAAAAATTCACGGGATTGTTTGAATTGCAAGTCATGTCATCAAGCTCTATGGGAATGCTTAGTGTGTTTATAAATTTCTGCCTCAACTTTCTAAAAAAATCCATCACAAAAATTTCTTCTTCCTATAAATCAATTCTTTTAGCACTTGTAGTACTACTTGAACCTTGAATCGATGTATGGATATATTCATATCTCTTCTATTTCACTTTCATGTTGGACAATGATTGATCATTTATATCAGTACGATATCTGTTTTGAAATTTAGTCAAATTTCCACAATCATCACATTTTTTACCACCAACACATTTCTTTTAGTAAAATAATTCATGGCTTTCTCTTTCACATAGAATTTGAGATGTGAAATCATGGATAGTGGAAGGATGAGGTGAATCTTTCCAAAATGTTTTACCAAAATTAAGGAATGTGTCATAATATAACTGAAATTCCAAATGATAATGACAACAACAATTGTCACATACAGTGATAGGTTTTACATACCATGGTTTTTGTTTCACAAAACCACTGATTGAGACATCAATTTCACGATTCTCTTCTTTGAACTTGTTGAACAACTCTATCTGAGTGGTGTCGAAGAAAAGTTTTGTATGTTCTTCATACCAATTTCGTGCTATTCTTCTTCGCATCACATCCCTTGCTTTTGGTGTAACACGTGAATTTTTCATCCAATATTCATATATTATTTTTTTAACATTTTCTCCAAGTCTATATTTGTATCGTTGCCTAAAAATAGTTGTCCAACAAGCATGTTCATCATTTACATCTGTTTGAAATCGAAATTACCGATGTTTGTGCAAAGTTTTTCGTGAGGTTCCTAATGCTCATGTCATAGAATTTACCAAGCGATTCTATTTAGTACTTGATGAAACCGTTGCCATTTGTATTGCTCTACATGCATTAGAAACACTTTTATTTCTAGATCTTCTAATTGAATTTAGAGCACTATTTATATTTTGTATCACATTTTCCTTCATTTTTTTTTTAATCTTTTGTTGATTTTCGAATATCCAATAAAGTCGTATCTTCTTTTAATTTCATTGATGTTAAGAGAATTTTCAAAAATTGGGCTTGAACTGCCACAATTTCATCTTTGAAGAACGAATCAATAATTTGATTAACACAATATCGTATAACATGGTAAGCTTTTTTATCTCCATATGTGTGAGTGTCAACATTTTCTAACATCTCATAATCGATATTGATTTCATGTGTACATATTAGAATTAAATGTACATAATAAGTTTACATATTCAATAAATAACTAAATTAATAAATATGTATAATTTCAATAATACACATGTTCAACACACGTGTGCACACACACACACATATACACGCCTGGTGATTCAATTTCTTTCAACATTTTCACCATCTTCAATCATTGGTTCAATATCTCTTTCACTTTCTCTTTCAAAATTTTGTATATCATCATCAATGTTTTGAGAAATATCTCTCTCTGTTTACATTGCAAAATAATTTTCAAATTGTCATCAAATAAAAATTAAGTTTCACAATACACTTGTCAAATTTTAAATATTTACATTTACATACCTACTTCAACTTCTAGTTGAGGTTGATTTTCCCTTTCAATATTTGAGCATTCTTCTCTCTTTTTTTTGCGATATTCTCTCACTTGTTCTGTACGTTCTTTAGGGTCTCTTGTTTGATCATATTTTCTCTTGCAATTCCTTTGATTTCCCATGGTAATTGAGTATGAAGCTCAAAAAATTTCCTTCAAAAATTTAGACCAAAACTCAATTAAAAAAACCATCACAAAAGATTTAATTTAAAATAAAAAAACTCATTTGAAAATTTTTGCACAAAAGACATACTTCAATCCAAAACACTTTAAAAAATCCGAGAAAAAAATATCTTCTAAAAATGAAATGAATCTCAAAATATTTCCTTCCAAGTCCCGCAAAAAAAATTTGATTTAAAAAGTTAGACAAAAACTCATTTAAAAAATCATTATAAAAGATTTACTTCAACCCAAAACACGTACTCTAAAAAAATGTCACTTTAAAAAATACCTCCAAAAAATGTCCATTGAAAATTAAGCCAAAAAACCTATAAAAAAATGTCTGTAAAAACAAAATACCTCCAAACAATGTCCTTTGAAAATTAAGCCCAAAAAGCCTCTAAGAAAATATCACTTTAAAAAATACCTCCAAAAAATGTGCTTTGAATACTAAGCCTAAAAAGATTCTTTTGAAAATTAAGCCCAAAAAAAAGTCCAAAAAATGTCTTTCGAAAATTAAGCCCAAAAACCTCTAAAAACAAAATACCTCCAAAAAATGTCCTTTGAAAATTAAGCCCAAAAAGCATCTAAAAAAATATCATATACCTCCAAAAAATGTTCTTTGAATATTAAGCCAAAAAGAGTCCTTTGAAAATGAAGCCCAAAAAAATTCCTTTGCAAAATCAGCCCAAATGAAGAAATGTGCAAAATTATGTGAAAATAATGATTATGTTTTCGGCTATTTATATAGCCGTGAAATGTCTTTTTGGAGGGGCTTCATCGAAATTTCCGGTCGACGTAAAGTCGATTAAAATTTTGACCGAACTTATGTAAAAACTTCGACCAAACTTTTGCGTCGTTAGAATTGACGAGCCGTCGGGACAAAAAATAATTCGACCAAACTTTTTTAAAAGTTCAGCCGAACTAACACGTCTGCAATTATGCAGCAGCTAGGCTCTGAACACATTTCAACTTTGGAATGATTAAACTCCATAAAACTTTATGAATTAACTGTCAGAACCAAGACAAGCATTCGCATAATTCAATCTACTTTCAGGAAATCTAACTTTTATGGAATTTCATAAATATTTACTAATTTTAATTAATTTTGTAATAAAATGGGTGCAAACAATTTCTGAAGGTCATTATGATTCAGTGAAATCAATATTCTGTATCTTCCAAAATACACCATAAAAAAAATTGAAAAAATTATGGTGCATTACATTGGTCCATCGTCTGTAATAGGTAGTTTTTAGATTTTTTGTTTATAACTTATATTTTGAGAAATTTTGTGCGAGCCGAAACATGTTCAAAATATGCAGTTTTTTCATATTGGATTAGTTCAAAAAATTCTAGTAATTAAGATATGCATCAGTTAGTTTCGTAAATATAACGAAACCAAAGTAGACACTATCTAGATTGTTGTAACACATTTTGTTTCTAAAAACCACTAAGTTTTCAAAGAATACACCAATGCATTTGAACATGACTTTTTATGAATCATTTGATTGTTAAAGAACACACACTCAAAGAAATGTTAAGTTGACATATCAAATGTGTATATAAAAACTCCAAAAAATAAGTAATAGAAAGCTAATAAAATTTCTGACAAATTTTATGCAGTTTTTTCATATTGGACCAGTTCAAAAAATTCTAGTAATTAAGATATGCATCAGTTAGTTTCGTAAATATAATGAAACCAAAGTAGACACTATCTAGATTGTTGTAACACATTTTGTTTCTAAAAACCACTAAGTTTTCAAAGAATACACCAACACATTTGAACATGACTTTTTATGAATCCTTTTATTGTTAAAGAACACACACTCAAAGAAATGTTAAGTTGACATATCAAATGTGTATATAAAAACTCCAAAAAATAAGTAATAGAAAGCTAATAAAATTTCTGACAAATTTTATTTTTATCGTAAAATGAAATTCTAAACAAAAAATTGTTTTGGCTTGCAGAAAGTTTAAGAACAAAAAATAAAAAATAAATAAAAATAAAAAAATGATATTTTTTTCTCAAAAAAGGGAAAAAAGTGTAACCCAACTTCACATTTTCACTTTATCTCTTCTGAGCCTCCCTCCTAATCAATCTTGCTCTTATACCATGTGAGAATTTCAAGTCTGAAATCTTATTGTAGCAATTGGTATTATTTCTTCTAACTGTTAATTAAATTAGCAGTGTATTGCTATGACAACAACAAAATAAAACACATTGCACTCTTCAAAAAATACTGCGGAAAATAATAGCACCGGATACTCAGAAATATTATAGCACACACACATAAAAATTGACACAATTATTTTTGGAAAAATGTCCCCGAAAAAACCCAATGTAGGAAAACCGGTGTAACAACTGAGGGTTTTATTTATTACGCAATAGTGAAATTATGAGTACAATCAATGGATGCCCAACTGGCAATCCAATCAACAAAATAAATTGGCCGAAATATCTGTGAGGCAAATACCTCAACACCATGCATGATCCTGCTCTAACAACTAACAAAATTAGCCAGTCGTACAACCTCTACGTGAGCCTTTGTGTAGTGCTTTTTCAGACCCTAAATTGATAAGCCTAGAACTGCAAGAAAAATGACATCATGACTAACTCTACCTCTAGAAGAAATTTTCTTGGATTCCTGGAGAATTTTCAGACGAAAAACAACTAAATTTCTCTCTCCTTTAGCGAAATTGATCTCCCTCTAAAGCCTTCTATTCTTCCTTTGCACAACTCTATTGGGAAATTCAACCCTTCTGTTGCTGACCCTCCAGATCAGGAAAATATTTCCTCTGGACTCACTTTCCCTGCCCCTCTCTATCTCTTCTTCCCTTTTGAATCTCAAACTTTTCCGACAACTGATTGATGCTCTCTAGAAAATCCAATTCTCGAAGGAAATTGATTTGTAGTGTGTGTATGTGTGTTCTCCATCTACCCATCAACTTCTTCTTATAATATTCTATTGGGACTCCAACAACCAAGATTAAACTTATTCAAGGGCTAAGATCATATCAAAGTCGATCCGTGTGAGTTTATAAATTATTCACACCTTATCTCAATTAATTTTGATTAATTGACCCATTTTCCTAAGTTTAGACCTATGAAATATTTAAAGGAAGGCTAATAATCTAATTGAGACACTTCTTGGTGGAATTTCCAGAAATAATTTATGGGTTATGGAGAACTCATGTGTTTTAGCCTCTCCACAAAGTTTTGGGACTAAAGCACCTCCGATGCTACCAAAACTAACATGGAGATTGAAGAAGCTTCAAAATTATTCAATCGCAGGGACAACATATTTCTACATGAAATCCATTTGGGGGTCTCATAGTCTTGGTCAATATGGATTCTAAAGATGTTTTGAGAATCATAAACAAATAAAAGAGAAACCCTTGCCAAAACTAGAGGGTATCGACTATACACAATTTTCCTAGAAGTATAGTTTGATCTCCCTCTCAATCCTATCTCAATTGAGCAACCCAAGGATCCCATATTTAAATTTGAGAGTCATTAAGTCAAATGGGGAAGTGGGGAAATCCATCTCAAGCCTAATCCTCATGTTGGAGTGATCATATCACAAGTAGCATTAAGGATCTAGACACTAGGAAAATGTGGGTGCTTTTTTATAAGGGTTTGACCTTCATGCTCTTCATGCCTTATGTGGACCCTAGTTATGCTTGGACCTATACTGATGTAAGTGAATATGGATTTGGAATATTGTTTTGCTCCTCAACCAATTCAATAACTATCCAAGAATGCACTTGTTGTGGATAGTAACTAATCCCTATGAATAGAGAATATTAGTTGGGTGTCCTTTGGCTAAGGCTCTTGCTTGCCCATGCTATATAAGAGTGAGTGTATCTTGTAGATGTTTTTTTTTTTCTTTATTGAATCCTTCCTTGGAAAGGAAATCTTAATACGCCTTACGGCTAAATCTTCCATAAGTAAATTCCCAAGGCTTCAAGGAGGGAGGCATGACAATAGCTAATGCTTGGTTGACCCCATGAGACTTGAGTTCAAGATCTTGATGCGAGTTAGATGCTCATAAATGAGATGTATACTCTTATGCTCATGGTAGAGAACTTCATATCCATGCTACATACTCAAAATATCAAGCTTAACCTAGGTTGCTTGATATGGGGGAGGATAAGGGAAAAGGAGGCTATCAAGAAGAAACAATCAATTAGCAGGCATAATCTATATTGGCATGGGCTAGGAAAGCAATGGTAAGAGCTTCATACCATCCAAAAACTATCAAGTAATAAAGACCATGTGGCTTCCCAGTTTTAGAGCCAATTCTAGGCATTGACACTAGTAGATCCAATAACAACAGATGCAAATAAATAACTAGTAGATACATATAGTGAAGTAGTCGAACCAAATGCATATCATATGCACCTCTTACCGTAAGTTGATCTAGAACTAGCATGTCCATTAGTAGAGGTAACCACTCATCGTTAGCTAGTTGCACTTAGCTTCGAGGTATGCCTTTTGTTTCCCATCCATTCTTTAGTCTTTTTTCATGTGTTAGGACCCATATATATTCTGAGTCTTTTTCTTTTCTGTTAGGACACATATCATATGTCATAAGAAAATCCCTCTATGTTGATCCTAGTTCTTGTGGGAGTAGAGACCTAGCCACACATTTAGGTGGCTCCTTTTGGGTCTAGATCTAGGCAAGGCTCTAAAAATCCCTCTGGAATTCAATTTGTGGTTTGGATCTTGCTAGGCCATTGATTCTAATATTCTTGGCAACTAACAAGTTTCTTGTTGAGGACAGGAGGAAGGTTTACTTGTCATTTTCTTGGCCCCCAAATTAGCATACAAAATTAAATGGTCATGGGATTACTAGTGGCGGAAGGGGAAACCAAAATGACAAGCAATGTTCAAACAATTATATAACGAGAAAAATGCAAAGGGGCGATAAATAGACATGAGTGATGGCACATCCTTGCATGCACAACCCATATGTTCAAAGATAATAAACTTGAGATAAAAAGGAAAATCCATACAAGGATATAATATAGTAAAGCAATTAAGTTTACAAAGTAGTGCTAACTTAAGACCTATGATTAGTTCATATAAACCCTTGTGCATTAAACATCGTTCTTATCTTGATATAAAATCAAATAAAATGTCAAAATTTTAAGTTGGGTAAAAGAAAGATTGTAAGTCTTTAATAAAATGGAAAAAAAATATTTTCTTGATATAAATCCAAATAAAACATCATAATTTTTCATTAGTTAAACAAATACAATAAACTTTTAATGAATTAATGAAAACTATTAATAAGTAAAACTTTAAATTTAATTTCTTAATTCATTTATATACTAAACTAATACATAACACACTATTTCCTATAATCCCTGCTGGGCTCTAATAATATGAAAATAAATAAAAATTAACAAATAAATAATTATTATGTAAACACTATATTGTAATAAAATTAACCTAAAGTAAAAAATCTTATGTGGACTTTTTTTTTTCCCTGAAAAAATAAACTTATTTGTGTATTCAAGCTTCTGTGATTCTAATTACATTGAACAAAAAAAGACCAAACTACTACATGACCATAACAAAAACAAAGGAGTGAGTTTTCTATTAAAAAAAGAAAAGAAAAATGACAACCACTAAAAAGAAATATCACCGACTTTCCTGAAAGTATTAAGCTCAAGCAAAACCTCAAAAAAGATCCATGATACAATACTTCAAACTATAAAAAAAATAGATACTACTACAATTCTAATTTACATAGAATCTGCATCTAACAAATTTCAATATGTGATCAGGTACCAGAAAAAATATAAAGTGACTCCACAGAAATGTCATAAAGTGAAAAAATATTAGTGGGTTCCAACGCAACCCACTAATGATTCTCCAGATAAAAACTTTATTTTAATAGGCTGCCCACAATCTGGTTTCTTTCACTGAAAATATGTCAACACTTGAAAGACACCTCCTCAATAATGAGTAACTTATATAACATGTAAATTAAGTTTTTGTTTGAAAGATGTTGCCTTTAGTAAAGGCCTTTTACCTTTTTTAAAAAGTAGAATTAAGTCAAATAATCTTATGCAGGCATACCATATAATATGTAAATTAAATTTTTATTTGGCGTGAATGATGGAAAGGAGGTTTAAAGTTTCGAAAAGTTGGCTCATCAATACAAATATTGTAATAAAAATTAACAGAAAAGTCAAATAATAATCTTGTCGCATACCATATAACTTGTAAATTATTTATTTTGTGCATGATGTGTTTTTTTTTTTTTTTTTGAAAAAGTTGGCTCACCATCATTAAGAGATGCAAAATAACGACTTCATTGAATCTCTTATGGTACAACAACTTTATTTAAATTTCTATATGCATAGTACAGCTAAGAAGTGACATAATTCTATATTCAACTTTTTACTATCTTATTGTACAACTGTGCATTCTTCTAGTACAATTGGTCCAATTATGTTTTGTTCGTTTGTTTTTTTTTCTCATTTATTCGAAAATAGGAAATTGAATAAAATTACTACTTTTAGTTTCCGAATCTCCTACGCTGCATCTATATATTCTTGCAATACAAAAATGTATTCGTTTATTTTTATCTTAACGAAGAAGAAATTGGTCTTTAAATTTTAAATGGTTAGTTGAATATTACACACTATCTATCTAAGTGTAATTTCAGATAATGTTTTATTTTATAGGGAATTTAACATTTTACAAGAAGGATTCCATTAAGATGTTATGACATTTGTGTTTATTTTATTATTAATTTTTTATTCATAGTTTGAATACTTTTTTTTTCATTATAATGGTTATTATGTCACTGCTTACACAATGACATCTATAATGAGTTCTGAGTTATTAGTTTGTCTATATTGGTGTAATTTTTCATTTTTTTTATAGTTAACATTAGGATTTTGGTTGAAATTTTTGTATGACGTCAACCCACCGTATGCCTGGCTCTGAATTTCGAGGGTGGACATCATCCTGCCATGCACGGAAGACTCAGGTTGATCCGATTGTACAATGCAAGTACAAGAAAGGGTGATGGTTCATACAACTGGGAGTTAATTTGGGTTGTTTTGAGCTCTGGTAGTGTACATTTCGTTTTAAGAGGGTTGGTGGAGAATTTATTATGGTTAATGGATAATCGATAAGCAGATATAGTTGTTTTATGTGTTTAAAGGGGCTATTGCGGTGCTCATTGATGTTGGATTTGTTATTTCTATGCCCGTGTTTTCTTTGTGGCATAACTCCTCGTTGTTTGCATTTCATTGTTACCAAGTGGGTTTTTTTTACTTCGCCAGATGCGAGTAGTAAAATTTTGTTGAAGGTGTTTGGTTATGTGGCAGGGCATAGGATTTCAAACCTCCTCGATGACCATTTGATCGATAAATATGTGGACATTATTTTCTGGTTTAATGGTCGTGGTGCATAATTTGGAGTTCTAATGGTTCACTGTTTCACAAAATTTGCTAGTTAGACTTTAGAATTTAGAGTATAACAATTGTTTGGGTAAGCAGATTGCTGGATTCTATGGACATAAACCTAGTGATTTTTTGAGTTCTCTCTACGAGCAAAGTCTAGTTTAATGGGTGATTTAATTTATTAACAGAAGTGTTAAATACATTGTAGGGTTGAGTTTTGATCGTTTAAATGTAATGTTGTAGGAATAAACCAATAGTGACTTAGAATGACTAGGTTGGAGGTCAGATCATCTTTGCATTTGTGGAAGTCTTATGCGCAAGGTGTCGACCCCGATTCCATGTGGTCTACTTTTAAATTGTCTGTCGACCCCGATTCCATGTGGTCTACTTTTAAATTGTCTACCGACCCCGATTTCATGTTTTTATGTAGCGTTTACAACGAAGTTTTTCTGTAATTTACTCTGAAAGTTGCGAAGTCGAGAGTATAGGGATCTTTACATTTTCAGAAGGCTCTTGAGCAAGGTGGCGGCTCTGACTCCATATCGTGTTGTTTTCGATAGTCGGGGGGGTCGAAGTTCTATTGACATAAACATGTAGCTCTGGCAGGAAATAACTCCGAGATTAGTCGGGGGCGATGCATAGACACAAGGATGTGTTAATTATCAAGTTTCCAAAATTTGTGATGTCAGAAGTTGACGCATGTTTTCGTTTAAGTAGACTAGTGGCCAAGGTCTCGATGCAGATTGATATCATAATCTTTTTAATAATCATGGAGTCGGAGTTCTATTGGCATGAATATCTAAGTGGAAAAGAAAATAAGGTCGACGAGAGTCGGGCCGACGCATAGACACAATGTTTTAAGTTTCTAAAATTTGTGGTGTCGGAAATTGATCGATCTTTCCATTTCCACAAGGCTCTTGAGCAATAAATATATGAATAAATAAATAAATAATCTTTGTTAGATATTTAATTTATAGTTCAGAGCTTCATCATGCATATGCGAGTTTTCTCATGGATTTTACGTTCAGGGCATTGTCACAAGACACATTGGTGCTATTAATTTGTTTTTCGAAACACTAAATGTATTTGAATAAAAGTTATAGTTTAACTGATGGGATGTTACAACCTGATATAATTTCCAACTAGAAAAACAAGGGCATAAAAGTCAGAGGTCGACCCCCACTATGAGGTCGAAGGTCAGAATTATCATTTGAATGGTCTCCCTAGACACTCTCACTACTGACACTCCCCGACCAATTCGGCTCCAGCTTCAATACTTCACTTGAGTTGGTGCGAGGTTAGAAAATTTTAACGAAGGTTGCAATATCTGTTTGATTTAAATATTATTTTAATCAAAATGATTGACGTATACATTAATGTTGATATTAGGTCATATTAAAGTACTCTATTGGTAATTTAGTTTTTTTAATTCACTATAAATTGAAAATATAAATTTTTGTGTTTTGTTTCCTAGAATCCAATTTCACTGCTATTATTATTATTATTATTTCTTATAAACGCTTTAAATGAGGTCTATGATGAGGTTGATCATGAGTTGATATGTTATAAATTAAATCTTAAATATCTAATGAAATCAATTGTTATTATACATTCATAATAATTTATATCATTTATTGTTGATTGATTTGTATCATTAGAAAAAGAAAATAAAAATAACCAAATTCACATTATTTTTTTCTTTAAAGAAGGGATAACCGGTTCATGTGTTTTAAGAATCTTATCTTATAAGAATAATATATTCAATTAATTTATTTATTGGTAAAATAAAATATTTTAAATTAATTCTATTAAATAATATGTTATATGAAAAAAGAAAATAATAAATTATAAAGAGGCCAACTATACATATATGTTTCTTTTGTGGGCCTTGCGAGAAGCAATTAAGAGGTTGGCATTTTCTTTTGAACGGTCTTATGACATTCCGTGACCTATTCAGCTCTTTGTAAACATGCCCAACTATATGTACATATTTGTTTTGTGATCCCTACTAAAAGCAAGTCGGAAGTCGAGCTTGGCTATGAGGTCAAAATTCGACCTTTTCATTTGAATGGTGTATCTGGACACTTGTGACTATTGATAGTACCTTAACAAATCGGCTTCAACTACAATACAATATGCAAACTGGAACGAACACTGACAAATTGAACGAAGGTTTCCATATGTGTTATATTAAAATATAATTTTAACCAAATTATTCACATATACATTAATGTTAGATCTGAGACTTTTGTGATCCATAGATTAGATAAATGTCTTTCCAAATTAATCACATCATTAGGATTTGGTCGAATTTTCAAGCCAACCAATATGGTTCATCCCGAGGACAAGGTGAACCACATTGGTTGGTTCGAAACGTTGACCAAATCCTAATGATATAATTAATCTAGAAAGACATTTATCTAATATACATTAATTTTGATATTAGGTGAGATTAAAATGTCATGTTGTTTTATGAGGAAATGAGCAACAATGGTCAAATTATTTTGCTTCATGGTGTTTATAGTTTTTGTTGAGATTTCAAGGTAATGATGCCATTTGTTACTTGCACATTGTATCTTATTCTATCGCCCATGTTTTATTTATGTTCTGATACATATTTGGCTTGCAATGTACTTTTATATTCAATATGAATTGAAAACATAATTTTTGGGTTTTGTTTTCTAGAATCCATGTTCACTGTTATTATTATTATTATTTATAAACGACTTAAATGAGTTTTATGATCAGATCTATCATTAGTTGATATGTTATGTATTTAAAGTTAGATATCTAGTAAAATTAGTTGTTTTTCTTTTTGTTAGTCAAAAACTAGTATTATATTATCATCTTAAAAACAGAATTTACAAGAGGAGCCACCGTGGCTCGATTACATTCAGTCACCCTCAATGGAAAATAATGCCCATGGATTCGGGGTGCTTTCCAAGGCATTCGAAGCACTTGGTTATTGGCCGCAAAATTACAGAAACAAAAAGAAAACAACATTATCCTCAAGGAGGAGGATGCAGTGGACTTGGTGGAGGAGCCACAAAGGAATGGTCCAGGTGGTGCAAGTGGTAGCTGATGTGATCCATTTGAGACTCTAGGGCATGGAGGTGGTCTTGAGAGTGCCTCAGGATGTATCTGTTTGTAGGCTTTGAACAAAGCGAATGTAAGCCTCGATTTCATTCTGATCCTCGTACCTCTGCTCACATAGGGTGTCCAAGTTGAGTTGAACCTGGTGTAGCTGGGTGGATATGGCGTCAAGGGTGACTAGCGCCTCAATGTCACCGGGGGATTGAGCCAAGGAGAAAACCATGGCCGCTGCTGAGTGTGGGCTCTCTGTTGACTCTGAGTGTGAACTGGGGTCTTCAGGAGCTGCTATGGGATCCATTCCTCAGCCAAAACCACCACGAAGAGCCCGTCCACATTCTCGCGGCATGCAAAATTCCTGCTCTTCCTCACTGTTGGTTGCTCGAATACTCCAAGTTATTTCCAAATCGCCTGTCCGGGACTCCCACATTCCGTCACCTAACCCTTGGCTGAGGTTCTCTTGGGCCTCGACCTATGTCTCCCTGGTGCCGTAGATGAGATACACACAACCACCCCCGCTCTTGATGTTATCTCCTAGGGAGGTGTAAAGGGTCCACCACCCACAAATCAACACTGCTAGTAGGCTAGATTTCCCCGCCATTCCAAAGCAGAAACACCCAGGCGCTGCTGTTGAAAATGCAAAAAGATGATGGAGCTTAGTGAAATGAATTCGCCTTCACTAAGTGGGCCCGCAGGCTATTTTTGGCGCAAAGTCTATTTTTAGACAATGTCTATTTTTAGACATATGGATCATGGTCTATGAGTTGCAGGATGTTATTTATGGATGATTGGTTGAGTTGGTAAAAATAGATGGACCTCTATTTTTAGACATTGGGCGGTTTCTATTTTTAGACTGCCGGGCTAAAAATAGAACAGTCAAATATTATTAACCTTTAATAATATTTAGACTATAAACATTATCTTATCCTCTTGGAGCACTTCAGTTTGAGCTACGGATGTGGCACATGCAGCTGGCAGAAGGAAATACAATTTTCCTATGGGTTAGTTGAGCTAATGCATGGTTGACTTCAGTTAGAACTCAAGTGGCGGAGTTTGGTGGAGTTGATGAGATAGTTGGTGGAGTTGTGTCCGGTTTAACTTAGTTGAACTAGTTGTATTTAGTCTAATTGACAAATACACTAGTGATGAGTGGTGTGAATTAATTATTAATTAATTCACTAACTATTAACTCATAAGTCAACTAAAGAACACATCAGTTAATTGCAATGCATGGACAGTTCAATGGAGACCAGTGTTAGAGGTGGGTGAAAGGGTGAGTCTACTATCAGTTGTGACTATTGGTTGTGCATGAGATTTGCACACACATTGATGGAGATTGCCAATGAGGATTGCGCAGTTGGAGCTAGTGGGATTCAAACTTGGATCTCATCATTAATCAACTTGGATTGCGCAGTAGAGGCAGGCAGACTTGCGGAGGAGATTTGAACCTTTGACTTGTTCACTTTCTATACTAGTTTGTGTGTAGCATGTGAGATAGTGCTGAGAGCTGTGAGAGCTTTGTGCTATGTATTGTTACATTTTCTCTATCATTATATTATACAGATATTTGGGGGTTTTCAGCTATTTCTTTTCCCCATTACATACTGTGTCAGATGTGTGTTTTATTATTGTGTTTATGTGCGCATGCGACTGTTTCTATTTCCGCAAATTGATGATAAATTGTAGAAGAGGTTATGTATTATGTATGAAGCTTAAATAGTGTGTAATCAGGATAATATTGGTGAATAATTCAGCAAATTATTCAAATTTCTACATGGTATCAGAGCGAAATTGATCATCGGGATTTATTACAGTGATTACAATTTATTTCGGTAGACAGAGTCTGTAAGCGGGCCAGGTAGCCTCTGGATCCATCCTTTCTTTGAAAGGTTATATATCCAGTAAATGCCCCTACAGTCGATCTCTGTGCTAGAAATAATTTGTTCTCACGTATCCTGAAGCAATGAGTTTTTTGAGCTTGGAATTCGAATTTTGGTGCAAAATAGCTTTGTTTTCTGGTGCTCTGAGTTGAAATGTCTTTCATCGCTTACATCGGGAATATGCCCTTAAGGGCGGCTCAAGTTACATAGCCTAGGAAGATTTAATGGATGTGTATTAGATCAAAACTGGTCAAGGAGTTCATAAATACATGGTCAGGTGCCCAAGTCATTCAGGGCTGCATTTAAGCTTGAGGCTTGGCAAAAGAAGATGGCGAAATGTCGAAGGATTCTCGTTGGAGGGCGTGAAGGATCACATTGTATCCACTTCGCATGAAAAGATTCTCCATACTTGATGTGGAGGCGCTGACGCGCATCTATTCCGTGAGCAAGAGCAACCAGATAGTTACGCTCAAGGATAAACTCGAAACATTAAGATGGGAGAAAGTTGGGCGACAAGTATCGCCAAGTACCTCACGGTTCATCACGTAGATGAGCTGGGAAGTGTGGGGGTGACTGTCGATGATGAGGAATTGGTGAGCTTGGCTCTTCTTGGTCTTCCGAAGAGATGGCATGCCTATCAGGATTCTGTCAATGGTCGGGAGAAATTGCCAGGATGGGAGCGACTTTGGTCGGATCTTGTGCAAGAGGAGATAAGGCGGAATACCAGGGACAAATCTTCATCAAAGGCATCTGATGAAGAAAATTGCGCTTTGGCTACCAAAAAAAAGAAGGGGAAGAGAAAGAAAGCTTCTCATTCCGGTGCGAAAGGCAAGAAGCAAGACATGTCCAAGGTGAAGTGCTTTCACTGTCACCAACACAGACATTATGCCACAAATTGTCCGCAGAAGAAGAAAAATAAGCAAGCTGATTCAGAGTGGGAGAGGCATTGGCCTCCCAAGCTTTGAGCCGGATTTTTCTTACCGATCGCATGCTTGGTTTTAAGTGTGATGGGATCGGTATGGTTCTTGGACAGCGGTGCGTCATTTCATATGACGGGAGATCGGGATTTGTTCTCAGATCTGGAGGACAAAGATTTGGGTGTGCACATCGAGATGGGCGATGATGGTAGATAAAGTGTGACTAGTATCGGTACCATATCCTTTCAGAGGGAGTCTGGTAAACCCTTCGTGTTGAAGGATGTTTTGCATGTTCCAGGATTGATGAAGAATCTGATCTCTGTGGCGATGTTGGAAGACAAGGGGTATGATGTGGTCTTCAGCGAAGGAAAAGCTTTCCTGCGCAGTAAGACAACTGGAGAGACCCGGAAGATAGGGGTTCGAGTCAAGAACCTTTATCAGTTGAAAGTAGATGGCTGCGCAGCAATGGCATGCAAGGCGGAAGGAGTGGTGAGCCGGGATGATGGCGAGCTGTGGCACCGGAGATTGGGCCACCTTCACCATGGAGTTTTGAAGATACTGCAGCAGATTTCTACTGGGCTTCCTAAAGGCACTCTTGCGCAGTCAGATCAGTGCAAGGGGTGTACCTTGGGAAAATTTGTGAAAGCCACCTTTCACGAGAAGGATAGTCGCTCCACGATGATCCTTGAGAGAATTCACACAGACGTGTGTGGACCTTTCTCAGTAGCTTCGACAGCAAAGCACAGGTATTATGTGATCTTTGTTGATGATTTTTCTCGGAAGTGCTAGATCTTCTTCATGCAGAAGAAGAGCGAGACATACTCAAAGTTCTGTGAGTTCAAGGCACTGGTTGAGAAAGAATCGGGGAAGCAGGTGAAGGCTCTAAGGAGCGACAATGGTGTTGAATTCATCTCTGGCGAATTCAAGGACTTTTGCAGCACAGAAGGAATTCGAAGAGAGCTCATAGCACCTCATAACCCACAGCAGAACGGGGTTGCTGAGCAGAAGAACAGAACGATCGTGGGTGATGCACGGGCGATGTTGCATGATCAGGGCCTACCCATTCACTTGTGGGCAGAGGCATGCAATACTGCAGTATATGTGCAGAACCGTTTTCCTCACAGGATACTTGGCATGAGTACACCCGAGGAGGCATTTTCTGGTAGGAAGCCTGATATTTCCCATTTGAAGATTTTTGGTTCACCTGTTTACATTCATATGACGAAGGATGCCAGGAAGAAGCTCGAGCCAACTACAGATGTTGGGATATTTGTGGGGTACATTGATACACCCCACAACTATCGTGTGTATTTTCCAGACAGTCGCAAGACTGTTGTGCGACAAAATATCAAATTTTAGGAGGCGAAATCCATGAAGTGTTTGCTTGAGAGGGAGCCACACTTGCATGCAGATGAGGAGCTATTAGATCCTAAGGATGAGTGTCAGGATGTGGATTAGCCACAAGAGGAAGTTCATGGAGTGGAAGAGACCACTCATGCAGCACAACCATCGAGGGCTAAGCGCACTACGTGCTGCTGATCGTTCAAGATGCAAGAGAAGGTTGTAGGACCACCTATGACAAATATAGAGAGAGACAAATAATTTGACGCACACTGGATACATGGCTCTTGTGAGTCAATGTGTTGTGACGGAGCCATCCTCTTTTGAGGAAGCTGTGGAGGAACCCGCATGGGTTGATGCCATGATCGAAGAATATGATTCGATCGTCAGAAACAGTGCATGGGAGATTGTCCCAAGATCGGAGGGGAAATCAGTGGTGGGTTCGCGATGGATCTACAAAGTGAAGCAGGTGGCTGACGGGAGTGTGGAGAAGTACAAGGCGAGATTTGTCGCCCGTGGCTTCTCACAGATCGAGGGGATCGATTATGAGGAGACCTTTGCACCTGTCGTAAGGTACTCTTCCATACGGACGATCCTAGCTCTCTCAACGCAGATGGGATGGCACATCCATCAGATGGATGTGAAGACTGCATTCTTCAATGGAGTCATTGAGGAGGAGGTGTGCATAGAGCAGCCTGAAGATTTCGAGATCTTCAGCAGTGAGTCGCATGTTTTCCGACTCAAGAGAGCACTGTACGGGCTGAAGCAAGCACCTCGTGCTTGGTACACACGGATAGACAGTTATTTCACCGGACTTGGATTCTCCAAGAGTGAGGCGGATCCTAACCTGTACCAGATTGTGGTGGAGGGGAAGTTGCTGATCATTGTACTGTATGTAGATGATATGATTTTGACGGGTGATGAGCTGTTGATACTTTCATGCAAGGAGGATCTTGCTACAGAGTTTGAGATGAAGGACTTGGGCCTCCTTCATTATTTCCTGGGATTGGAAATTTGGCAGCGCAGTGGTGAACTGTTTGTTTCTCAGGGTAAGTATGCCCGGGAGATACTGGAGAAGTTAAACATGCATGACTGCAAGCCTGTTGATACTCCTCTTCGTGGAGGTTGGAGGAAGGAGGATGCTACTTCAGCGGAGGTAGTGGATGCCACTGTTTATCGACAGTTGGTGGGGTCGCTTATGTATCTGGTCAATACATGACCCGATATATGGTATGCTGTTAACCAGCTTTCGCAAGCTATGGTTAAGCCTACCAAGCTCTTCTGGAAGGCAAGCAAGCATGTATTGCGTTATCTTAGAGGCACATCGGGATATGGTCTGTGGTACAGACAGGAGGATGAGGTGAAGCTATGTGGCTTCACGGATGCAGATTGGGCAGGGAGCCCAACGGACCGAAAGAGCACATCTGGAGGGATCTTCAGTATCGGGTCGACAACAGTTTCTTGGTACAGCAGGAAGCAGAGATCCGTGGCACTTAGTTCAGTAGAGGCTGAGTAGAGGTGGGTGAAAGGGTGAGTCTACTATCAATTGTGACTATTGGTTGTGCATGAGATTTGCACACACATTGATGGAGATTGCCAATGCGGATTGCGCAGTTGGAGCTAGTGGGATTCGAACTTGGATCTCATCATTAATCAACTTGGATTGCGCAGTATTGGCAGGCAGACTTGTGGAGGAGATTTGAACCTGTGACTTGTTCACTTTCTATACTAGTTTGTGTGTAGCATGTGAGATAGTGCTGAGAGCTGTGAGAGCTTTTTGCTATGTATTGTTACATGTTCTCTATCATTATATTATACAGATAGTTGGGGGTTTTCAGCTATTGCTTTTCCCCATTACATACTGTGTCAGATGTGTGTTTGATTATTGTGTTTATGTGCGCATGCGACTGTTTCTATTTCCGCAAATTGATGATCAATTGTAGAAGAGTTTATGTATTATGCATGAAGCTTAAATAGTGTGTAATCAGGATAATCTCGGTGAATAATTCAGCAAATTATTCAAATTTCTACAATTGTGATGCTGAGGGGTTGCTAATATGTTGACAGCAGAATTGGAGCAAGCACTCAGGCGGTGAGCCCAATTCGCCCAGTCAAGAACATGTCTATCATTCTAATTTCCTTATCTCCTCCCTCGTCTTCCTCCTGGTGCACATCACGCGTGCTAGAGCCACTACTGGGATACCTTCTCGTTTCCCACCGATCGCCTCTACTTCCCGACGGGTCTGTTCCTCTATTCTGTCCAAGCCGGCGGAGCTCAAGCCAGGGCTTGAGAGCCAGCAGGTGATCATCAACACAGGCCTTCGCTCCCACCTTCACCATTGCCCACATAATATAAATGAGCTAGAGCACGTCCTCTCTTCCTCTTAACATGACCAACCTGCCGAAATTTTTCCTGCCCCGAGGCTCTTTACAACTCTCTCATGCGAGCATGGAGAGTCGATGAGCGCGTGGCTTGGGGTTGGGTGGGCCTTAACTGACCCCCACCCACTTGTCCAAGTGATTGGACACCCTCAGCGGGGATAGTAAAACTAGTTGTTATTATACATTCACTACTTAGCATTTAGCCAAAAAATGATTTTATTTATTTTTAATAAATATAAATAGGCAAGATTTATGTTTGAGTTTTTTTTCTTCTTCCCTATATCAATTTTGTTTTAAATTTGAAAATTATTTATTTAAATCATGATCTTAGACAACGAATTCTAAAATATTAAGTTTATTTAGATACTCATATATATATATAGTAAAAAAAAATATACAACCAATAATTATAAATGTATATAAAATAATTAAACTCTTTTATATTTTTTTAGTTATTTTATCAATTTATATTTAAACTGTAGCTTTGCAATATATTTAACTTTTGGTTTATAGTACATTTTATATCAAGATATTTTTTACTTTTTTTAATGGCCATGCCTTTTTTTTTTCTTCTTCTGTTGTTTGAGTTCTAATTATTTTAAATTGTGCCAATCGACTAAGTTGTTAAGTTTTATTGGTTTTGCTTAAAATTGTGGATGGTTGAAAAATGAATTAAAGTTTCAATCAATGTTTCAATTATTTTGACTAAACTTTATAAAAACAAAAAAGACTTAGTTTAAAATGATGTGAATGTGAATTTAATTTTAATTTTATTCATATATTTTGTAAATTAACTATTTTGAATACTAAATAATTAATTAAATATAAAATCAGTTATATTTATTATAATTTTCTCATATATATGTATATATATTTGAACATTTTTCATTAGAAAAAAACATATATTTAAATTTCAATAATGTTGTATCCTTTTAATTGTTTACACAATGCTAAAATGCTTTATTATCAATATTTATTGTCTTTATATACAAATAAAAATTGTATTCAATAATTATATAAAGTTGTTGATACTTGCTTATTTTGAATTCCATGGATGTTAAAATTTCTTAATCAACTAGTATTCTTGGACATCATTGTGATGTTTTCTCATTTATATTGAATTTAAAGAGGAAAATGTAAATAAACATGAAAATTACAATAGTCTTATAGTTAACAAATACATTTTCTGGTATTATATTATATATATATATATATATATATATATATATATATATATATATATATATATATATATATATAGGTAGATAAACATTATTATTATTATTATTATTATTATAATATATATATATATATAGAGAGAGAGAGAGAGAGAAACATTTTATTATTTTTATTGGTGTTTTTTTTGTAAACCATGATGCATTGTTTGATATTTAATGCATTGTTTTTTATTTGTTTGAAAAAAAAATGTAATTGATTTGAGCAATAAAAATATAAATTCATGGATACAAATTGCTAATATAAATTATTCTATCTAGGTGTTTTATATAAATACATCATGCACTAGTTTACCACCTTTGTAATATTCATAATGGGCCTTTGAAATATATATTTTTAGGATTTGATAATGTGATTGCTATATTAAATAAGAAATATTTGATTTTGCATGTACTTTTCATTTTATAGATATAAGATCATAATGGTTAAGATGTTGTAGACATTTGTGCAAGTTTGAATTTGCTCTGAATTTTAATGTGCTAAATACTTTTATCTAGGGAATCCAAAACTTGGCAATTTTTTTCAAAAAATTTAAATGAACTTTATTCTCGTCAATTAATTTGGGGTAAAATCACATGTTATTTATGTCTATGTGGCAAGCTAAACTTTTTTTTTTTTTTTTGAATAATGGAATAATATTAATTTTTTTATGTAGCAGTTATGTGCATTTTTTTCAGAACAAGTGAAAAGCAATAAAAGACAAATGAGAACTAGAAGGATTTAAATAACCTTACAAATTTTGTTATTTCCAATTGTAGTGTTTAAGAACATTTAATGCCTAAATACTTAAAGAAAATTATAAGGGTTTTCAAATACTTTTAGATACTTAGATCTGACTTTTTTGGTCAACTGATGTTTGGTATGATTCAAAGTACATTGTCTAATATGTTTACAATTGAACATCTTCAATTAACAAAATTAGTTTTTACAATACTTTTACATGGTATTATTTATTGTAGTTGATACTAAAAAGCCTTTAAAGAGTAGTGTTATTTAGATTGTTAAATCATTATTTGATTTGATGATATATTGGATTCGAGTAATGTCTGCTAGTTTGGATGGAATATGTTACAAAATAGTTTTGTGGAGTTGTGAGTGATTTTGAGTCATGGGATGTGTAGTTGAGCAGTTGTCAAAGTTGTTGCAACTGATTATAAAAGAGGAGACTAATAATCAGAAATTGGATTATGCAAATAAAACATATAAGAGGAAAAACAATGAGTGGTTTAGATGCAATTTCCATGGCAGGTGGATTAGTTGCAGTTTTAAATGGTGCAAATGTTTATGGTGTATGCAATATCTTTGTTCAAATACAAAGAACAATGAATGACTTCCTAATACCAAGATGCAACATTTTTTTTGCAAGATTTTTTTTTTGTGATTTAAATGATAAATTTGTTGATTAATATGTCTCATGTGAGAAGGAATTTTTACAGATTATAATACTAAAATCAACGAATATTACATTTGCCTCTAAATCTCATAGCCATTTCTGCTGTGTATGTCTACTTAAAATCTTTATTTCAAAATAAGTGACTATATAAGTTTACATTATTGCATTTCTAGACAATTTTAGTGCAATCTCTTTTGTTCAAATTAAGACATTTACTAAAATGCATATAGAATTTAATGTAGTTATAAAACTATGAGCGATAATGAGCAATGATTTTTATTTGAAATCTCTGTAATCATGACTAGAATGTTATTTGTTTTACATGGCAGAGTAGATAATGCCTTCAATAACTACAATGCAATATGATACGAAGTGACTAAGCAATACCATGTAAATTAAGTTTTTGTTTGAAAGATGTTGCCTTTAGTAATCCTTTAGTAAGGCCTTTTACCTTTTTGAAAAAGTAGAATTAAGTCAAATAATCTTATACGGGCATACCATATAATATGTAAATTAAATTTTTATTTGGCGTGAATGATGTCAGGGCGGTTTAATGTTTTGAAAAGTTAGCTCATCAATACAAATATTGTAATAAAAATTAACAGAAAAGTCAAATAATAATCTTGTCGCAATCCATATAACTTGTAAATTATTTATTTTGTGCATGATGTTGCTATTCGTAAAGTGTGTTTTTTCTTTTTAAGCTGGCTCACCATCATAAAGAGATGCAAAATAACGACTTCATTGAATTTCTTATGGTACAACAACTTTATTTAAATTTATATATGCATAGTACAACTAAGAAGTGACATAATTCTATATTCAATTTTTTTACTATTTTATTGTACAACTTTGCATTCTTCTAGTACAATTATGTTTTGTTCGTTTGTTTTTTTTCTCATTTATTCGAAAATAGAAAATTGAATATCTCCTATGCTGCATCCATATATTCTGGCAATACAAAAATGTATTCGTTTATCTTTATCTTAACGAAGAAGAAATTGGTCTAAAAATTTTAAATGGTTAGTTGAATATTACACACTATCTATCTACGTGTAATTTCAGATCATGTTTTATTTTATAGGGAATTTAACATTTTACAAGAAGGATTCCATTAAGATGTTATGACATTTGTGTTTACTTTATTATTAATTTTTATTCATAGTTATAGTTATGTCATTGTTTATACAATGACATTTATAATTGGTTTGAGCTATTAGTTTGTCTATACTCGTGTAATTTTTCATTTTTCTATAGTTAATATTAGGATTTTGGTTGAAATTTTTGCATGACGTCAACCCACTGCATGCTCGGCTCCAAATTTCGAGGGTGGACGTTATCTTGCCATGCACGGAAGACCTGGGTTGATCTGATTGTACAATGCAAGTACAAGAAAGGGTGATGGTTCGTACAATTGCGAGTTAATTTGGGTTGTTTTGAGCTTTGGTAGTGTAAATTTCGTTTTAAGTGTTGGTGTACAATTTATTATGGTTAATGGATTATTGATTAGCAGATTTATTGTTTTCGGTGTTTAAAGGGGTTGTTGTGGTGCTCATTGATGTTAGATTTGTTATTTCTATGCCGACGTTTTCTTTGTGGCATAACTCCTTGTTGTTAGCATTTCGTTGTTACCAAGTGGGTTTTTTTTTTTACTTCACCAAATGCTAAACTTTTGTTGAAGGTGTTTGGTTATTTGGCAGGACACAAGATTTCCAACCTCCTCGATGACCATTTGATAGGTAAATATGTGGAAATTATTTTCTGGTTTAATGGTCGTGCTGCATAATTTGGAGTTCTAATGTTTCACGAGTATAAAAATTGTTTGGGTAAGCAAATTGCTGGATTCTACAGACAGAAACCTGGTCAGTTTTTGAGTTCTCTCAGCAAGAAAAGACTGGTTTAATGGGTGATTTTATTTCTTAACAGAACTGTTAAATACATTGCAGGGCCGAGTTTTGATCGTTCATATATAATGTTGTAGGAATAAACCAGTAGTGACCGAGCATGACTTGGTTGGAGGCCGGCTTATCTTTGCATTTGCGGAAGTCTTGTGGGCAAGGTGCCGACCCTGATTCCATGTGGTCTACTTTTAAATTTTCTGTCGGCCCCGATTTAATGTTTTTATGTAGCGATTACGACGAAGTTTTTCTAGAATTTACTCTGAAATTTGCGAAGTCGGGAGTATAGGGATCTTTGCATTTTGAGAAGGCTCTTGAGCAAGGTGGTGGCTCCGACTCCATAACATGCTGTTTTAGATAGTCATGGGGTCAAATTTATATTGACATAAACATGTAACTCTAGTAGAAAATAACTCAGAGATCAGTCGGGGGTGACACATAGACACAAGGATGTGTTAATTATTAAGTTTCTAAAATTTGTGATGTCAGAAGTTGACGCATGTTTCCATTTTAGAAGACCAGTGGCCAAGGTCTCGATGCAGACTTGATATCGTAATCTTTTTAATAATCAGGGAGTCGAATTTCTATTGGCATGAATATCTAGTTGGCGAAGAAAATAACATCAACCTGAGTCAGGCCCAACAGATAGACACAACGTTTTAAGTTTCTAAAATTTGTGGTGTCGGAAATTGATCGATCTTTCCATTTCCACAAGGTTCTTGAGCAATATATATATGAATAAATAAATAAATAATCTATGTTAGATCGTTTAATTTGTAGTTCAGATCTTCATCATGCGTATGCCAATTTTCTCACGACTTTCATGTTCAGGGCATTGTCATAAGAAACATTGTTTCTATTAATCTGTTTTTTGAAACACTAAATTTATTGGAATAAAAGCTATAGTTTAATTGATGGGATGTTACAATCTGATATAATTTCCAACTAGAAAAACAAGGGCTAAAAGTCAGAGGTCAACCCCCACTATGAGGTCGAAGGTCGACATTGTCGTTTGAATGTTCTCTCTAGACACTCCTGACTACTGAAACTCCCTGACTAATTCGGCTCCAGCTTCAATACTTGATGTGAGTTGGTGCGAGGTCAAAAAATTTCAATGGAGGTTGAAATATCTCTTTGATTTAAATATTATTTTAATAATTTTTTTTTCTAAATATCTCTACTCCTATTATTATTACATATCACAGAAATACAATCGTCATTCGCTAGAATTGTTGCGTTATCCAATACCGAAGAGAATTATCCAACTCAAAATTTCAAAATTGGGATTTCCCTAGAAGGGGAAACCAGCTCATGAAGTCTGTGCATGATTCATAATAAAAGTTTCCCTTAAAGGGAAACCAACGTTAAACAAACTTAAATTGCGCATCAAAATAGACAGGAGAACTAAACCAGAATAGGACCAAAACATGAAGAAAAGACAAGTTGAAACCTGGAGGTTATTCTGTCGAATTCTTGACATCCGAAAATGGTGGTTGAGTTGGATCTTCCTCTATGCGGCACTTGTTTAGAGGCGTCATCCTCAAGCTTGGACAGTTGGGCGTCGAGCGACGGGGAGGAAGTTGAGCCACCACCTGTATTAGAGCTCTTGCCACTGTCATCAGAGCTACAAATACCATCTGTGTTCGAAGCCTCCTCAGCCAATTTCACTGGAAAAGCCGCCATCTTGCGGGGGAGATTGTGGGAGGTGGGGGAGATAGTAGACTTACGCTTCTTGGAGCGAGCACCAGAACCAGAAGATTACGCAGAGGCTTTCGGAAGACGCATGGATAGGTGATCGGAGAGCCTAGGGGGGTCCAAAACTTCAGGTGCAACCAGGTTTAAGGACAGGTCTACAATTCTCCCAGCCATGGCATGGATGGGAGGTCGCGAGGGGAGTCCACGACCACCACCTCGATGACAGCGCATGTGGTGGCGACGAGGCATGGCTGAAGTGGAGAAGTAAGAATGCGAAGGAGTTGGAGATGGAGGTACGGTAGTGTGACAGAGAGGCATTCAGCGGGAGGAATGAGGCTGGGGCTTGGCTGGAGGCTGAAGGGCGCACGAGGCAGAGTTGAAATGGAAGATGACATAGAGACCGAAAGAGAATGCAGAGGATGCATTTCCATGGTGAATATAAGGAAGCGGGAAGATTGAATGCTCAGAGGGAGGAGTGAATGCCTAAGGACGACGTGATTGCAAAGCAGGTGCTGAGAGGACGTAGTGAACCATTCGAGGGTGGTGGAGTAAATAACACCCATGCCCCAAAACTTATTTACTGTGTCATGGCCATGTGCCTCCTTGTGACGAGGATGACTGCTCGGCTTCGGCTTGGCGAGATGGGTGCAGGCCAGCTTAGGAATTAACACCCACATCCGGCGATTTAACAAAAAATTATTGACGTATACATTAATGTTGATATTAGGTGAGATTAAAGTACTTTGTTGGTAATTTAGTTTTTTTTATTCAATATAAATTTTTGTGTTTTGTTTCATAGAATCCAAGTTCACTGCTATTATTATTATTATTTCTTATAAACGCTTTAAATGAGGTCTATGATCAGGTTAATCATGAGTTGATATGTTATAAATTAAATATTAAATATCTAATTAAATTAGTTGTTATTATACATTCATAATAATTTATATCATTTATTGCTGATTGATTTGTATCATTAGAAAAAGAAAATAAAAATAACCATATTCACATTATTTTTTTCTTTAAAGAAGGGATAATAGGTTCACGTGTTTTAAACATTTAATCTTATAAGAATAATTTATTCAATTGAATTTTTTATTGGTAACATAAAATAAAATAAAATAAAAGCTTTTAAATTAATTTTATTAAATAATATTTTACATGGAAAAAAAATAATAAATTATAAAGAGGCCAACAATACATATATGTTTCTTGTTTCTTTTGTGGGCCTTGCGAGAAGCAAGTCAGAGGTCAGCATTGTCTTTTGAATGGTGTTATGACATTCCATGACCTATTTGGTTCTTTGTAAACACGCCCAACTATATGCACATATTTATTTTGTGGTCCCTACTGAAAGCAAGTCAAAATTTAGGCCTGACTATGAGGTCAGAAGTCGTCCTTTTCGTTTGAATGATATATCTAGACACTCATAACTATGGACAATACTCGACCAAATCGGATCCAACTACAATACTTTATGCAAACTTGACAAATTGAACGAAGGTTTCCATATGTGTTATATTTAAATATAATTTTAATCAAAATTTTTCACATATACATTAATGTTGATATTAGGCAAGATTAAAATGCTCTGTTTTTTGGGTTTGATGGTCACAATGGACTGCGTCTCCTCCATGGATACCTATGGTTTTCCCAACCATGTGACGGGAGCCGATAGGGCTCCTCCCCTTCACCTCAGTGGCACCTCACTGAAAGCAGGGTTCTGCTGCACTTAGTATCCAACGTCGTAGGAAATGACAGCTCCTGAAGGGGGGGTAGGCGCACCCCCCCCCCCCACCCGGCAAAAATCTGAATAGAAACAAAATTGTGCCTCTAAATGATCAGGTAGGGATCTCTGAACCTGCAGGTTCTCCAGAAAATATGACAGAAGAACAAAACAAAAAAAATGGAACAGAGGAAGGCATCATCCTCAACACGCATTCTGATAGCTACATAATGGCCCAAAATCTATCTTCTTGCCTACTGCATCAATGCTAGAATACAGTTCATGAAGGACCATGCCCTATTGGGAAATTTATCGGCTTTTGGCTGACTAAGAAAGCGCTTCAAGGGTGGATAACCTCCAAATGGAACCCCAAAGGGCACATATCCCTCCAGCTAGGACCAAAAGGATTCTTTAATGTCATATTCACCTACATAGAGGACAGAAAACACATCATGGATGGAAGACCATATTTCTTTAACTCAGAAGGCCTCTTCTTACGGAACTGGGTAGAAATATTTAACCCAGACAAGGAGGACTTTCACCGGGATCTTGTATGGATTAGGATTTAATCACTCCCATAATACAATTGGGATGAGAAATCCCTTAAAGATATCAAGATTCAGAAGAAACTAAGCTCAATCATTACACTTCCTATGCCGGAATATGTGTCTACATGCACTTGGCCAAAGCTCTCCCGGACTCGCTAAGTCTATTCCGTGATGATTTTGAATGGGTCCAAGCTATTGATTATGAACATGTGCCTTTTCGTTGTCATTGATACCATGAACATGGACATCTCTTCAGATATTTCCCACTCAATCAACCTCCCAAACCCTCCCCAGGCTCAGATGATACCGATCCAGAATGCTTCACCAAGGTCCCCAATCACAAGAGGCATGCCAGAAAATTCACATTAGCCACCAAGGCCTCTCACCCTACAACCAACAATAGATTCAACATTATTTCTAATAAAACCACCACGGAAGGAGAGACTTCAAATCAAACCCCTGACTCCTCTAAATCATCCATCCCCTCTCTGGTGCCCTCGCAAGACCAGTCTTCTCCTCTTATTACCCCCCCCCCCCCCCCTTCTCCTCGTGCTAATCAATGCCAAGCTCAGCAGGACAATCAATCCAGCAAAGAAAAGTAGAAAGATCTGGAGAATTCATCCCTCATGGATGTAGATGAGAAATAGACCCAAGAATCACAGGAAAAAGGTACAATTGCAGACATGGATCAACCCTCTCATATGGAGGAAGAACCCGAAGTATTGATTTCGGCAATCTTGACATCCTAAGACTGGAGGCAACATGCAAAAATTGTGAATACCACAAGATCCCACCCAAGCAGATTCAATGCTTGGAGGACGCCCTCTCCAGAGCACAAAAAATCCCATCTCTTGGTATCAAGGGAGGAAACCAGTAGGATAGAAAACAGATCTTGAAGGAGTCTCGTAAAAGAGGGCCATGCTCAAATCTGCAGCGACTCATAATTCTGGGAGGAAAACTTATTGAATCAGGACGATACCCCAAGCTGAGCAGGTTCTACCGGACAACCCCTCACAGTTCTCAATGGAGCTCACCTCATGGAATATACGAGGGCTCAATAGCCCCACCAAGCACTGAATAATAAAAGATAGAATCATGCAAGATAAACCAACCATATTCTTCATGCAAGAAACCAAATGTACCAGTACCACCCTGCACTCTATCATTGCTAGACACTGGCAAGGTTGTAATACCACCACGGTTGATGCTATAAGAGCCTCGGGAGGGCTTGCCATCGCTTGGAACCCTCTCTCATCTCCTTGACTGACATCCATGCCTCATAAAACTTCATTCAAGCCTCCTTTCATCTGATTGGCACCAACATCCATGCTCATATTACCAATGTTTACTTTCCCCAACCCACAACCCAAAAAATTGCTATCCTGAACTCCACAGAGAACCTAAGCTCCCAATGCCTCCATCCCCTATGGATCATAGGAGGAGACTTTAACATGATTATCAAGTTAGAAGAGAAAAAAGGAGGGTGCCTTAGACTTGAAGCAGCCAACCTTAGTTTCAAAGACTTCATTCAGAGAAATTGGCCGATAGACCTTTCGTCTTCTAATGGCATCTACACTTGGAACAATTGTAGGGGAGGTTCTCAGCATATTGCCTCGAGGTTGGATATATTCCTCATCTCAGACAATGCAATCCATCTTGGAGGAGATATACACTCAACAATCCTGCCTGCGTCAGTATCTGATCATTGGCCTATCCGGCTACAATGGTCTCGCCCCGGGGTTGCGAGCAACAAGCCGTTTTGTTTTGAACAGTTTTGGATCACTCATCCTGGCTTTAAAGAAATGGTTACTTCTTGGTGGAGTAGCATTATCCCACCAACAAGATCCAAGATGTATCAATTCTAGCAGAAGTTAAATATCCTTAAAAAATTTCTCAAGCGATGGAACCATTCCTCCTTTGGCAACATCTTTCAAAATTAGAAAGAATTGGAACATCAAATGGCGGATTTGCAGCTGTGCATCATCCAAGAGGGAAGATATGAGGATATCACGTGCCAGGAACAAGATCTTATGACCCACTTGGAAGACCGTGGACTTTAGGAAGAAATAATTTGGAAGAAAAAATCCAGAATATGATGGCTCAGAGAGGGGGAGAAGAACACTAAATTCTTCCACTGCTCCACTATTCAGCGCCGCATGCACAATCTTATCACCATCCTCAATAATAGCTAGGGGGATAACCTTGAGGAACACGATGAAATTGAGAAAGAGATATTAAACTACTTCAGGGACATTCTCAAAGAGCTTCACAGTAACCGGAAACCTGCTATCACCAAAATCGCTCAGCATATCCCAAGGATTATAATCGATGAGCACAATCAAATGTTGCTGAAACTGGTAACGCTACAAGAAGTGGAGTAGGCCATGGCACAAATCAAGTATTGAGAAGCACCTGGTCCGAATGGATTCACCTCCAAATTTTTTCACATCTTTTGAGAAAACATCAAATTGGAAGTCTGGGACCTGGTTGAGGAGTCGAGGAGCATGCATTGGATCCTTCCAGCCCTCAATGCCACCTTCCTTACTCTCATCCCGAAAGAAGAGCATGAAACTACCCACAGAAAGTATAGATTGATCGCCCTCTGCAATTTCATCTACAAACTCATCTCAAAAGTGATCGCCAACAAACTTAAACCCCTCCTCGCACTGCTTATCTCTCCGGAACAAACAGGGTATGTGGAGGATTGTCAAATTCTGGACGGGATCATCCTCATGCATGAAGTGACCCACTCTTTGTAATCTTTGAAAAAATCAAGTATGCTCCTCAAAATTGATCTTTCCAAAGATTTTTATAAACTCAGTTGGGATTACATCAAACTAATGCTCTTGGCCTTTGGCTTCAGCCCAACTTGGACCAGATGGATCAGGAGCCTTATCTCATCCCACTTATTCTCCATCCTTGTCAATGGCCCCCCCTCCCCCCCCCCCCCCTTCTACCTCTCTATAGGAATCCGACAAGGTGACCCCCTCTCGCCCTTACTATTTGTTCTAATGGCAGAAGGACTGGGATGTCTCATCCATCATGCCACCAACTCCCAATATCTCAAGGGTCTGACCATTCATAACAATCCCCCCATCACACATCAATGATTTTTTGATGAAAATATGCTATTTGGCCACCCCTCTGTTCAAGAAGTGTAATATTTTAGCTTTTAGCTAAATGGAATATTATAGATTATTTTGTCACTAGGTAGGTGAATAAATGGGTACAGATGCCCATAAATCTCCTTAGCAGCAATAAAAACACTTCAAGTCTGAAAGGAGACATTCTAAGTAGCTAAATAAAACACCTTTGAGTATGAACAGGGGTTGGATCATGTTGAATAGGTCAACTTTGGCCAAATCAACAGTGCTGTTACGGAGGAGTGGACATTATTTAATGAGGAATAACACAATTTTTGAGGGAGATTGTTTGCATGAAGGAAATGACTTAATTTAGTGGGTCCAAGAGTAAGGAAGCTCATAACTTATATAAGGAAGAGGATGGCAGACATATGGGGTATGTTTTAGATTATTATTTTGTATGTGGTTTGTTTAGACTTCTTGCATTCTTCAGCTGTTTAGTTGAGATTTTTGTGATGTTTAGCACCGGGTGTTCTCGAGCGGGAATTCCACCTCTTTCCTTGAGAGGCCTCTTGGGAGAGCATTGATTTACCATTTCCACACATCCATCATTCTGGCCAAGCTTCAGTCTTCAACTACAACGCAGTTTTTGTAGAATATTGTGTAGTGGTGCAGGGTGTTGCAGTGGAGGGTTGAGAAACCCACTTTCTGAGCTAGTTTTTCATAGGAGTAAAGATTACTTCTCTTGGGAGATCAACAAGGAGGGATCCTGAGCACATTTCGGATCTCTGGAATCAGGCCAATCTATTCCCATCATTTACAACATAGTTTCAGCTGGGAATTGCGTTATTTTGGAGGGCAGTTTCAGCGAAGGATCTATTGGCTCTTTTAGAGTGTTTTCCTGTAGGTGGAGGGTTCAACATTTCATTGGAGGAGACCCTTGAGGAGATATACATAAGATCTATATTATTTCAGCCTTATATTTTTAGGAGCTTCAGTTTGCAGTGACTCTTCAGTCCTAGGGCTGTAGATCAACATTTGTATTTGAGTGTATTTCCAGAAACCCTTCCCGGGTTCTATTAGAAAGGTGTCTAGGAGGCTAGATCTTCACTCCTAGCCTTATTTGAGATATATAACAACAAATATACATTGATCTATTTTTATGAAACATTTTATGCCCTAAAACTGTGTTGTCATAGCTCAGGGAATTTATATGGCAGCTATTTTCCATGTATTGACATATTTGCTTGTGGAGGCTTGTTTTGTATTGCTTGAGTGACCCGATCCTCAAGATCTTGTGCCCATTATTTTATGATATGTTTAATAAGATGGCTGTACATTTGTGTCATATCATGGTGTGTTGATTTATCCACTGCTATTTCCAGCTTTGTGTTCATATTTTGCTGCTTCCCCATTTGGGAATATTACAGTGGTATCAGAGCATAATCTTGGTTCAGCCTGTACATTCAACCAATATTTCACCATAAGGAGAAGCTTATCACAAGAAGAGGATATGTACATTAGGAACAAATAAAAGATTCCATTGTCTGGAGGAAGGGAGGAAGAGGGGCTCTCAAAGCTTCTTTTTCAAACTATGCAGAGCATTCATGAAGATATCAAGAATATGAGAAGGGAGATGGGTAGAGAATCTCCAAAGGGGTTTGAATATGATGCAAACCCTAGATTGTCACAAGATGGGTGTGATCATTCAGCCACACAATCTGATCCACAGCACAATATTATGCCCATATTTACTACAAGGGAGATGGAGGAGGAAGATGCACTAGAGGAGGAGACTTGAGTGACTATCTTCAGGAGTATGAATCTCAATCTTGGAGATTCAAGGAGCACTTGAACTTCCAAGAGTTTTTCAAACTCAAGGAGGAGAGAAGACCTAGCAATAAAAACAAAAGCAGAAGAGGGAGATTTTTTCTACCAAATTTTGATGGGTCCTCCACATGCACAACCAAGGATTAGATAGATCAGCTAGACTCATATTTGCATCTACATCAAGTTTCAGAAAAGGAAGCCCTTAGGACAGTAGTGCTGCATCTTGAAGGTAAGGCTCATACTTGGTGGTTTTATGAATCTTATTCATTTAATCATGCAGGTATAGCTACTTATGCAAGATTCACTAAGAGATTAGTGAAGAGATATGATGTAAAATAATTTGAAACATCTTTGATTGAGCTAGAAAAATATAAACATTCAAAACCTTTGCATGATTTGGAAAGATCTATTGCACCAAATCCACTTCAGATTTCTATAGAGGGGGATGAAAACTTGTATGATACCTTGCCAAGGGCAAGATCCCCATTACAGGAAGAGATTTCTTCTCCCAAGGAAGACATGGAGATCCCTCCTTCAAGGGAAGACCAAGATCTAGGGCCTCTCATTGTTGATGAGGTATTCTCAAATAGCTATGAGGAGGAAGAGAATAAAAGAAGTAACATCACTGTCACTTCAAGAGGAGAACCATCACCACATGGGGATGGGCATGAAGCTATTGCTTCAATTAGAGGAGCTTTTACACCCTTGTAAAAGTTTCCCAAGGAGCAGCATGTGACAATAGTGATGGGTAGTAAGACCTTGATTGAAGGAGGAGAAGAAAAGGTGGATCAACATCGAAGGATGGGGAGCATGCACCCTTTTTTATTTCAATGGGATTATATACAGAAGAAGGAGATTGGTTTGCATAGTGAAAGGAGGGACAAATCAGTCCACTCACCTATACAGTCTACTTCAGATTTTGATGTCTCTTTACATGGAGGCATTCCACTAGGGAGACCCCCTGATTGGAAGATGAATAAAGAGTTCTCTCAACATGATACAACATTGATGTATTTGGCTAAGGAAGGAGCCTTGGGAGAAGCTGGAATAACACAGAGAACCTTTAGTGGTTTCAAAGGAGAGGTGAGCAATTTTCTGATGTGGACATTGCCATCTCCCACTCAAATATTTGCGCTGAAAAATGATGATTCTGAAATCTATGATGGCATGAGCATGGTGTCAAAGGGCTACTACTTAGCTTTGGAGTAGCAAATGATACTTCCAAACATGAGGAGGATTTCTAAATATGACAAGAGGTTATTAACACTATTGCATGCATTGGAAAAATTATGGAAGTTTTGGATGGGCAATGCCTTCCAAGGGGAGGTTGACCTCCATATACTTCAATATTGTCTTGAGCAATATTAGCTACAAAGGAGGCAACAAAAGTGGGATAACAATACTCCAACACATGGCTTTGGAATTGAGCATGCCAAAGAGGAAAATTATGATGTGACAGGAGCTTCATTTCAGATTTCTACAGCGCTGTCATTGTTGGGAAGCCTAGATCCATATTGGGAGTCCCAATTATTGGTGGAATATTCCAAGAACCTCTTCACATGTAAGGTTCTTGATGGGAAAGAGACAGATGGGAGGTATGGAGTGGTTGATGGAGTCATTTATTTCCATGATCAGATATACTTGAATAAAGACTCAAAGCTCAAGGATAAACTACTACATCCAGTCTATGAGAACTTGCTTTCCAATGCCACTGGTTTCATTAGAACATACCATACTATCTTGGAGGGGTTCATATGGAAAGACTTCAAAGAGGAGATGTACTATCATATGAGGAAGTGCATAGATTGTTTGGAGGGTGAGGAGAAATATAACTCTTTGGAAGAGTTATCATCACCACCTCCTTACTCATTGGGTGTGAGAGGGAGCTCATCCATGTGCTACCTCACTAGCTTGAACCAAGTGTATGGTAAGGATTGTATTTCTGAGCATCATGATATATTTACTATATAATTGCATTTTCTTAACACTCATTTACAAGGAATTGCTCCAAGAGGGGGTATTATTTCTTATTTGCTTCATGGGCTACTTGGGGCCATGAGCAATGATGATGTTGACCATTCCCTAGAGGATTTTAGGGAGATGCTGTATTCTTCATGGTGTGATTCTTTAACACCAACCATTATACACCTTCTCCAAGAATGAAAGAAGAATGGGACAGCAAACAAGTGGTGGGAATAACACTTGTTATATCATATTCCATGGCAGTTAGGAGAAAAATGTGCTGGTTGCACATGAGGGACCATTGTACTTCTCCTTTAATACACATGGCAGCTAGCATGGTTTGGATTGTGATTCCATATGGTGATGAAGTTCTTAACTTTGTTGGGAACATGATTGGAGGGAAGGCACATTGGTTGGATGTGTCCATGGGGAAAGAAATTTCCCACACTTTTTATGCTTCATGCTTCAAGGGGAGCATGGGAGATAATATGGCCACTAAGTAGATCACTTGTTTCTTTATGAGGTGAGGCATATGTTTGTTTGGAGCACTTGGGATAAGCCCCTCATGGACATTTGGGAGGAACTTTTCTATGAATTACCATGCTGGAAGGTGATTCATTTCATTTGGATGATAGCATGGAGATGGGAGCCTCTCATTGGGAATGAGATACCCTATTCTTTTCATCACCCCTACCTTGAATATGCCATTGGATAGCAAGAAGGTTTCCATATAGACTTTCCATTTTCTCATGACGGGAGCCATTTGGTTTATCCACCTAAGGCCAACTTGCACATTTGGGAGGAACCATTGGGAGACAGAATTGTTGTAGAATATCTGAAGAAATGGTGGAGACTATTTGACGAGGAGGCCACAAGAGGAGGAGGGGAGAATTTTTCTCAACCATTACAGTTGATTTCAGAGGACAAGCAACATTTTGGAGGGGAGGACTGTAATATTCCTAAAATTTAGCTTTTAGCTAAATGGAATATTATAGATTATTTTGTCACTAGGTAGGTGGCTAGGGAGGCCCATAAATCTCCTTAGCAGCAATAAAAACACTTAAAGTGTGAAATGAGACCTTATAAGAAGCAAAATAAAGAACCTTTGAGTATGAATAGGGGTTGGATCATGTTTAATAGGTCAACATTGACCAAACCAACAACACTATTATGGAGGAGTGGACATTAAATGAGGAATAACATAGTTTTGGAGGGAGATTGTTTGCATGAAGGAAATGACCTAATTGAGTGGGGCCAAGAGTAAGGAAGCTCATAAATTATATAAGGAATAGGATGGCAGCCATATGGGGTATTTTTTAGATTATTATTTTGTATGTGGTCTCTTTAGACTTCTTGCATTCTTCTGCTGTTTAGTTGAGATTGCTGTGTTGTTTAGCACCGGGTGTTCTCGAGCGGGAATCCCATCTCTTTCCTTGAGAGGCCTCTTGGGAGAGTATTGATATATCATTTCCACACATCTGACATTCTGGCCAATCTTTAGTCTTCAGCTACAGCGCAGTTTCTGAAGAATATTGTGTTGTGTTGCAGGGTGTTGCAGTGGAGGGTTGAGAACCCCACTTTCTGAGCTAGTTTTTCATAGGAGGAAAGATTCCTTCTCTTGGGAGATCAGCAAGGAGGGATTCTGAGCACATTTCATATCTTTGGCACCAGAACAATCTATTCCCATCATTTACACCGCAGTTTCAGCTGGGAATTGCGTTATTTTGGAGGGAATTTTCAGTGGAGGATCTATTGGCTCTTTTAGAGTGTTTTCCTGTAGGTGGAGGGTTCAACCTTTCATTGGAGGATACCCTTGAGGAGATCTACATCAGATCTATATTATTTCAGACTTATATTTTCAAGAGCTTCAGTTTGCAGTGACTCTTCAGTCCTAGGGTTGTAGATCACCATTTGTATTTGGGGGTATTTCCGGAAACCCTTCCCGGGTTCTCTTGGAAAGGTGTCTAGGAGGCTAGATCTTCACTCCTATCCTTATTTGCGATATATAACAATAGATCGACATTGAACTATCTTTATGCAGTATTTTATGCCCTAAACTGCACCGTCATAGCTGCTTAGGCATTTGTATGGCAACTATTTTCCATTTATTGACATATTTTCTTGTGGAGGCATGTTTTGTATTACTTGAGTGACCTGATCCTCAAGATCTTGTGCCCATTATTTGATGATATGTTTAATAAGATGGCTGTAAATTTGTCTCATATCATGGTGTGTTGATTTATTCACTGTTATTTCCAGTTTTGTGTTCATATATTGCTGCTTCCCCATTTGGGAATATTACAAGAAGCCAGAACCTTCAAATCCTTGCTTGACTGCTTTTCTGAGGACTCTGGCACCACCATTAATGTCGAAAAATCTCAGATATTATTTTTCAATACCCAAGCCATCACTCAGTGCAACATAGCCAAGATCTTGGGTTTCTCTGTTGCCACTTTACCCTCAAAGTACCTTGGAGCTCCTCTCATTGATTCTGCCATCAAACATCCCTCCTGGAAGGAACTCTTGGAAAAATTAGAAGCCAGATCATCCTCATGTACTCACAGGGCTTTAAACATTGCAGGACGTCTTGTCCTAATCAAAGTTGTCCTCCAATAAATGCCTCTATATGTATTTTCAGTGCTAGCGGCCCCCAAATGGGTCCTCAAATGCATTAGAAATCGGCAAAGGAACTTTCTATGGGGCAGTATGAGAGACACCAAAAAATGGGCCCTTGTGAAATGGACAGAGGTCTGCACTCCTAAAATTGCTGGGGGCTTGGGGCTATGCGATCCCAGTCATAGCAATGCCATCATGGGAGCACACATCTGGTGGAAGTGGGTCTCCAAACCCAGTACCCCATGGGCTCAGCTTTGGGTTTCAAAATATACTGGCAACTGGCGTCAGGAGGATCTCATCATATTTACTCCTGAAGAAATGGGCTCCTAACTATGGAAAGCCACCAAGCAGCATCGCGCCATAATCCAAGAGCACAACTTCTCGGAAATATGCTCAAGAGCACAAGCACATCTTTGGGAGGATTTGTGGAAACATATGCCCAAATTAACCGCACTTTTTAAAAAACCCATGTGGCAAACAAATCTTCAAGTAAGGGAGAATAATTAAGTCAAATACTTCTGGATGCCTCTCCCCAATAACAACTTCCGCCAATGGCTCCCTGCTTCTTAGTGGCAGGAAAATTGGCATGAGGAATGTCATGGAGACAATGAAAGGGATTTAAACGAAAGGAAAATCAGATGCACGGATGACAAGGACATCCTCCGTTGGGGTTATACCACATAGGGTACATTACCTACTCGGGAAGCCTACCATCTACTCTATCCCAACACTCAGAATCTGTCGGATGCCATATGGACGCAAATATGGAGACCTTGTATTTGGCCCAAAATCTCCACCTTCCTTTGGCTTCTCAGTAAGCGTCGGATCCTAACTTGGGACAACCTTCTGAAAATAGGTTTTATAGGCCCCTCTTGATGTTTGAACTATCTCAAGCATGGAGAATCCATAAATCATCTTCTAGACACGTGCTCCCTTGCCAATAACCTATGGGACAAAATATCTATCCACTACCGAAGTACTAACATAATTAAAGGGGACATCATCAGTACCATCCACCTCTGGTAGAAAGGTCCCTTCAGTAGAAAGCTCCTCAATTTTCTCTGGATGCTCCTAACAAGGCTCCTCCTTTGGACAATATGAAAAGAAAGGAACATGCACATATTCAAAGACCAATATACTCCGCAAGAGATCATCTAGACCAATCTGTGCAACAAACTAAAGGAGACCCTCACCCTGGACCATTGGCACGACTCAGATTTCCCCTCCCACCCCCGATAGAATATCATATGGGCCAATTGGAACCTGTCTGTCCCTTGTCATTATATGGATAATCTCCCTCCCTCTCGTCCCCTTGACTCACCCAGCACCTGGAGCCCCCCTTCTCAAGGCTTATTCAAGCTGAACTTCGATGGCACCTCCAAGGGCAGTCTAGGTGAGGCCATATTTGGTGGAATATTCAGAAACTCAGAAGGGAAGCCCCTCCTCATCTTCTTTGGCTCTATTGGGTAGGACACCAATAACTCTGCTGAACTGGAAGGGCTCATGCAAGGTCTTCATCTAGCTCAGGATCAGAACTTCTTCCCCTTAGAAGTTGAAGGCAACTCCCAAGTCATCATTAACTCTACTCATCACCTTCTCATTGGAATCTCTGCCTCAAAAATTTCCAAAATTTGGAGATTAACTGCACGTTTTGAGCACATTGAGCGATGGTTGTAGCTCCATAAGGCCATCACTTTCAAACATGTTCGTCAATCAACCAACAAGGTAGCAGATCTCATGGAAAATAAAGGGGTGGACCACAATTCTCCCCTCTTCTCAGGTTGCCTCTCTAACATTGATGATGAATCCATCCTCTCAGCATGCACCCAGTCGGTGCTCAAAGACGCTCAACTCCCAGATGCGGGTGTTTAATCGAGGCCATGAAAGTCACTTGGATCCTCCTCTGCGAGGCAGCTGTCACAGCCACATGCCTGCGCATGGCTCACACAGGGCAGCCTTTAAAGTAGCTAATTACCATCCAGGTGCCATCACTCTCTCTATTTTCACCTACTTTGAGCTCATTTACAATTTTCCTTGCGGTCGATCTCTAAATTATTTCATGGGAAATGGAGTTGCTCCTCCCTCATTCTTCTCCCTCCATCTCTCAGTTCATCTGACCGACCTCACCATTGTGAATTCGTCCCTACATTCTCTCTCTGCTCACCCACTCAAGGCCTCTTGCCATACCTCTATCTGTAACTCTACCTGCACTCCCTCTCCTTTTGAGAACTCTGTCGCCTCAATGCCGCGACGCCATCGTATGAAATTCCACCGAGGCAGAGGCCGAAGCCAGCGCTCCCGTCCGTCACTTCCCTTCCGTGAGGATTTCCCAGTTGAGCTAACTCTCAATGTGAATTCATCAGAGGCGCCTAACCAACAAAGAATTTCGACCCTCATTTCTCTGCGCATACCTCAAGCCCCTTCCAGCTCCTCTGGTTCAGTGTCACGAAAAATAATGCGCAAATCCACTATGATTCCTTCCATCCTCTAGTATCCGAGGAAATCTGTGGCTTTTCCCACAAAATCCACGGCTAATTCCTCAGGTAGCGATAGTGGCAACAGTTTAGCAGAGGAAGACAATGCAACAGACTTGGTTTCACGCTCTGCCTCCACACCAGAACCGACTCCCCAACTGTCCAAGCAGGAAGATGACTTCTCAGACTATGGTTGTTTCATTGTGGAAGAGCCACCTCCTGAAGATATTCAAAATGACAAGCCACATAAGGACTAGCGCCATGGTGCCTCTCTCTTTTGTCAGTCACAACTCAATTGTTGTTTTTTTTCCTACTTATTCTTTGCACATTATGTTTAGATTTTGGGTACTTATGTTATGTGTTGGTTTCTTCATCTAGGGTAGAACCCCTCCGACTACTTGTTTTAATTTTTGGGCTGGTTTCCCCAATAGGGGCAGTCCCTTTTTTGATTTTTTGAACATCTTTCTCGCCGGAATTGGCTAGCACAACAATTCTGGTGGGAATGTTTTGAAATGTAATGTTGTACCTTTTTGTACCATATAATAGAAATTAGATATATTTAGAAAAAAAATGCTCTGTTGTTTTATGAGGAAATGAGCAACAATGGTCAAATTATTTTGCTTCATGGTGTTTATCGTTTATGTTGAGATTTCAAAGTAATGATACCATTTGTTACGTGAAAATTGTATCTTATTCTATCATGCATTTTTTATTTTTGTTCTGATACATATTTGGCTTCTAATGTACTTTTATATTCAATGTGGATTGAAAACATAATTTTTGGGTTTTGTTTTGTAGAATCCAGGTTCACTGTTATTAATATTAGTTTTTATAAATGAATTAAATGAGTTTTATGATCAGATCTATCATTAGTTGATATGTTATGTATTTAAAGTTAGATATATAGTAAAATTAGTTGTTATTATACATTCACTACCTCACATTTAGCCCAATTTTTTTTTTTTTTTTTTAAATAAATATAAATAGGCAAGGTTTATGTTTGAGTTTTTTTTTTTCTTCTTCCCTACATCAATTTTGTTTTAAATTTGAAAATTATTTATTTAAATCACAATCTTAGACAATGGATTCTAAGATATTAAGTTTATTTAGATACTCAAAAATATTATATATATATATATAATCTTGTCAAAAAATATACAACCAAAAGTTATAAATGTATATAAAATAATTAAACTCTTTTATATTTTTTAGCTATTTTATAAATTTATATTTAGACTGCAACTTTGCAATATATTTAACTTTTGGTTTATAGTACATTTTATATGAAGATATTTTTCACTTTGTTTCCTTTTTTTTTCTATTTTTTTTAGTCCTGATTATTTTAAATTGTGCCAAGCCACTGAGTTGTTAAGTTTTATTGGGTTTTCTTAAAATTGTGGATGGTTGCAAAATGAATTAAAGTTTCAATTATTTTGACTAAGCTTTATTAAAAAAAAGAGACTTAGTTTAAAATGATGTGAATGTGAATTTAAATTTTATTTGAATTTGAATTTAATTTTATTCATATATTTTGTAAATTAATTATTTGAAATATCAAATAATTAATTACATTAAAATTAGTTATATTTATAATAATTTTCTCATATATATATATATGAACAATTTTCATTTAAAAAAAAACATATATTTAAATTTCAATAACGTTGTATTTTTTTAATTGTTTACATAATGCTAAAAAACTTTATTATCAAGATTTATTGTTTTTATATATAAATAAAAAATGTATTCAATAATTATCTAAAGTTGTTTTATACTTGCTTATTTTAAATTTCATGGATGTTAAAATTTCTTAAGCAACTAGTATTCTTCGACATCATTGTGATGTAGTGTCATTTATATTGAATTTAAAGGGAAAAATATAAATAAACATGAAAATTACAATAATATTATAGTTAAAAAATACATTTTCATATATATATATATAGAGAGAGAGAGAGAGTAACATTATTATTATTTAATAGTATATATAGTTAGAAACATTTTATTATTTTTTATTGGTGTTTTTTTTGTAAATCATGATGCATTGTTTGATTTTTAATGAATAGATGCTATAGGAAAAAAAATATAATTGATTTGAGCAATAGAAATATAAAGTGATGGATACAAATTGCTAATATAAATTATTCTATCTAGGTGTTTTAAATAAATAGATCATGCACTAGTTTACCACCTCCGTAATATTCATAATGGGCCTTTGAAATATATATTTTTAGGATTTGATAAAGTGATTGCTATATTAGATGAGAAATATTTGATTCTGTGTGTACTTTTTATTTTATAGATATAGGATCGTAATGGTTAAGATGTTGTAGACATTTGTGCAAGTTTGAATTTGCTCTGAATTTTAAAGTGGTAAATACTTTTATCTAGGGAATCCAGAACTTGACAATTTTTTTCAGAAATTTTAAATGAACTTTATTCTTTTCCATTAATTTGGGGTTAAATTACATGTTATTTATGTTTAGGTGGCAAGCTAAACTATTTTTATTTTTTTTTGAATTATGTAATAATATTAATGTTTTTATGTAGCAGTTATGTGCATTTTTTTCTTTTTCTTTTAGAATAAGTGAAAAGTAATAAAAGACAAATGGGAACTAGAAGGAATTCAAGAACCTTACAACTTTTGTTATTTCCAATTGTGGTGTTTAATAACATTTAATGTATAAATACTTAAAGACAATTATAAGGTTTTTCAAATACTTTTAGATACTTAGATCTGACTTTTTTGTCAACTGATGTTTGGTATGATTCAAAGTACATTGTCTAATATGTTTACGTTGAACATCTTCGATTAACAAAATTAGTTTTTAGAACAATTTTAAATGGTATTATTTATTGTAGTTGATACTAAAAATCATTTAAAGAGTAGTGTTATTTAGATTTTTAAATCATTATTTGACTTGATGATGTACTGGATTCAGGTAATGTTTGTTAGTTTGGGTGGAATATGTTAAAAAATAGTTTTGTGGAGTTGTGAGTGATTTTGAGTCATGGAATGTTTAGTTGTGCAATTGTCAAAGTTGTTGCAACGAATTATAAAAGAGGAGGAAACTGATAATCACAAATTTTATTATGCAAATAAAACGTAGAAGAGGAAAATCAATGAGTGGTTTAGATGCAATTTCCATGGCAGGTGGATTAGTCACAGTTTTAATGGTGCAAATGCTTATGCTGTTGTAAGCAATATCTTTGTTCAAATACAAATAACAATGAATGAATTTCAAATACCAAGATGCAAGAATTTTTTTTTTGTGATTTAAATGATAAATTTTTTGATTCACTGTGTCTCATGTGAGAAAGAATTTTGAGAGATTGTAATCCTAAAATCAACAAATATTACAATTACCTCTAAATCTCATAGCCATTTCTGCTATGTGTGTCTACTTGGAATCTTTATTCCAAGATGAGTGACTATATAAGCTTAAATTATTGCATTTCTAGATAATTTTGGTGCAATCTGTTTTGTTCAAATTGAGACATTTACTAAAGTGCATATGCAATTTAATGTAGTTATAGAACTATGAGTGATATTGAGTGATGGTTTTTATTTGCAATTTCTGTAGCCATGTGTGGCTAGAATGTTATTTGTTTTATATGGAATAGTAGATATTGCTTTCAATAACTACTAAGCAATATGATACAAAGTGACATTTTCCACATTGATTTTCAATTTAATGTTGTTATAGTACTATGATCACAATTGGGAAATGGTTTTTTATTTGCGCTTGTTTTCAGCCATTTGTCAATAGAATGTTGTATGTTACTTATGGCATAGTAGGTAATGATTTCAATGACTATCAAACAATATAATCCAAAATCACATCATCCATTTTTTGTCATTGTTATTTGCAATATATATATATATATATATATATATATATATATATATATATATATATATATATATATATATATATATATATATATATATATATATATATATATATATATATTTATTAGCATTGAATTCAATGTTAGTTTGTCTTTGTACACAAGTGTTGTGTGCCTTGCATAAATTCATTGCTACAGTGCTATAGATACTATTGTATGTTGATTTTTGTAGCATCAAAAAGTGATATAAGTCTCAAATTTGGTGAGGAGGCTTGGACACCATCATTCCAAAGAAACTAGAAACCATTTGTGGAAATTTTACTCGGTTCATGTTTTATTAAAATAATTAATTATTTTAATGGGGACCTTAAGTATAAACTTGGGAAATTAAACAATTAATGGGTATCAATGAAGCAGAGTGTGAATCTTCTAGAGAACTTTTATCAAGTCAAGATTTAATATTATCCATTGGTTAGACTTCTAATATGTGCGGTTGATTTGTCATGAGAAGATTATAAAAGAATGCTTGAGGGTCATTTGGAAAGTAAACTGGGAAAACACTCAGTAACTTGAGGGAAGTCGATTCTTAGAGCATAGAATTCGATTTCAGAGGGAGAGTTGTAGGGTGGTGGAAGCGAAGGGCTTCATTAGAAATCATAACTCAAGGAAGAAGGAAGCAGAAGAATAGAGAGACAACATAGAGGGACAACACAGAGGGACAACACATCAGTGATGCAGTCTCTATGCAGAGAAGGACACGTAGGTGACACAGAGAGGGATAGGGTGCCTATCGGGTGCCATAAGTTCTCCAGAGATAAGAAGAAAAAATATCTCAGGTTTCTTTCTGCAGTTTCTCAGTTATCCTGCCAGTCATTCCTTGCAAATAAATTGTTGCTAAAGATTAATATATAAACCTTCATCTTCTGCACCAGCTTTCCCACATTAGGTTCTGTCGTGGACAATTGTCCAAAAATAAATGTGTTGATGTGATTTATTCTTGTGCTTGTATTCTATTGTTCTTTTCTTTATATGTATACATATGATAGTTGCAGTAGAATTTATTTCTAAATTTTCTAAAGGGTTTTCATAAATAAATTATTGAGAAAATAAGTAATAAATCAGTAACTGCAGTAGAATTTCAGAGTTGAAATTTTCACATGGTATCAGAGAAAATATTAGGGAACATGATTGGAGATTCGACAATGGAACAGAGTCTAGATTCTGCTATAGCAGCAACTCGAAAGGGCTCACATAGTTCTCTAGAGAAAATGGAAATCATGGAAGAAAGGGTGGATCATGACATATATGTATTGGCTTCTGGATTGGAAGAAGAATTCACTTGCGTATCAAGCTCTACATCGTCATAGGTTTGGTATATTTATAGTGGAACTTGTGCACATATTACGGGGATACAAGAATGTTACTTGAGCTCTCAAGAAGAACAAATGAACTTCAGGATCACCATGAGAAATGAGGTGAAATGTAACCCTATTGGAAGAGGTGCCATGGTTTCTCAAACTAAAGCTGGGAATAAGCTTCAAGCTACTAATGTGTTGCATGTGCCTGGGTTTGGGATGAACTTACTATATGTGCCTCAGTTGTAGAACAAGGGCTATGATGTATACTTCATTGACAAATGAGTATATGTCAAACAACCGAGTTGGAAGAAGAAGGCACAAATTGAAGTCAGGAGCAACAAACTGTATAATTTGTAGCTCAAATGTCGAATGACACTAATAGGAAGCACTAGTGAGAAGGATTTGAATGAGCTATGGCATAGAAGGGAATGGAGCACTTACACCATGGGGCTCTAATAATTCTCAAGGAGACCATCACAGGAGTTCCATAACTGAGTACCAAGCAAGATCATGTATGCAGATGATGCGTACTAGGTAAGTACGCCAAGGAAGCTCACTCCAGGAGCATCAATAGGGCTAAGAGTGTGTTGGGATTAATAAACTTGGACATCTACGGACCTATGCCCCACAAATATCTTAGTGGTGCCGAGTACTTCCTCACCTTCATTGATGACCATTCCAAGAAAACTTAGATCTACTTTCTAAAGACCAAGGATGAGGCCTTTGATCGATTCAAAAATTTTAATGCTTTAGTTGAGAATTGACAGGAAATGATATAAAAATATTTTGGTCAGATAATGGTGGAGAATATATTGATAAAAACTTCACTGAGTTTTGTGCAAGAGAATGCATCAAAAGGGAATGGACCGCTCCATATAATCTAGAGTAGAATGGAGTAGTAGAAAGGAACAATAGAACTATTGTTGAAGCATTGAGGGTAATTTTGTATGATCAAGATATGCCCAAATTCCTGTGGGAAGAGGCATGCAGTATAACTGTGTATGTTCATAATAATATTCCTCACAAGGTACTAATTAAGATTACACCAAAGAGTGTCGTCAATGGCTGGAAGCCAGAGGTATGCCATTTCAAGATATTTGGTAGTTTGGAATACTGCCATGTTCCAAAAGAATAGAGGAAGAAATTGGACCATAATGCAGAAAAGAGAAATCTGGTTAGATATAGCAGGAATGTTAAGGCATATAGAATCTACATTCCTGTAAATAAGAAAGTTGTAGTATGGCAGTATGTAAAGTTCATGGAGGAAAAAGCTTTCAGGAAATCCCAGGAGATACCTTCCAAAACATAGTCAGAGGATGATCCACTGGTACAGTCTCTTTGACTAGTTTAAACTAGCACCAGTGCTTCTCTAGGACATAATGACCCAAGAGTTTTATCTTAGGAATATTCGCAAGAGGAGGAGTAGTAAGATACACCCTCTACCAGTGGTAGGATGAGCTGGGAACTATGACATATTCCAAGGGAGGCAGAAGATTTTTTCAGAGCTCCTAGAAATGAGAAAAGGTAGCGCAAATAACTTGACAAGTACCAAGCCTTGGTGGCTCTGCTTGGGGAACCCTCTAATTTCTAGGAGGCAACTCAACATCAAGTATGGGTAGATGCAATGGTGGAATTATACAACTCAATAATGACTAATGACATCTGGGAAGTGGTTCCTAGGCCTCAGGATAGATCAATTGTAATTTCAAGATGGATCTACAAGATCAAATATGATGCAGATGGTAGCAAAGAGAAACAAAAAGCCAATTTTGTGGCTAAGGGTTATTCTCAGAAGGAAGAGATAGACTATGAAGAAACCTTCGCCCCATTAGCCAGATACACTTCTATCAAATCTGCGATATCCCTTTCAGAGATTCACCAGATGGATGTCAAGACTGCATTCTTGAATGGGGTGATAGAAGAAGAAGTATATATTGAACAAAAAGAGGGCTTTGCAATGCATGAAGAAAAGACTCATGTATGTAGGATTAAGAAAGCCTTGTATGGACTTAAAAAAGTGCCTAGATCTTGGTATGGTCAGATTGATGGGTACTTGCAGAAGATGGGATTTGTCAAAAGTGACGCGGATCCTAATCTCCACTATATAACAGTAGGAAGTGAGCCTCTAATACTGGTGTTTTATGTGGATGAAATATTCATGACAGGCTCATCTAGGCTCATCAAAGATTTCAAGGAGAATCTAGCTGCATAATTCAACATGAAGGATATGGTATTGATGCATTATTTTCTAGGGTTGGAAGTTTAACATCAGAAGGGTGAAATATACCTTGGTCAAGGAAGATATGCTACAAAAATTCTGAAGAGTTTCAAGATGCAGGATTACAGACTCATGGATACTCTAATGATTACCAATTGGAAGAATATTGATGTATTCAAAGATGCTAAGGATGATCCTACCATGTATAGACAACCCATAGGGTCCCTAATGTATCTATTCGACAGAAGGCCATACATCTGTTACATTGTCAATACCCTGAGTCAATTCATGGTGGAACCAAGGAGGGCACATTTGGCAGCGGTGAAGCATGCTCTCATATACATATGAGGAACAATCAAGAATGAATTATGATACACTTGAGGCAATGACATCAGACTGAGCGGGTTCACTGATGGAAATTGGGCTGGAATTTTAGTAGATTGGAAAAGTACCAGTGGGTACTATTTCAACATTGGATCAAGAATGACTTCATGGTGCAGTAGGAAACAAAAGTTCGTAGCTTTGAGTTCAACTTAGGCAGAATATATGGCAGCATGTACAACTTCGCGTGAAGCCATCTGGCTTATGAAGCTACTTGTGAATCTACTCAAGGAGAATATGGAAGCGACCAACATTTAATGTGATAATCAAAGTTGCATTAAGCTCTCTGAAAATCATGTGTTTCATGATCAATCAAAGCACATTGACATCAGGTGCCATTTTATCAGAGTTTGTGTTCAATAGGGAGCTGTACAGTTGTAGTACACTCTGACAGGAGAACAGGTAAAAGATATCCTTATTAAGGCTCTGGGAAGAACAAGGCTTGTTTATTTCAGATAGAATATGGGGATGATCAAGAATCCGTTTCAGTAGTAGAAATGGACACGTGCAGAAATTGAGAGGGAACTGTAGTACATATGATGCAGTGACAGTGAAAATGTTATTGAAAATAGTACAGAAGGAAACAATGTAGTAGATGAGGGGCAAAAACTGAGCATCAACAACGCAAAGTATGCTTCAGGTCAGAGTAGTATGTAACATGAAAATTTCTAAAATACTTTCCTTGCTAAGAGGGAGTGTTGATTTTTGTTGCATCAGAAAGTGATCTAAGTCTCAAATTTGGTGAGGAAGCTTAGACACTAGCATTCCAAAGAACCCAGAAAAAGTTTGTGGAAATTCCACTTGGTTCATGTTTTATTAAAGTAATTAATTATTTTAATGGGGATCCTAAGTCTAAACTTAGGGAAATTAAATAATTAATGGGTATTAATAAAGTAGAGTGTGAATATTCTAGAGAATGAAGATCAAGTCAAGATTTAATATTAGCCATTGATTAGACTTCTAATCTGGGTCATTGATTTGTTAATGAGAAGATTTTAAAAGAAGGTTTGAGGGTCCTTTGGAAAGTAAGTCGAGAAAACACTTAGTAAGCTGAGGGAAGTCCATTATCAGAGCATAGAATTAGATTTGAGAGGGAGAGTTGCAGGGCATAGGAAGCGGAGGGCTTCAACAAAAGTCATAACTTGATGAAGAAGGAAGCAAAAGAGTAGAGAGGCAACACAAATGGATAGCGTAGGGACAACGTAGCAGTGACACAGTCTCATACAGTCTCTATGCAGAGAAGGATGTAGATGTGACACAGAGAGGGATAGGGTGCCTCTCGGGTGTCAGAAGTTCTCCAAAGCTCATGAGAAAAAATACACTAGGTTTCTTCTTGTAGTTTCTCTGTTATTCCGCCAGTCATTCCTTGTAAATAAATTGTTGCTAAAGATTAATATATAAACCCTCGTCCACTGCACTGGTTTTCCCACATTGGGTTTTTCTAGGGAAAATTGTCAAAAACTAACTGTGTTGATGCGATGGATTCTTGTGCTTGTATTCTATTGTTCTTTTCTTTATATGTATAAATGTGAGCCACAATAGAATTTATTTCGAAATTTTCTAAAGGGTTTTCATAAATAAATTATTGAGAAAATAAGTAGGAGAAATAAATCATCAACTGCAGTATACTTCCAGAGTTGAAATTTTCACATTGTAGCATGCATAAATTGTTGGCGATTCTCATGTAGTTTCTTTCTAAGTATATCAATCTCTTAATGATTAGTGGATGATCATGAATACATTTAAACTATGTATTAGCAATGCATGAAGACAAAGTATATATAACTAATCTGATTATTTTTATTGTATCACAAATCATAGAGAGACAATTTAGATGGAAGAATTATAAAATCATATATATAGCAAAGAAACTATAATTTTTATGACAAGAAAATAAAAATTGCATAGGTATTTGTGAAAAAAACAACAATGTGCGATGTGTTTTATTGATCAAAACACTTAGAATTTTTCTTTGTTCTTTGGTGCTTCTTGGTACATAGAAATATCAATTATTAATTTTTCTAGTTTTCGTTTTTTCCATTAATTCCATGGATTGTTTTTTGTCCACCAATTATGTCTGGGTTTTGTTCACACATATGCACATAATAGCTATGAGACATTTTTCAATTGCTATGATGTGCATATGTTAAAATACTGTAATGCTAATTTTTTAACCATAAGTATGTTCAATCAATTGGAACTATATCCATTTGCACCAAGCCTTAAAAAACAAATATTACATTATGCTAGTAACCTAAACACCTTATATTTTTATTTGACAGCATAATGCAACAATAGTTTAGTAGCTTAGATATGGTGCAATTTATAACTTTATAGTAATAAGTATTTGAATATGTTTATTATTTCAATAAACTTTTGAATATGATTATTGTTTTAAGTAGCGTTATGCTTTTTATTTTAAATTAAAGTTGTTTATTATAGAAAGCTATATTGCAATTCTTTTTTTGAAAGTAATATTTGGATTCTACTTGATTTATACATTTTGAAAAGAATTTACACTAATTGTCATTTTTTTTATGGAATTTTGCAAGTTAAATATTGTGTTTTGAAATTTGTTAAAATGATAATAATGTTTTTTTGTTATTATTTTAAATTGTATAAATGTCTTTATTTTTAAATTATGTTTCAATTACAAAGAATTAAAACTTCAGAGCTACTTATTGCCATTTTTTCTACTCCTTTGTCACAATGCTAGGTACTCATTTTCAGAGTATTGTGAAACAAAAAACATGGAAAAAAGATAGTCACAAAGACAATGTAGGCTAGATAATATATAAGGTCTAGAAATTTTATAGTATCACATGTGGTGATTGAACATTCAATGTATTCCATGCTCTTAATATTATAAATCATTGTCACATTTGAACATTTTTTCACATTGTCTCAATTACTTTATGGCAATGGGAAATAGTTTTGCATTGAAAGGGTAAAAATTGCAAGAAATTGATCACAATTTATCTAGATTCAATTTACATATATTAGAGAATTTCTTCTATTATCCTGGTGACTATTTATTTGACTCATTTTCTTTTCTTCTTCACTTTCGCTATAGTTCAAATGAGATACGACATGGTATTTTAAACCAATTTCGACATTTCTTATCTCATGGAAATGATGATGCTTTGCATTCATTGCATACAAAATTGACTCCTGAATACCTTCAGGATCTTCATTATGTTAATGATCTTGAAATATACTTGAAAGGATTGTATACACCTTCTTCTATTTGTGCTTCATCTACAATTAGCTTGTGGGGAGATGAATTTGGTATCAAATGGTTCTCCAAGTGGTTTTCAGTTCCAGTCAATGTTTGGCTATTTAAAAATCACCAAACATATCTATGGCTCAATTTTGACATTCAATCAATACAATATTTTTCTACATAACCAAAATCCTACATGTGGACATTTTGAACCACTCTTGTTACATGACACAGTAGATAATTTAGCTTTAATAGATAGAAAAATTGGCCCATGCATTTATCCATACCAATTTTCATTTGGAAAGTTTGACATATTGTCAATTGAGCTAATGTTATTTGAACATGGCTTTTTGATCTATCGACAAAATTTCAATGATTGTCATGAATCTTTGTTTGAGTCTATTTTCATGCGTGCAGCATGGTTTGATATGTTTAATATGAGAAAACAAAATTGCACAAACTTTTTGCAATTGTTTCATTTGCAATGAGGACAGGGCTATCAATTTTCTACAACAAAACCTGAATGCTAGAAACATTGAACAAGAGCAATGTATCAATGATTGACAAGCTTATATTATAAAATTTTCGATTCCATATGCAAATGGACATATAGAAGGAGAATGTTTTGTAATATAATGGATATGTGAATTCATTGGTGTTAACATATATATTTGGAATATAGAGACAAAATATATTTCCTTGAGATTATATTCATGAAAAAATTGCTCCAAAGTCTTGTACATTATGCATGTACCAATATCTACATCAGCTGCACATTTTCATGCAATATGGAAGTTTTGAATGTTGAAAATATTAGTGACAATGACAAGACACCACAAATTCTCCAAAGAATCTCGGAAAGAGAAAATTGCAAGGCGATCTCAAGTGTACCTTGTAGACATCTTCTTAGGAAAGAATCTATGTTTACTATATGTTCTACTCAAATGAAGTATTTGTCAAATGACAATACAATATGAAAAAATAATGTTGAACTATAAAAGGATTTCATATCAGCAAATGAGAACAATAATCCTTTTTCAATGAAGACACAAAATAACAAAGAAGCATGTACTTCTTTTTCCAATGGATATAGTAAGTGGCACACTCATTTACATTAGCTGAAATCTGTAATACAAACAAAAGGTGCTATAATAAAACAAGGAAAAAAGAAACATGTAAAGTAAAATAAAGAAATCGAGGCATATTTGTAACCAATACAAGAGATTCCTAAATATGCATGTTTCATTTGTGATAGATTTTCCTTTGGAAAGGACATGCAATCTATTAGCAAAGACATATTATCTACTATTTGTCATCTGATTCTTGCTTCAAACTTCAAAGCGATTAAACTCAATGAACAAATATGAAAATATTGTAATAATGTAGTACTCAATGAAAAAGTTCCTACATTTTCATCACCTCTTCATATTCAACAAAACAAAAAATTGATCTTCATTGCACAATTGACATATTTGGAAGAGATATTAGTGGCACCAAGGATGGATTTTGCACAAACAAGATAACATGGTTACAAAATATCACAAGTTGGATTAACAGGAAGAATCACAAATTTTCCTTCTAGTCTATATAGAATTTATACAACATTACCTAGAGATATTGATGACAATATGACAATGGGAATTATGTTAAAAATAAAATTGGAATACAAGACTTCCTATTTTGTGTGAAAATATTCAATCGAAAAAAATGATGTTTGCATTGCATGCTTGTGCAACACATCTTTGTACAAGAGAAAACAGATAGTAATCAAGTATGAATGGAAAAAATATTTTGATCAAAGTAGACAAGATCATTATAACTATAGTAAAAAAATGAAGGAAATAGACTCACCAAATACAGATAATGATATAGAGCCAGAAAATGAAACACTTGTATATGATTATTCATAGGCCCACCTTATCCATGATCTTGATACAAGGATAATACAAAAGCCACCTTCTGAAAGGTTTCGTCCCCTAGGTATTTTTCAAGACAAAGTTTCTAAAGAGCTAAGCTTGCTGACACTATTATTTGGATCAAGTCACCCTATTAATGTCATCGATCACTTTTCGTATCAAAAATTTGCACAATGGGAACTATTTCACATGTCTGGTGACTTCTCAACACATATTAAAAATATATTTTTTAAAGAAACTTGTATTTTGATAAACCATGTTTCTAACTCAAATTGGATTTCTATTCAAAGGAGAGATGAAAGGATAAAAACTAGTTCCTAAAGACATTAAAAATAAAATCAATATTCAGAAATTATTAAAATCACCAATTTCGTATCAATGCTTAAGAAGCATTCGTACACCACCTGACTATGTTGAAAACTTAGGAAATATATATTTTCAATGATACAACAACTTGGCCCATCGAATTTCTTTGTGAAATTCACTAGTGCTAAGCATATTTGGGAACCATTGATAAATTCCCTAAAAATACAAAGTAATGAATCGATAACAAATGAGGCAAAGAAATTTGATGATGAATGCTTTGAAATATTGATCAAATGTCAACGAGTCATATGTAGTCAATATTATAGGCATAGAATCTCGTCACTAATTTCCTTGATTAAAAAAACAACGAATTATTTGGTCAAGTGAAAGATTATTTTTTTATTACAAAAATCCAAAGTAGAGGAACAAAGCATGACCATGGATTACTTTGGATTCAAAATGCATTGATATATCAAAAATCCACTGATGTACATGTCATAGGTTTCATTGATCAATATTTTACTTCTGATTCAACAATTTTGTCGAATCAAATGATTCAATTTCAAACTCATCACCACACAAAAACTTGCAAAAAACATAAAAAATCTACTTGTATATTTGGTTTCTCTATCCTACCAATGAATGAAACTTGTATCTTTCATCCTTTGTGCAATGAAAACAATGAGATGCAAACAATGCAAAATAAAATTTTAGTTCTTCTGCAGGACAAATCCTATTCAAAAAACATAACATTTGTCATGTTTTTAGTCAATCTTGGAATTACAAAGCAAGAATACATCATGCTATTATGATTTTGTATTACTTGACCAATTGTACGGCTCAAAATAAATCCTTGTGATGTGTGGATAAATTCATTTACAACAAAAATCTCCTTCGATGTGGAAAGAAAACACAAATGCTTAATTTACTTTTATATTCCTATGCTACAACAACATATTTTAGTTCTTATATGACAAAAATGGATCGCTCCATGACAACTACATTAAAAAAATTTCGAGAAAATTGCATATCTTACGGAGACAAAAAAATTGACACTATTCCTAAGCTTGGAAACACATTGCTAACTATGAAACACATGTCAAGTCAACAAGAATTCAACATTGCTCTATCATTTACTTTGCATTCAACTTCTAGAAAATCAATTTTCATTAACACTGCTCTAGCTGAAAAACAAACATATTTTCTAAAAAGACCTATATTTTTAGAACAAGAACCCGATAATTCTAAAGATATTGTTTTCATGACAGCTATTGATAGATATGTTTTATGTCTTGATGCCCTTGATTAAGTTTTCTATGTAGAATATGTTTCCTATTATTCAATCATCAAAACAACATCCAAAAAAAGAAGACGTCCATGTGTCATAATATTCATTCGATACAATGAATACCTGGACCTAGAAAAACCATTATAGAGAAAAAATGATGCTTTATATTCCATAAAAATAGTATGAATACACATTAAAGAAAAATTAAGAAACATGGATTGAAGCATACTTTTCACATAAACACATTATCGATGTCACAGAAAAACAATTTTCTCATTTAGTCACATCATTGGGTGATATTGAAATTTCTTCTACTATAATTGAATCGACCCAAAGTGACAAGATATTTATGCTTCAATTTCCGTTAGAAGCTGAAAATAGGGCTTGTTCTAATGAAAAATATGACATTCAACAAGATTTGCAAGAGAAAATGAAATTAAAAAACACTCAAATTAAATGTACAAAAAACAATGAATTCATTAAGCATCCCTTTTTTTTGGAGACATTGGCATACCATGAGATTATGAGACATCTTGTATCTTTTTCTATATCCCTTTGTTTAAAGGTGCTCTAGAAGATGTAGAAGCATCCTAGAGATAACACCTGGGTTGAAGGAAAGGGTCAGTGCCTAGGTCATCCTAGAGGAGTGATTTTAAGGTTTCGTTGAGGTTTTTTGCTGCACTCCATATGTCACATAATTGGAAATAAAATGATTCAGATCTTGGTTCAATAACCCTTCACCAAGGTAAAATCTGCCAGACACACACACACACACACACACACACACACATATGGGTAGATATGGCTCATCTCAAGGTGGAATTTCATGATTTTGGTGGCTGAAACATAGAAAAATGCAGCTTAATATAGTCAATGAAGTGGAAATGAAGAGAAGGAATGCGATGTAGAGGGCTGGATAAAACACAGAATCCTAAGAAACAAGTTCCAACAGAATTATGAAAGAGTGAGAAGGTAAAAACGTAGAAATAATGGAGAAAAATTTAAGGTTTCTAGATCTATTTCTCATGGGCACATCTTGTCACCAAATAGCATTAGTAAATATGTACTCACACAAGCACTACAAGCTATACATTAACACAAGTAAATATGTCCTTTGCATAGCTATTGTTTGCTACTTCACAACATATGTAAACCCATAAATGAGAGTGAAATTAGCAACTTCATTACAAAATTTTAGAGGAGGATAAAATTACATGAAATGATATACAAAGGGGTAAACATACTGCAAATTTCTCCACTTGGAATAAAGAAAACTAATTCATTAATATTTGAAGATAGAGTCCAAATCACAAGTCCACCATAGCTAACATTTTTATAAGCATGAGCACCTTATAAACGAGCAAATTGAACTAAAAGTGGAACCTCCTTCTCTACAAACAGAGCTCAGAACTTGTGAAGGAAGAATTATGGCCTCTAGAATACATATTTTGGGAACCATTACAATGAGTTACTTCCCCCCTATTTATTGAGAGAAGGGGAACTTGAACCACTGTTACAAAATATATTCAGAATGATCCAGTTGTATGATCGACTAGTTGTCTAAGCACACAAGGATGATTACAAAAGATTTGATTCTTTTATTTAAAATGAAAAACTTATATAAATGTGAGAAAAAAAAACCAAATGATGGCTGCTTGAAAAATATCTCCATGACAATTGATGTGATCGTCTCTGATTGGGCCATGTCTTTGCTACAGTGTCCTAGTAAGTTTTCATGTCGCTTTGTTCTTTCAACAACTTAAATTACCTTCTCTAAAGTGATTGATGGTATTATATAGTGGCACTTGGAGGTGTCCTATTCAGGTGCATGATTGAACAAAACAGATAGCTGATTCATCCATTTGTTACCTCTATGATGCCATACCGGAGTGTAAAACATCATAACTTCACTACGAAACCAAATAATTATGTTTCCTTTGGTCCCTCTTGTTTAATATATTTTATCATTTATAAACCATGGGATCATTACCTGTGACCAAGGGCTCGGGGCTGTAATATCGAGACTCCACATTCCTCGCAACTTATATTTAAAACAACCTTCTGAGACCAAAATTTTGATATCCATCTAGCCCTTTTTCCATTTGGCCCCTTTTCCTTTTTATCCGATGGGGACCAAGTTCTGTGACCTTAGGCTCAAAACATGGGTGCTAAAGCATTTTTGTTCCTGTTGGGGGGCCTATCTCCCTTTGTAATTTGTGCTTCGCCTTTGGTTCTTTGGATGGTCATGACCAAGCGCCAACACATATCAGATCCCCTCTTCATTGTAAATTTTCCAAATTTTAATTTACATAGGAGTTACGATATTCAAATCCCCGATATGGCTCACAGTGCTTAGGTGCTAAATCTTCCCTGCACACTTAGTTTATTGGAGTTTCCATGATCGAGCGCCATATGATATCGAATCCCCTCTCATCGAAAGTATTTTTGAATGCTAATTAAAATATAGTTACGATGGCCTTTGACCTATGATATCTTTTATTAGCCCTTAGGTGCTCTTTTCTATCTTATGCCCTTGATTCTCTTTGATTCTTCGTGACCAGGTGCTACACATACCAGAGCCCTTTCATAAGAGGTTTTTCAAAATGAATCAAGGCAAAGTGCCAATAGCCCCAACCTCTCATATTCATACCTCTAATGTGACGTCATGGTGGCGTCAGCATATCCACGTGGTGCCTCCAGGATAGTGACACATGCCACCCTGATTTGGCTTCCTTAAGACCCTAAAAATGCCAGAACTGACTACCACGTATATGAAGTTGCCACGTCATGATGACTTCATCAACCATCTCTACTGTTCGGGGCCAATATCTAGCTTCCATGTGTCTTTGGAGAAGGAGAGAGAAAGGGCCATTCAGTATTTAAATTTCAAGCTTTTATTTTGTATTTCGTTTTTCCTCAGAACGTCGACACATTAAAAGGCTTTGCGTTAGATAAGAATTTCTGATCTCTGATCCTCTGATAAAAATTCCTCTGATATGACTCTTCTCGTCCTTCTAATATCGGATCCCATTATTATCGGCCCCCAATATTTTGGTCCTTTTGCCTCAACTTGGAATCTGATGACACTTCTTTTCGATACAAGGTTGTTGTCTCCTTCGATATCAACCCGTGATATATCGTTTTCTATGAAATTCGGGTTCTGATTGTGGTTCTCTCCTTTTGATTTTAAGTTTCTCTTTTTCAACCTTTTTATAATTTCAATTCCCCTTTTTAGCCAATATTTTACATTATTGGACTCATTTCCAAAAGGATTAATATGTGACAAAATTAGCTCCAATTGGGGACAGTGCCTTCCTAGCAAGGTTTTGAGAACATGCAGGTTATTTCCTTCTATCCATTGGGCATGGAGTCATTTTATTCAAGTACATAGAAAACAAAAACAAGAAAATTAAAGAATTAAAACATTACTGGTATATAAAATGGATTTCTAGTATGTACAGTCAGTGAAAATGTAACTCTTTAATATTGTAAGTAAAGCTTGAGGAACTTCCCATTCACAGGTAGCTCAAGCACTTCACCATTCAAGTTTTCCGTCAAAAAATTATTGTCTCCCTTTTCCTCAACAATCTTGAAAGGTTCAAACCACAGAGGGTCAAACTTGCCATGTTTTCCCTTGTCTTTCCTTCTAACATCATGTTGTGATATTCAACAACCCTCCCATTATTTATATATAGTTACCTTAGGAAATAATTGGGACCCTTTATAATTTTTAATTTAGGTCAATAAAATATTTTTGTTCTTTATAAGACAAAAAATTTCATATCTAAGGGATACACTTGGATCCTATTGACTATAGGACTTATGTGAATATGCAAAAATCCCCATCACATATCGCATATCACAATTGCAATCAACAGCACAAAGAGCACTCTATCAAAATTTTGCAATGCAATATTACCTGAATGCATTAAACGGTGTGTAAAGGCTTTAAAACTCATAAAGAGTGATAACAAACGAAAAATCTTCTCGACGAACATGATTATATAAACCATTGGTAGGACCCATTCTACCACCATATCACTCATTTCTATCATGTAATTGCATATTATTTTGTTACCAATTATGCTACCTGCTCCCAAACCACCGATGCGATATATCGCATCGCAGTTCCGACACCCAATAATGCGTTCACTCATTCTAGTACTATTGCGATTGCAATATCATTATCACATCACAAAACTCAAAGCGAGTTGCTCCTCCAATGCTTCGATATCTTGAAAATTCCAATAAAGAGATGAAAATCAATTAACATAGAGTCTTGATCGCATATCGGTGAATTAATGTATCACATGTTTTAAATTTATGATCTGAAAGAATTTTGCGATGCGAGATTTTAATTAGAAGCACTGAGTTATCAAAAAAAACCACATGAAACAACGTCTTTAATTATTACTCAGGCATAACGGTATTGATTGTCTCAAGTCCCTAAGAGATTTGATGGCATGTATCTTAATGTTTGTGGATTTTTATCATTTAAACTATATTTTCCATCACTTCAAAATTTTGTGTTAATCGCTCCCACATTGCAAAGTATTGTTCTTCATTCTCTGCTTTTATCTTCCTTCAGGCTAGTCTTGAGAAGCAAGACTCTCGAGAGATTTCAAAAGCCGCAAAAAAGACCAAGAAACCCATGGATACTCCACACCCAACACCTTCTACTTTAGAAGTGATAGAGATGCCTCCTGTGTCATATATCTCCACTTTTAGTGATGGTTGAAAAATGCAAAGCTCAGCTACTGAAATGGACTACACCGCTGAATTCCTGGTGCAAAATCGACTATGAAATTTTCCAATTCTGAGAACGTCTAACTCTAGACCCTCGATAATCTTGAAGATTCCCAAAAATATTCCTTCTTGAAGATGTCTAAAGAATTCGCTGCTCGGATGAAGATTTGAGGACATCATTGTGATGCCTATGAAATTCTGAAAAAAATGAGTATAAAGTCAGCTTAGTTCTAAGACTTTCAAAATTGGGCCCTTAGGGAATATTTTAGATTCCTCATGTTTCCAGAAAGATTAATTGTTGATGGATTCCTATGTTTCTGCTGCTTAGATGGAGATTCTAACTACATGGTTGCAATCCTAGAGAGAAAACATGAAAAAATGACTAAAAGCTTGACAAATTATGTCACTGGCACCTCTGGTCCTCTAAGGGAATTTTTCAACATCTTAAGATTCTCCATGTTCAGGGTTCCACACTCTCTTCCTAGTCATGGTTCCGCATTGGTATGGCATGGTGCTCCCCATTGAATGGTTGAATGAGGGTTTATATGGTGATGATCGGGCGAATTAAACAAAGTTGGTCGTTTGGCCTGTTGGAAAATTACGAATTTGGGTTGGGGTAGGTAAGAGGTTCCTACCCCCCACTAACCAATATAATTTGTTTTTGTTGTGAGGGTTCCTGGGAGGTGGGTAGATTGAGCTGGAAGAGCGATTTTAAACCCTGCTGCCCTCGAATCACATGACGTGTCAATTTTTGGAGTGGTAAGGGTTGGGGCCCGCCCAATATACAATACATACTATGTATGGTGGGGTTCAGTAGCGGTGGTGACCTGCCGACCATTTTTTGGGTTTATTTTAATATATTTAACACAATATGACTTCTAGTGGGGGTGGTGGGGGTGGAAGCCTACCACCCCTAATTTATATATATATATATATATATATATATATATATATATATATATATATATTAAACAAGATGGGCCTTTTTGAATTTTGTCAAAAATAAGGGTCATTGGTAATTTTAAGTAGGCAACACTTTTGCCAGTTCCAGTGGCCAGATTTCATTCACCAGGTCTCGGTCAATTTTTTTCCTGATTAAGCCTACCACATGGCCAAGTTTGGCCTGAACTTTGACCACGAATATCTGAAGCATGCGAACTCGAATTTGAGTGTCGTTTGACACCATTGGAATCAAGAAGTAAAGCACTAACATCTAGTTCTAATTTGCGATAAATATGAGGACTTTTAATTTTTGAGCTATTTGGAGCCCTATTTTACTTCTAAGTGTCTATGGAGCCACCTAGATTAACTATCGAGACCAATGATTTATAGGCACTCTCTTCATTGTCTCTCTTGGACATACTAGTCCTCCAGGATTCTCAAAGTGTGTTCCACAAGGACTATTCTTATCTTGGATTTCCAATCCTCAGAGAATATCGATCCTCTACAATTACTCTCATCTTAGATGCCATAAAACATCCTCAAAGAGAATATGATGCTAGATGTTTACCCAGTCCTCCATTCTATCTTCCCAAGTGAAGACAAGAATGATGTGTCTATCTCTCCCTCTTAATTAGGGAGTACATATCTATTCCAATAAAGGAATTCACTAATTCCTATGAAAGGAATGTACCTAAGCTCCTTCTTGTCTTAGGAATTTTACTTCCAAGTTTCTACCAAGTAAGAAACTTGTTTCCAGACTCCCTCTCAATTAGGTTCCTTCAACATCCCCTCAGGTGTAGATGATGTGACAACTGACTTCTTGAAGAACTCCTCCTTATTATGCCATGAAATTATTTTCATTATTCATGAGTCTTCATGTTTGGGACTTCGTCATAGGGCACAAACCATACATCACTTTCATCCTTGAGCCATGTCATTATTCCTTTCATTAGAAAGTGATCCATCAACCCATATATGGCATTACTTCATGCCATGCTACCTTCTTCATGCCATTTTTCCTTAAGTATCTTTCATCTTACTACATGGTCATCATTAGTGGAAGACATTCATAGCTCTTCCCTAGGCAACCTGCATAAGCCCATCTAGATATCATTCAAAAATAGGAAATTACCATTAAATCAAAATTACCTTTGTGATAGTATTTCATCATGATATCTTCTAGTTTGTATAAGCTTCCTGCATCTTGACACATCTCCAAAAGATATTCATTGTCAAGGCTATCCATCGTTTTCATACTTCTATCATAGTATTTGTATCTTTTGAAGATATCATAATGTAATATTCCAAAATTAGCATGCAACTAATAGGAATATTAATTTTTTCTTTTTAAATCCAGTTGAATGAATAAATGGGCAAGGAGGCTCATAAGTTGCTTAAGTATGAACAAAAATCCCTCATAGTGTGAAAAGGGATCATGAAATAACCAGATCAAGCATCCACATGTGTGAAAAAGGTATAAATTATGTGGACAAGGTCAATTTTGACCAAGTCAACATGATTTATTCCCAAAGAAGTGGATCTTAAATTAGGCCAGCACAATGTGAATAGAGATCAATCCAGCTAGTCAAAATGAAGGCACCTTGAGTGTGAAAAGGGGTAGGGCATAAAGATTCAGTCAAGGTTGACTAAGTCAACAAAGCTATCTAGATACATTGAACCATCTTGATGGAGATCGCAGTTTTTGTGGAGGAGCCTTTGCATGGAAGCAACCTCATAGTGGGTGGGACCCTTGGTGAGGAAGCTCATAAATTATATAAAGGAAGAGATGGAAAACATATGGGCATATTGGAGTTTATATTTTTATGTGGTCTGCTTATAATTCTTGCATACTTGGCTGTTTAGCTAAGTTTCTACACTGCTTAGTGCAAGGGTTTTCCTGGGTGGGGATTCCCTACTCTTTCTTGGAGATCTTGTTTGAGAAATATAAGAGGAGACTTCTGATCTGAATTTTCCACTACCTGGTGTTGGGACAAGCACTTACCTTTATCAAAAATGAATTCCCTTCAGAAAACTACGTTATTTCTTAAGGTGTGTAGTGGGAGGGGTCAAAACCCCATTTTGAGGAGCTAGTTTCCCAAGAAGAGGATCAACCTTTCTTTGGGAGAGCTAGAAGAAGAGTATACAACCATTTATTTGTATGTTCAGCCATTATTATTCTGAGCTTAAGCTATACAATGTGATTCAGCCATATATTTGCAACAGTTTTCTCTTGTGTATCTTTTTTGTCAAGAAACCTTTGTCGGGTCTTCTTGGATCTGTATAAAAGAGATTAGATCTCTGTTTTTATGCCTCATTAATTAATATAATAATAATAATATTTGATTTATTTCTCTATTCTCTTATTTTTACCTCAATTAGACTACGTATTCTCTTATGCAGCGACTCCGGTATTTTGCAGTCTTGGGGTTTTGTCAATTTTAAGCTATTTTGAGCATGGGAGGCATGTTTAACTATGCTAAAGGCATTTGTTTCTGAAAATATTTTGCATGAATGTCATATATTGTCTATTCTAAGGTACACAACCATTAGTTTTCACTATTATAGCTCAATATTTAGAAAATAACATTTTTGAGGCCAAAACTGCTACTTTTCCCCCTTGGTGACATTGTAAAAAGGCATAGTTTGTTGCTGTGATTTTTCTATGGAAGATATGTGTTTAAATACACTACATGAGTTGATTACTTTTTTCTCTCCAAATTTGGAATACCTTAAGGTATTCTTATTGTTGTAGAAAATCCCAGTTTTGGGATATTACAGTGGTATCAGAGCCACAATCTTGGCTATGCCTATGAGATTCAATAATTATGGAGTCTTCTCATGGGGAGGAGGAGATTTGCAAAATAAATCAGAGAAAACCTTTTTTTTCTAGAGAAAAGAGGTTCTAAAAACTTCTGTTTCCAAATATGCAGGGTAGAAGCAAGGGCATCAAAGAAATGAGGAGGGAGAAATCTGAAAATCCCTCAGAAAGATCTATACAAGAGAAAGATTCTAAATCCTCATCTTATGGATATGAGCACTCAGCCATGTCATCAGATATACCATGTTCTATCAGCAATTTCTTCATGAAGAGGAAGAAATGAGATGTGCCAAAGAGGAATACTCTTGGTGATTATTTGCAGGAATATGAAGCTCAATCTGAGGAGTTCAAAGATTACTTGAATTTCCAAGGGTTTTTCCAAATGAAGGAGGAAAGGAGCACAAGGAGCAAGAAGCAGGGTGAGGGTAGATTTTTTATATCTACTTTTGATGGATCACCTCTATGTATAGCTAGGGTTTGGGTGAAGGAGCTAGACACCTTTGTGTAACAACATTAAGTTTCAGAAATTGAAGCCATCAAAGTACCAAAGCTGCATTTTGAGGGTAAGGCCTATGCTTGGTGGTTGTTTGATTCCTTTTCCTTAAAGAATGCAAATACATCTACTTATGCAAGGTTAATTAAAAGATTAGTAGAGAGGTTTGATGATATTTCATGTGAAAAATCTTCTATTGAAAATATCAAACCACATCAAACAAAACTTTTGCATGAGTTGGGAGGGTTTATAAATCCAACTCCATTTCTGAAAAACACTGAAGAGGAGGTGAGCCTGTTTGATACTTTGCCAAGGGCAAGATCTCCTTTGGATGAAGGGCTTTCTTCTCAAAAGGAATACATGAATATTCCTTCTTCAAAAGAAGACCAAGATCTAAGGTTTCTTGTTGGAGGTAAGGCAACTTCAACTATTGAAGAGGAGAAAGGGAAGACAGGAGAAGATAACACAGTCATGAAAATGGCACCTCAAGCACCTCATGAAGAAGAGGATGGAGCACTTGCTCCAAGAAAAGAATTTCTTGCACTCTTGCAAGGAGTTCCAAAAGGTCTCACCCATAGAGCTCTTGGCACAACACATGAGAAACATGTACCATCATTATCAAATGATGAGATATTGAGGATAGGAGGAGGAAAAGAGGAGGAAGGGCATCACAAGATGAAGAGCATGTACCCTTCTCTGTTTCAAAACATGAAAGAACAAAGAAGGCAAGAGGACCTATGCAATAAATTTAGGGGAAAATCTGTCCACCTATATCCACACCCTACTCTATGCCTTGATGCCTCTTTGCAAGGAGGCATTTCACCAGTAAGACCTCTTGATTGGAGGAAAACTAAAGATTTCTCTCAACTATATGCAACAGAAACATATTTGTCTAGAGATTGAACCTTTAAAGGAGCCACTACAGCGCTGAGAATCATTGATGGAAGGCTAAGCAATTTCTGAAATTGAATTTGCTATCCTCCATTCATCTATTTGTGTTGGAGAGGATAGATTCAAAAATCTGTATTGATATGAGCATAGTATCAAGGGGCCATTCCATAGATTTGGAGTAGAAAAGGATACTCCAATATATAATGAAAATTTCTGAGCATAACAAAAATATAATTTCATTTTTGTATGCAAGAGAAAAATTGTGGAAGTTTTGGAGAAAGAACCTTTAGAGAGGAGGGTAACTCTCCTAAACTTAAATCTTGTCTTGAGCAAGATTAGCTACAGGAGAGGAAAAAAAGGAAAGTTGGGAATACTCCAACATGTGACCTTGACATCCAACATGTTAAGGAGGAAAGCCATCATATGACAACTACCTCATGTTAGACCTCTACAGTGCTGTCAATGTTGGGAAGCCTAGACCCTTATTGGGAGTCCCAACTCTTGATAAAATATTCTAAGGACCTATTCACATGTAAGGTTCTTGATGGGCAAGCAATGGATGGAAAGCATAAGGTAGTTAATGGAATCATTTATGTTCATAATCAAATCTACTTAACTAAAGGTTCCAAGCTCAAGAAAAAACTACTTAACACAACCTATGAGGTCTTGCTTTCAAAACCCACTGGTTTCATTAAAGCATATCATACTATCTTAGATGGATTCATGTGGGAGAAATTCAAATAGGATGTGCACTCTCATATGAGGAAGTGCATGTATCATTTTTTAGTTGAGGGGGAACAAAGCTCTTGGGAAGAGTTATCATTACCACCTCCTTATTCATTGATTATGAGAAGGAGCTCATCCATGAGCTACCTTTCTGCTATTAAACAAGTGTATGATAAACATTGTATTGCTAAATCTCATGATGTATATATTATATACTTGTATTTTCTTAACACTCATGTGCAGGTCTTGGCTCCAAGAGGGGACACTTTTTCTGTTGGGCTTCATGAGCCACTTTGGGCCATGAACAATGGTGATGTTGGTCATTCCTTGGAAGATCTTGGAGAGATGATGTACTCCTCATGGTGTGATTCATCAACACCAACTAGACTACACCTTCTCCAAGCATGCAAGAAGGATGAGGTAGCATGCAAGTGTTGGGGAAAACACTTATCATATCATATCCTATGGCAGTTAGGAATAAAACTGCGCTGGTTGCACTTGAGGGACCATTTTCCTTCTCCATTATTGCATATGGCAGCTAGCATGACTCTAATTTTGATTCCATTAGCTGAAGATGTTCTTATCTTTGTTGGGAACATGGTTGGAGGAGAGACACATTTGTTGGATGTGTCCTTGGGGGAAGAAAGCCCCTACATTTTATGCACTTCATGTTCTAAGGGGAGCATGGAAAACTATATGGCCACTATTGTATACAATTTTTTTCTTTATGATGTGGACCATATGTTTGGTTGGAGCACTTGGGGCATGCCTCTCATGAGCCATTGGGAGGAGCTTTTCTATGAATTACCAAGCTGGGAGGTAGTCCATTTTCTTTGGATGATAGCGTGGAGGTGGAAGGCCTTCATTGATTATGAAATTCCCCATGATTGTCTTGAGAAGGCCACAATGAGGAGAGAGGAGATTTTGCAGCACCCTTGCAGTTGCTTGAGGACAAACAACATTTGGCAGGGGTAGACTGTGATATTCCTAAATTAGCATGCAGCTAATAGGAATATTAATTTTTCCTTTTTGAATCCAGTTGAATGAATAAATGGGCAAGGAGGCTCATAAGTTTCTTAAGTATGAATAAAAATCCCTCATAGTGTGAAAAGGGATCATGAAATAACCAGATCAAGCATCCACATGTGTGAAAAAGGTCTAAACTATGTGGACAAGGTCAAGTTTGACCAAGTCAACATGATTTATTCCCAAAGAAGTGGATCCTATATTAGGCCAGCACAATGTGAATAGAGATCAATCCAGCTAGTCAAAATGAAGGCACCTTGAGTGTGAAAAGGGGCAGGGCATGAAGATTTAGTCAAGGTTGACTAAGTCAACAAAGCTGTCTAGATACATTGAACCATCTTGATGGACAACACAGTTTTTGTGGAGGAGCCTTTGCATGGAAGCAACCTCATAGTGGGTGGGACTCTTGGTGAGGAAGCTCATCAATTATATAAAGGAGGAGATGGCAAGCATATGGACATATTAGAGTTTATATTTTTATGTGGTTTACTTAGACTTCCTGCATACTTGGCTGTTTAGCTAAGTTGCCGCACTGCTTAGTGCAAAGGTTTTCTCGGGTGGGGATTCCCGACTCTTTCTTGGAGATCTTGTTTGAGAAATCTAAGAGGAGACTTATGATATGAATTTTCCACTACTTGGTGTTGGGCCAAGCACTTACCTTCAGAAAAAATGCATTCCCTTCAGAAAACTACGTTATTTCTTAAGGTGTGCAGTGGGAGGGGTCAAAACCCCATTTTGAGGAGCTAGTTTCCTAGGAAGAGGATCAGCCTTTCTTTGGGAGAGCTAGAAGAAGAGTCTACAGCCATTATTATGTACAGATTCAGCTATACAATGTGATTCAACCACATATTTTCAACAACTTTCTCTTGTGTATCTTTTATATCAAGAAACCCTTGTTGGGTCTTCTTGGATCTGTATAAAAGAGATTAGATCTCTGTTTTTATGCATCATTGAGTAATATAATAAGAAGATATGATTTATTTCTTTATTCTCTTAGTTTTACCTCAATTAGACTGTGGAGTCTCTTATGTAGCGACTCCGGTATTTTGCAGCCTTGGGGTTTTGTCAATTTTAAGCTGTTTTGAGCATGGGATGCCTGTTTAACTATGCTAAAGGCATTTGTTTCTAAATTTTTTTTGCATGCATGTCCTATATTTTCTATTCTAAGGGACACAAACATTTTTTTCCACTGTTATATCTCAATATTCAGAAAATAACGTTTTTGAGGCCAAAACTACTGCTTTCCCCAGTTGGTGACATTGTAAAAAGGCATAGTTTGTTGTTGTGATTGTTCTATGGAAGCTATGTGTTTAAATACACTACGTGAGTTGATTACTTTCTGCTCTCCAACTTTGGAATACCTTAAGGTATTCTTATTGTTGTAGAAAATCCTGGTTTTGGGATATTACACATAATCAAATATTTTAGTCATTAGATGTTGATTTCCTTCATAGTTGTGCATTCCACGATCTCTGCCTTTCTTTCTTCACACATTTTCTTCCAAGAACTATAGATCATAGTCCTTCAAATCAACCACCTAATTCAAATGAGGATGCATTATGTTGGCTATATCCAATCAATGTGTGGCCCATGCCTTCATGCATCCTTTCAATAGATGAGATCCTATTTTCTTGATCATTGTCTTGAAGTAGAACATTCATCCATGTTTCCAAAAACAAAATGACATGACTTGAAATTATAAAATAAAAAGATACATACCTCATTCTTCTTTATGTCATCTAGACTTCCTTTAGTAGCTTCCTTGATTAAAAAGAGCTCCAATCGCATGATATGCTTTTCCTATTATGTCATCATACCATCATCCCATGAATTCCATAAGTTTGGAATTCTTGATGAAACACTTGTTTCCTATCTTGATCGATGAACCTTTCAATGAATATTCCATCAGAGAATCTTGAGGATCTACAGTAACACATATAGCATATGTTTCACTTTTAGCTGATGTATGATGAGATTTCTACTAGATGAATTCATTTTACTTCTTTTCCCATAAGTGTTATTTATCCTTCTAATGAGGTTACAAAGAGATGTATGCTTCCATGGATCTAGTTTATCTACCATTCATGCTTCCCTATGATGATGTCATGAGCTCTTTTATTTTAATTCTTCTATGATGCCATGGTGCATCCTATCATGCTCCTACTTTACAAAAGGAAAAATTAGAAACAAAAGTTAGAAAAGAACTAGGCGAGGAAGACTATCTCAATAGTGGATATCTATTACTTCCTCCTTCTTGGACTTCTTATTTTCAGCTTCCTCCACTTCCTAGGTGACATGGGATTCTTCTCTTCCTCTTTTGTTATTTTCCTTCTTGAGCTTAGGATAATCTCTCCTATATTTCCCATATTCTTGACACCCATAACATTGTATTTTAGCCATGTTCTTCTTCATTTTATGAGGACCAAACTTTCCAAATTTTCCCTTTTTTCTTGTCTTTGCAGCATATGCCTGATTTTGATCACTTGATCCCACATTATATTTTTCCTTTATCTTGGATTCTTCAATATTTAATAGTTACCATAGCTCATGGAATGGGTTAGATTCTTTATTCCCATAAATACTTGAAGTAAAGTTACCCCACTCCTTTGGTAGTGCATTTAGTACAACTGTAGTCATTTCCTTATCAGACATTACTTCTCCTAGATCTTGAAGTTGATCCCAGATCTTAGATATCCTCATAAAGTATGAGGATATACCTTCTCCTTTTGACATCTTAAGTCTTTGGAGTTCTTGCCTTAGAGATATAACTTCCTATGTAATGCTTATAGAATACAATTTTACCAATTTGTCATATGTTTCTTTTGAAGTTTCAATTTTAGATACATATGGGATGAGGGGATCCTTCTTGGATTCAATGAGAATCCTCTGAGCTATAACTTCCCCCTACATAAAATTTTCAAGTTATTGAGCATATTATTTTCCTGGTTTGGTGATAGATCCTTTGCCATGATCCATGACCTCATTTTCAATGAGATTTAGATTTGTGCTTTTCTTCCATGCAAGATAGTTTGTAGCACCAACTAATTTGTTTCTTTCCTTGATAAAATAAATTTTGAGAGATTCATATAAGGTCATATACTTACTTGTTAATATGCTTCTTCCACTTGTTACTTTCTTGAATTTGATGATGATATAAATGATAAAAACCTTCTCCTTGATGAAGATAGATTTCTTCTTCAAGATGATGATGTGATATTTGTTCTTGAAGTGCCTCTCTTGGATGTATATACTTCAATATAGCTTTATTTGTAGATATTTCCAACTTTATGAGGGTCTTTGTGGTCTTTTGATGATGAATAGAGGATCCAAGACTTTTTCTAGTCTAGATTTCTTCTTAGATCTATGGTTCGATATTTTGTTGTAGATCTTGACTTCACTTTGATATCTTTCAATTTTATTTGATTTATTTCTCGATATTTGATCCTTGTGTGTCTCTTGAGAAGATGCCCTTCCTTGGCCTTTCCAACTTAGCTCCGATACCATGTTGATAAATCTATGGCATCCAGTATTAGGTGATTTTTCTTCTTATGATAACTACTTGTGAATGATTTTTACTTTGTTAGATTATGATCTTATATTTCTTAGATAATTAGTGATATTTCTCATCAAAAAAATACCAATGCATAAACCATAAAGAGACAAGAGGCACAAAATATAAGCTATCAGCGAGGGCCAAATTTTATCCCACTAGAAAGGAAAACCATAACAAATTGTTCTTCTTATAGAGACTTCAATTGACGAATACCAAGACTAAGACCCTTGACCTATTTTCATCTCCAAGGCCAATTCACATGCATTTCTTGATGAGATCCTTCCTTGAATCAAACTGATGGCTCTTTCGTCCTCCTTTGGTCAACACAAGTCAAACTATGATCACTTCTGAAATTTCAATCTCTTTCAACAGAACTATAGTCCATACTTCTATAGTTTCACACGTGTGAGGAGAGAAAACAAACTTGGAGATTCCTTCCTTCCTTAGCTATTATTGAGGACTCTTCTAGGTGAACTCGGCTAGAAGTGGATCTAATAAGAAGACCCTTTTTTTTTGGAGACCATTTTCTGGAGTGATATGGTATTGTAAAAACCCTAGTTTTCTACCATATATGTGAAGATATTGGCCCAAATACAAACCCAAATAATTCCGTCTTCCTTTATTCCTTCTCGCTGATTATAGTGTTGCTCTCCTTGCATCTTCACACTCCTTCTAACCATGGACCATTACTGAATTAATACTCTGAAATTCTGCCTTCAAATGAAATCCAAAATTTCTTATTTATAGTCGTTGGACCCTATAATAAGCTGACTTGAAGAGGGTGAACCGACATGTCTCTTTGTGTAGATTATTTACTACATCTTGTAGCTGACTTGAAGGATAGGTTTTGTGATTGTCTTGGAGGTATTTCATACTTATTTAATGACGTAAAAATGTGTAACATTCCCAAGAAGGGTCCTTAATACATGACATAGTTTCAAATTGACTTTTATGACTAGATGAAAAATCCTAAAGGTGGGAGCCATGACTAAAAATAAAATTACTTGCTCATGAAATCCATGAGACAAGAATTACAATGATAATTTTATTTTTCTTCATTACATCAATTAGATAAAATCACAATTACACATGTCATTACGAAGACATAACCAAGTTATACTTTTAAACAACAACTTGTCAACTCAGTGGATTGCGTAGTTTTTGAGCTCAGTGAGAGGATTACACAGTTTCCGAGGTTAATGATGGAATTCCATCTAGAACTGCATAGTTCTCAAGCTAAAGGTTGAGTTTTCATTCTAGATTACGCAATTTCTATCATCAAGGCTTTCTTTCCATCCATGATCACACAGTTTCTAGAGACAATCCCAACAATGCTGCAACGTCAAGACAAAAGGTTGCTTGTGGCTTAGAAGGAATATATTAGAGTAAAAACAATAAAAAAAAAGCACATCATAAAAAGATAATTCTTGATAAAAACATGAATACTTTATGACAGTGAAGATATAAAGGAGGTTTCAAAATCAAAGCATGGGTAAAAATTTGGAGGGTGGTTGTAGTAGCTACAACACTTGACGACTTACTGGTAGAACTCCAACTCTTTGTATGGATATTAGCTCAATGGAAAAAAAGTATAACCCTTCAGGAAGTATTGGTCAATTCAATAATTACCACAACTTCTCTACTAGCTTAAGTTACATATCTAGTCCCTACAGTACTTTTCATCAACGCCACACTTAACCAAGCCAAGTAAAAATGAGTTCTTTTGATTGGGGATGAGGAGTATATATATACAATTAAAATGAATGTCATAGTTTTTTAGTTTTCATATCTACCGTTGCTTCGCTATCAGCATGCCTAAATAGTACCCCGACAGAGTCACTTATGGGAAACAAAAATTTCTCTGCTACTAGCGAGCCTGGATATTACCTTAGCAGATTTTCTTGCTTCACCTCTCTGTGGAGGAAGAATTTCTCTTCTTTTGCCATATTATTATTATTTTTGTATTTTTGTTCATAAACTGTTCATAGGAACTTACTGATTTGATGAGGCAGAAGAGGGATCCTGAATTATTGTGAACATAAGAGGTTTTCCATTCAGAGAAGGATATTTATATATCTCTGACACACTTGAAAAAATTTCCTCCCCTCCTTACTCTACTAGACTTAGTTGAAAAGGATTAACTGGAAATTATAAAAGATCGATATTTAGAGCAGGTAGTTCTAGTTATATATTTAAGCATCATGATTCCACTACGGTTTTCCATCAAGGTATTATCGACTAAAATATGAAAGATATACACAAAGAGAGGGAATAGACAAATAACAAGCATCGATAGTAGCACAACTTCCTCTTATAATTTACCATGCTAGCTTTAGGAACCAAACACAGTCTCATTGAGAGATTTTCAAAGACTAGTGACTTAGAAAAATTAACAACAAAAAAATCAGAGTCATTATTAGGTGAAATAATGAATAGATCACGAAATCCACGATCATAAATTTCATCTTTGAAAACGAAGGAATCCTCATGATTTGATAAATCATAATGAGGGGAATATGGAAAACATGAAATTTCACCCTCATTTTCTATGAAATGATTAAATGATATATTGGGTAGATTCAAAGGAGAATATTCTCCCTCTCCATGCTCAAATGAAAATTTGAAATTCCACGAGTCTTGGTTATGATCGAAAACTAATTATTCAGGATATTCAACATGAATGACAAAATCAGGGAAACTGTTAGGGTAATGAGGGAGAGGTGATGGAGGAAGATCAACTTTCATCACAGATTCTTGTTCGGAGAAATAATAACACACATAGTCATCACAAATGATATCGCAAGTTGGTTGGTCAACACCAAATACATTGTGTGTTTTATCCTCATGAAAATAAATAGAAATATTTGGAACCGATAACACATTGCAATCAGGAGGAACAAAGGAATCAATGAATGGATTACGTAGAGAAAGGAAATAACCATAAAATTCAGAGTCACAGATTCTATTGTTCAGGTGTAAATCTCCTTTATGACAGAGGTAATCTCTTCCAGCCCTATGGTGGTCCAAAGAACCATGGAAGAGATCAACATTCATCATCTTCTCAGATTGTAATAGAAATCAAATCACAGTTAAGACCACCCTGTTCCAGTGCTATGTTAATGCCTTCTGCTTAAGCTTCTCTTAATACGGCTGGGGCTTCTCAATCTTATGATACATGACACACCAAAGTCTGACATCTCATAACAAAAATCATGACACCACGACAAGCGTAAAATCACGACAAACATAAAACAATTACAACCTATCTAATTGATCAAGGAATACTAGGAATCTCATTATAAATGTAAACAAGAGTGGAAGATAAACATCAGATGCATTTTATTATGATAAAGGCAAGGGGAGTTTATAACCAAGACTTGATGTTGAGGCTCTCCTTCGACAGGTTTGTATCCAAGCATGCTTGCAGCACCCTCATACATAAAGGTCTAAGATCACACTATGTTCCTAACACACAAAAAAAATCACACTCTGCACTATTCTCCCGAAGCTATGATTTCTTCTTCTCTCTATGCTAACTATCTAACTCCGACTAAGGTAGTAGAGGTGAAAGAGGTCTCCTTATATAATAATGGAGGAGGAGGTTATGGGCCCTCAAATAATGGGAAAAGAGTTTATCCTTTGGAGTAGTTCCTATTTCTTGGGAACAAGAAGCCCAAAGGGGAATTCCTCGGCCATATCCTCAAAACAAACTTCCATATTGCCGCCTTGCGAAGCTTATAGTCACAAAAGCTTCATTTCTATTTTAAAAACTTTCCAAAAGAGGATCAGCGTGGGTCCGACATTAAGACAGATCACCGATCGACACGGGTGTCAGTGAAAATCTCTGCTATAAGTGCGGGTCAGACACTGAGACAAAACTTTGTCCTTGAAAACCAGGTTTTTATAAGGATCTTTCAGAAAAGTTGTAAAGGGAGATGAATTGGCAGACAAAGTGTGGTTCAGGGGTATGTATTCTATGCTTGGAAAGTACACAAGGTTCACTGTATGGGTCCTCCAGGATCAAGGAACGGGGATTGTAGGGACAGTGACAAATTGCTTTGTAAAATATGCCCCATAAAGTATGAAGTCTGAACACGAGTGAGGGGTGAAATGATTTAAAAGTACGTGCAAGGAACCAGACACTGTCGTTGGGAGACCTGAAAATCAAGCATAGATACATATACATAACTAGAATCTCCGATGAAAATACATGAATCAAGGTATGGATGCAACCATCCATAAAATAGACCATGGTATGGTCGCATCCATCCATCTGAGAAGGATCTCATATAGCCTCATGGTATGGTCGCAACCATCCATCTGAAAGAAACATGTATCTAATCATGGACAAATATATCACCTAGCAACCTAGACTCTAGAGAATAAAATCCAGGGTCTTGCGCTTCGTCACGACCTGATCAAGTACAATTTCAAGCATGTGAGTGAATGAGATGAAGTCGAACATGCAGGAAAGTCACCTGATTACCAGCCAATGATGAAAGATGTTAACATGCACGAGAGAAACCACCAATAATGACAATAGATATCAAGGTACAACTAGTACAATCCACAAAATGTGAGCAGTGAGATGGCGTTGAATACTAGTGAAATCACACGATCGAAGGCCAATGATGAGGACCTATCGTTGAATGCGAAGAACTTGCCAGAGGCATGCAAGATCTAAGGTACCAGAAAGGAGTCTCTAGATCGACTTCATGGATAATGAGCTGAAGTCGACAGGAAGAGATTCATCAAAGGAGGGTCATAATGAATCCCACATCATCGACATGAAACAAAGAAGGTAATATGAGTGTGAATCAAGAATGAAACAAAGGATCAAGGAATGTACAAACCGCAGAAGGATTTTCTCTTGAACATATCGACAACACGACTCTGGAATTTGGCAGCATTTGACTCAAATAGGATCAGAGGCCATGTTGACAATATTGGTAATCGAATGAGAGGCAAACGGATTTCCCAAACCCAGGGAGGAAAAGTGACAGAGTGAAGATATCCTAACCTGACACGAACTGCAAATAAGTGTCACGTTCAAGAGTGACATACTACCGACACAACTGACGAATAACTTCCATTTTCCCCCACCATTTCTGGCGAGTACCTCTTTATTTTCACACAAGCTTGAAGAGGATAGCATATGCTTGTTGTATAATTTTTCCTTCAGACAAATCCAACCTAGTACATTTTACGATCCCTAGGAAGGAGGAACTTGGTAACGTCATGATGACGATTTCTGATGTCATTTAGTTTTAACGAGTCTGACAAAGGGAAAACTCGACATCTTTTCATGTTTAGAGAGTTTGAAAAGAAATAGAAAAGAAAAATCCAGCAAGCCCCTTTTCGTAGGTAGTCTCACAGATCCGAAAAGGTAGAAAAATGTGTTTGAGAGAACCTCTTAGTCGCGATAGGCTAAGGTATTCCCTTTTTTTATGTAATCTATCCCAGCCAAAAAAAGGGGTAAATGTATATTGGGTAGATATCGTTTCGCAACCATTTAATGAGTTCAAAACAATAAGAGTCTCGACAATATTTTCAATTTTTGAGAGTCAGAAAAGAGTTGAAAGATGACTCCACATGGAGGAACGAGTGGTACTAAGGGTAGCAATTGGTTCCGGTTATGATGGAACTTCTCAGAACAAGTAAAGGTTAAGAGGTTGGCTAACAAGACCACTCATTGCAGTGGTTCCTCAGGAATGGGTAAAAAAATTAAGTGAGACCATATGATCGGTCGATCAGATGGTAACGATGGAATGAGAAAACCAATTTGCATCTGGGAAAACATGTTGATAAAATGGCAATCACGAGGGGTAAAATAAGAATGGTTTCATTTTTAGACAAGCTTGAAATCAGGAAACTCTGCTTGAGATTGGTTTCATTTTTACACAAGCTTGAAAAAAAGATAAACTTTTCTTCAAATAGGTTTAATTTTCACACAAGCTTGAAATGGAAACAAACTATGCTTGAAATTTTTGCATGCCCCCAACATGGTGACTCAATTCGAGGTATATGCTACCCAAGCTTTAGTGCATTCACCAGAGTAGACTGCTAGTTACTGACAGGTGGATGGAATGAAGGTTCAATTACAAGATCAAGAGAAAGAATTGACTGGGATTTTATGAGATCTAATCAAAGGCTCGAATTGAAAATGGAACTTGTTTCATTTTTTAACGAGGTTGACACAGTAAAAGAACTATCCTCACAACCTAATTCATTTTTTAATGAGGTTAACATAGTAAACGAACTGTCCTCGTAAGAGCTTGTTTCATTTTTTAAGGAGCTTAACACAAGAAAACGAACTCTGCTCCAAAGAGATTATTTCATTTTTTAAGGAGCTTGACACAAGACAAGGAACTGTGCTCCAAAGACTCGATCATGACGAATAAGAAGTCCGATATTCTCATTTGATGGGAGAAAAATATCTCGGAAAATAGGACCTAATGCCCCCAATACACGATGCACAATGGCACTAACGATAATGTCACTAGATTTGGGCAAGGGACATGTGACCACATAATTGACCTGTGGCAGGAAGATATCACCAACAGGTAAGGACCAGGAAGGGAAGACGGTAGACCAGATGTCACATAAGGACCAAAGAATGAAAGTTGATCAATGGTCATGATCTGACCTTCATGTGGAAAATAGATCGCATGAAAGAGGGACGAGACAAGCGTGCCCATGGCATAAGCATAGTCGCGCCCCAAAAGTAAATTAAAATCCAAGGGGCCTTGGATCACCATCTAGACAGTTTTCCCTTCCAAAGTAATAGGCAACTTCAGAAGGATCCCTAATGGTTGAATTGTTCCTCTATTAAAAACCAATAGATTCTGAGTAACATGTACAAGCTGTGGAGAACCCAAAGCTTGCCATGTAGTTGAGGACATAATACTAACCGAGGTGCCTTCATCTATAATTGTGCCCGGTATGACCATATTGCATGTCTGTATAGTGATCTCAAAGTGTTGGAGTCTCGTGGTTTGGCAGATTGGTAAACCAAATGACAGGGTAACATCAAACCAAGCTTTGGAGCCCTAGGACCTAGCCTTCCTGGACTCAGAGAGGGCTCTCTCTATGAAGCGAAGGATGTGAGCTTGTTTGCTTAGTATATTTGATTTTAGGCTAGTTGTTAAGTACATTTGTTTGTTTTTGTGTTTGGAGGTGAAAACCGATTAAGTAGGCATCAATGAAAGATAAGTTGTCAAATCAATAGGGCTATGGGGTCAAATGAAAGCCAAGGATGCCTAGACAACAGATAAGATGTGTGGCAGGGCCGATTTGATCAAGGTAAATGGATTCTTTGGGTGAAAGTGAAATGCGATGGACATTAAGTTTGTGAAAGACAAAGAGATTTTAAGCATAATTAGTTAAACAACAAGAATTAATGTGGTAGGGCTAACCATTAATCACTATGAATGAAACTCAAACTAATAAATGCAGAAAATAAACAATCACTATGAATGAAACTCAAACTAATAAATGCAGAAAATAAACAATCAGGTGATGCATAGAAGTATAAGACCCTCTAACTTTGGGAAAATCACCTTCAGACTTTTGGGAAAACAAATAAGATAAACAAGCAACTCAATATATGAAGAGGGAACTCCTAAACATCATATCTTGAGCTATCGGGAACTTTGAAATAAGACTGCAAAGCATGGACAAAGGGCAAGATCGAAACAAGACCTCTTTGACTTAACTAAACAACCAATAATTCAGAGAGAGATTTCAGAAATGGAGTTTTGATTAGCTATGAGTAAGAAGGGCATACCGTGAATCATACTAGACAACATACATAATAAATATTAATGAAACTGAAAACAAGTTCTTAGGGTACCAAAGAGCAATTAAAAATTCTTTGACATAACCAAGAAGGATGAAAACATAGAAGCTGCAATGACTCAGGAAACTTGAGGTGCCTCCATGGGCATATCTCAAATCTATTATTTACTGACCTACAACAAGCAAGAAACATGAAAACATATATGAGAAAACTAAGAAAACATAACAAATAATAAACACAATACCATTCACCAAGCCATGGAATCCTGCACACAAAGCCTCTCCATCATCTAGACAAGTAAGCAAATCATCCACTTCATAAACAAGTTTCTTCTTCAAAGCTCATATCCATGTATTTCTCTTCAAAATGTCAAGTTCTGCTTCTAAAACCTTCAAAAATTTACAATGAGTCTTCATAAGTTATATAGGAAATGAGTAGATAAGCTCACAAGAGCATCTAGAAGCTCATTGGTCTAATACAAATATCTGATTTTGTCCTTGAGGCTTTGCAAAGCCCAAGGCAAAAAATATCTTCAAAAATATCTATTAAGCTAAAAATAGCAAGAAATTTGACTTTTAATCTCTGACATGGAGTTAAAAAAAGCTTAACGCACATTTGGATGGCCACCTATAGAAAACTGCCTTTTCAGCCAAAATGCTACAGGAGCGTAGCAGCAGAAAAAATCTTGTTTTGCAGATAACTTTTGAGGGACTTCCCGATGTCAAAACGAGGCCCATGATGGCTTGTTGGAAAGCCCTAGATGTCCAGTTTTTGGAAATACTTTAATTTTCTCAAAATGATCCCTGGAAGTCTATCAAAGAGTGGACTGAGTGAAAATACCCAGGGGGGTCTCACCTGCTGATATTTGAGGCAAAAAGGTGAATTTTGACTGTTTTTTGCCTCTTTGGGGGACCAAAACAACGTCTTTTGATCTGAAAATTTGTGAGTAGATGCCCCCAAATTTATCACATCCAAAAAAATAACTTACATGAGCTGAGGATGCTCCTAACAAACATGGCATCGCCTAGAAAAATGCACAATTAGGCCTAAAAATCACAAAAAACAAGATCATGTCCAAAATTGCTCAATTTTCGTGAGAAAACCCCTTATGGGTTTCTAGAAGCATTCAAGGAAGCTGAAGCCAATATTTCAAGCCTAGACATGTATTTTTCTACTTTTTTCATTGGGCGCCTCCTTTGGGCAGTTTTGAGCTTTTCTTGGGCAATTTTGAGTTTTCTTCGGGTGAATTGATTCAATTTCTTGTAATGCATGATAATATTCCTTTGAAAACCCAAGTCTTTGTTTGCCTTATCTAATTTATCCTTCAAATTCTTGTTTTCTCTTTCAAGCCATGATTCTTTATCATTTTCTATCTCTTGGGAAAGCAATTGTGTGAGAGGATATGATCGAGCAAGGGTTGCTTCTTCTTCCCTTTGTTTCTCCAAAGCTTTCCTAAGACCAATAGTCCTAGGCATTTTTCTTGCTGGTTGCTCTTCTTCCTCAATATCATCGAATTCTCTCATATACTCTTCAAGTTTGACTTGTGCTTTGTATGCTTCCCTTTGGTATTTGAATGCCCGGGCCTCATAGATTTCCATTTGCCCACTCATTTTTCTATTTTTCATTTGTAGAAAGTGTATGAGGTCCTTCGATCTTTCTAGATTAGTTTCTAAGTCCTGGATTTTGGCTTCTCTGTTTTGCAAAAGTGACTCAAGGATTCTGGCTTCATCATCTCCTGCGTCACTGTCTATTTGTATGATGTAAAACTCTCTTTCTTGTTCATGGCTACTCTCCTGCTGTTCAACCTTTTCTTTGCCCTTGCTTTGGATAGAATTCTTTGCTCTTGTTCTCTTTGGAAATTCAACAATACTCTTCTTAGGCAGTTTGCCTCTACTCCTTAGTGCTCTAGTGACATTACTGGTCACTGCTTGAGCAGTTTTCCTTTTTGTAGATTTGGTGTTTTTAAACTTTGGTGCTTTTGAGGAATGAATCATGGCCCCTTGCCTAGGAGAGGTAGCAAGCACATGTTCTTGGCTGTGTTGAGGAGAAGAGAGAGGAGGTTTCATCACTAGCATTTGTGCAGCTTGATCTTTTACATTGCTACCTTCTTCATTACCTAATTTGTTGCACTGTTCACTATTTTCATGTTCTTCTTTAGGGCTGCCTTTTCCTTCATCCTCACTACTTTGTTGAGTGCCACTGACTTCCTTACCATCACTGTATTGAACTTATTCTTGTGTCTTGCCTTCAACCTCATCAGTGCTGTTTAGAGTATTTTCTTTAGGGCCGTCAATTTTATCATCTCTTTTTGCTGCTTGACTATCTTCATTACCTGTCTGTGGACTGCCTTCTTGTTTGCTGTCACCTTCATTACTTTCCTCACTTTTCCCTTGAGGACTGTCTTCATGATCACTGTGCTGCTGATTGTCACTATGCTTATTGTCTCTTTGATTGCTTTCATGCTGATTGTCACTCTGTTTCTCATCACTGCTTTGAACCTCTTCCCTTTGTTCCTCATCATCACTAGCTATATGTGGGCTATCCCCATGCTCATGTTCATTACTCTGCTGAGGGCTGCTTTGTTTTTCATCATTATTACCTCTTTCCTCATTGCTTTTTTGAGTATCACTATGTTCCTTGTCATCATTACCTTCATGCCTGTTTTCATAAGACTCATCTTCTTCACTATCAATCATGGGTGATGTTTTCTTTTGAGGGGTAGATTTACTAGATGAAGGGGAGACATAGTGAGTGGAGGGTGAGGAGGAAAAATGAGATGGGCCATGAGATGAAGAGGTAGTAGCAAAATCCGGATGAGAAATGAAAGTCTCCCAAGAAACTCTTTTCTTTTCAAGCTAGTGAAGGATGACGATTTTGATGAGAGAATGATGAAAAAGACTAGCTTTTTGCTGAGCAGGAGGTCTCTTTTGGACAAAGGAGGACATCTTGTCTATGCTCCTACAGAGGAAGAAAGGGAGATTAAATAGCTAGGTCTTGGTGAAATGCATCAGAAGTCTGATATGATAGGAATAAACTCGAGAATATCACCCCTCATATGTGAAATATTTCATGATGGTTTTCATAAGAGACACATAATTGTTCAATAGATGAGAAAAGGGGAAGATGGCCTTGCAATAATTTTGGTAAGCTGGTTTCAAGAAGGGCTTGTAGTGTTCTAGGTCCAAAGAATATTGTTTGAACCATTTCTCACCAAGATAGGGAATCTTGGTGGCCTTTGACACTGATCTAGGAGTGAGAACAAAATCAAGGCCTGCTATGTGAACATGTTCTTCTTGCAGCCTCAGGGAAAAAAAATGAGTCAAGGGAGGGTGATTGGTGACCTCTTGGATTCTTTGGAAAAAATCAAGGCACCCTACCTCAAAAATTGAAAAGGATTGAAGGGGAATCATTTATTTCTTTAACATTGATAGGTTGAAATGTGTTGTGATATCCCCCTTTATTGGCTTTCCTTGGAGGCGTGTTTGCTTTAGGTTTATTTCACTAACTTAAACAAAATAGGACCTTCAAATGTACTGAAAAATAGATCTCTTCCTTGAGCACAGTTTCTCTTCCTTAGTTGGCAAACTAGTTCTTGATCAATGAAAATAAGTCTCCTTCCTAAGAACTGTGTTTTTCCTTGTGGCTGAGCAAAGGGGCATTTCAAAGCAACCTTTGTTTTCTCCTTCTAATACTGTGTTGTCTTTTATGAAATTGATTTAAAACAAGATTTAAACTGTCGCTAAGTATTCTTCCTCAAACAATGCTTCTCTCTTTCATTTAGTAAAATGGGCATTTATAAAACAAAGTCTACCCTTCTCCCTAAAACATTGTTTTCCCTCCTTGGCTAGCAAACAAGTTCTTTTTTGATGAGGATCAACTTGTTTCTCTAACACAGTATTTTTCATTTTCACTGAGTATAGAGGCCTTTAAAATGACTTATGCCTCTTTAACAAACAAATTTTCTAGGCCCTTTAAAACAATGTGTCTTCTTCCTCACAGTTTGAATTTAAAATATTTTTTTTTTTAAAATAAAAAACTTAGGTAGAGACAAAACCAAATACCTCTTGAAAATGTGTTAGCTATTTTTGGAGATGAATTCCCTATGCAAAAATCTGATTCTTAACCACTTTTGAGGGTTCATGAGGATGGCAGCCACCTCCCTTTAGCATTGGCCCGGGTGGTGAAAACTCCATTCAGAGGTGGCCCAGGGAAAAATGCATCGCGTTCAGGCTGGGCGCCGGGTGGTGGGCCGTTCAGAAGTGGCTTGGGAAAACGCGTCGTGTTAAAGCTGGGCACCGGGAAGTTGCAAAGGCACATTGCGTGCAGCGATAGGCGCATTGCGCCCAATGCAAAAAGCTTCTGTAGACACCTACAGGCGCGTCGCAGCAATTTTCAAGCGCGTCGCGTGCTTAATAAAACCACCAAGGTGTTTAAAATTTTCTTTCTCCCTTGCTAATCGTTTGCACAATGACCTATGAAACATTTTGATCGAGTCCCTTATGCTTTATGATGGTTTTTGAAACACATTTTCCCCTTCTATTAATTTGAAAAATTCTCCTTTTTTTCCTTTTAGCTTTTGCATTGAAAAGCGACTTTGTGCTTTTGTTGAAGACTTGACAAAACAAAATGTGTTGAGCTGTGCTATGCCCGTTTCTTATTACTGAATGAATATTCTTTAAAACTCAAGTTTTTTCCCTCTGCATATTTATCACTGATATATATAACGCAAACAAAATTGTGTACGTTCTAATAGTTTCCTGGAAACAAGCTGTGTGTTTTCCATCTGTGTGAATTTCTCTTTCTATCAGTTGCAGAAGTCACTTTTAAATAGAGCTTTGTCTACCTCCTTTACCATTTAGATGAGTTTGCTTTAATCAGAATTCTAGCCTTGGTTTGTCAGTGAACACACTCTTTCAAACACACTATCCCTCAAATCTGCCCATTACTGACAATTTTTCTTAAACATAGTGTTAATACTTGGAGACTTGACCCTCTGCTTATTTGTGAAGGAGGCCATAAAAATATGTTTCTGATCCTCTGCTCATTTTGAAGGAGGTCCTATTAAACATAGAAACTTCATCCATCTCAACACTGTGCCTTGTTCTATGATATATGTCTTTTCTTTGTACCATATCAGTGTGAAGTTTCTTTAGGGAGTAAACAATGTGATTGGTACATGGGGAGCGCTCACTGCTAGACATTTTTGAACTAACTCTTTCCCTTGACTGTGTTTTCATAAGGTGCAGTGAATTTGTCTTTGACTGCCTTTCAGAGCCCAGGTGTATGGTAAGGTATAAGAAGCAACTTTCCTTCTTACACCTTCACTATGATGCCTAATTTTCTTTAAAGCTCTTTTTTCCAGAAGACTATCACTATTGGTTGCATAAGATTGATTTGTAGAGATGGCTTGCATGTTTGGGAACTAATGAAAAAATGCCATTAGAATTAGCATGAAACGCTGGAGGTAGACATGATCCAACTATTATGTGGATTTTCCATGATGGAGGAATTTTGACCTTTTGGCACTTTTGAGTTTGAATCCTGTAGGTCTTTTCTCTTTACAATCTGCACTTTCTCTGATTTCCAATAGTAACTGCCACAGCATGAAATCTTTTCCTGAAGTGTTATTTTTCTCACACTCTACTTACTATCATCAATCTATACACCCTTGCAGAGATGCATTGATAGATTTATTTGATCTTTGGAGAGCCTTGCTGATATATAACAAGATAATGCTTCAAATGATCATCTTTCTTCAGACATGGAAAACTTCTTTCTCTTTTCCCTGATTTGAACATTTCTAACCTCTATTGAAACAATATACAGTAACCATTTTAGTGGTGTATGACCTATAGATATACAAAGGAATATTTACCAAATAGTAAGAAATGATGGTCGACTGATGTTGAAAACATGGTTTTTTGATGGTTTTTCAAGGTATTTTCCCTAAACACCACCACCTAGACCTACAGACTTTGTCATAGTTTCTTAATAAATAGTAAGAAATGATGGTTTTTCAAGGTATTTTCCCTAAACACCACCACCTAGACCTACAGACTTTGTCATAGTTTCTGAAGAGTTTCTTAGGAATATTTAGGTCATCACATGACAAGATAATCAGTGAGAGAGGGGTAGAAATTTTTTTCCAATGTTTGATAGCGAGCTATGTGGAAAAGGGGATTATGAAAGCAGAGGTAGAAGGCTTATGACAACTATAGAAAAAGAAGGTTTGCTGATTTAGGCCAGGACTGAAAACTGAAGATTACTTCTATCATAGGCTGCAAGACAGGGGTAAAAAGATAAAAATTTGTCTGAGGGGTTTTCTAGAGGACAAATTGGATTTTTGACATTGGTTTCTAGAAAACCTAGCCAAGGAATCTAGTCATCAAAACAGGCAAAAATATTGATGACTAACAGTGGCTCCATTTGGGGAGGGCAGCTCCTTTTTAGGAGGTGTCCAGAATTGCAGATCTTTGGCTTGTGAAGACCAGTGTCTTATCCATTGGCGCTAATTCCTCTCTTTCTTGATGATATTTCTGAAAATGATGTTCTTTGACAAATTTACAGCATGATTAGCATCAACATCATCTCTACCTACACAACTATATTTCCTAGCATTTTTTCTTCTTTGGGTGCACTTGGACTGGCAAACCCTTGACATAATATTTTTGAAAAAATGAAAAACTATCTAATTATACACTTATATCTTCCAGGAGTTCAGATTAAACTGATGAACTCCTTTATTTCTCTACCTATACTATATCAACTATCAAGATTAAGCTGTTTGACATGATTTCATTCGCTAGAATAAAACATGAAATTGAAAAATGATCAAATCAGGATTAGGCAGTCTGATTTGTCATGTGTTTGTGGCATAAAGACAAGCTGCACACAAATTTTATTTTCGTACAAAAGGAGATTTAGAAAAATCAGGGCTAGGATACATAGTTTTTTTTTCATCCCTGCTTTCCTCTTTGGTTCTGTTTTGAGCGTGTGGAACCAATATCTTTTCCTAATCTACTTTCATTTATAAGTCAAGCTTACACAATTTGACTATCAATTCTTCCACTAACTTATCAGCAATCAATTTAAAACATGTCCAGTTATGATTAGGCTAGATAACTGAACAATATATCTTTTGAGCACTAGTAGTGGCATTTAGACTTGCGCACTTTCAGCATGACTATTTTTTGGGTATGGGGCTATACCATTGCTTTAGAAACTAACCTCTTTTTCTACTTTTCTTGTTGTTTTTTTATTTTTTGTCTCTACTTTTTCTTCAAACAATATAGGACCAAAAAGATGCTCACAAGGCTGAGCTTATTTTTCACACTTATCTACCTATCTTAATCTAACCTAAACACAATATACATTCATTTAGTGAAATCTCTCTTCCAACAAATCCAATCAAGCAGATGCTTCCATGAGGGATTTTGTTTTAGCTTTTTGAGAGTGTTGAAGAAATGAAATGACCACTTCCACCTTACTTGTTTTCAAACAGTAGTGCCTAAAATTTTTCTCACACTTTGCAATAGACTGTTCTGGGTGGAACAAACTACTCCTTCAGATTTCTCAAGGAAAACAACAAATGGGTCTTGGAATAATACCTGATCTAGAGGATTTGATATATAATCTTCATTCAGGACTACTCTTTCTTCCACTTGGCTATGTTTGGGACTCTCTTGGGAAAGAAAATCTTCCCCTTGCTCATGATCACTTGAGATGTTAGACTCATCATATATTGTAGTGTAGTCCTCTTGCCGAGCTGATGTGCTCTTATTGAGTGGGTTGGAATCTGTGTGAAGGTCATGATATTGATGATCAGGGATACTCTTTAGCAGTAAATCCTCTTGAGAAGGTGGTGCAACAACTATCATGTGATTATCAACTTCTATGCCTTCATCTACAATTTGAATTTCAATGGGACTTGGTGGCTGCAAATCTGAAGCTGAAGAAGATTCCGTGTCCCAAATGATTTCATCAACTATTTCAGGAAAAGGTTTTTCACTTACAACTATCTCAAGAAGTTCTTTTTCTTCTCCAATTTCAACATCAAAACTGAAAAACTGCTGATTCCCAATCACATGAAGGTTATTGCTGATGGGCTGATATGAAGTGGAACAAAGGTTCAGTGATCCTTCACTTACTTCTGAACTTTCAAGGCTTCCCTCATCAGTGACATGGGTGGCATGAATTTGTTTAATACTTTTTTGAAGTTGATGAAAATGATCTTCCTCCCACAAACCAATTACTGATTGCTCTGCAAAGTTAGTTTCCGTTTGAAGGACATCATCATCAGATTGATCAAATTTTGGAAAATCATCAAAATAAGTAGTGTCACCAATCAAAAATATTGGATTATCAGTTTTTTCTTCTTTGAATTGATCTACAATTTCACCTTCTGATTTATGGTAGATGGATTTAGTAGGAGAAAGAACAAGAATGTTTTGTTTACATGAAGGCTTAGAGGGTGGTTCTACTCTCCACATCTGATCTGTTTCTTTTTCAGTTAAAGGAGGAGGAATTTTCTGTTTTCTTTGGATCGGGCAACAATTTCTTTCTATTTTTTGTGGAGGTTGATCTTGTGGCTGAATGTCCTCTTGTATTTTACAAAAAGGGGCAGATGGATTGTTATTTGTTTCAGCCTTTTCAAAGAGCTCTTGTAGATCCTCTCTTATTTTTTGATGGATTTCATCCTGGATCAACTCTTCTTGGCCATCTTGATGGTTATTTTGGGTAAGAAATGCATGGATCTCCTCTAAAAAAATCCTCAGGATGCCAATTTCCTAAGTTTTCATCAATGTTTACAAGGTTTTGTATGAGGTCTTCAGATTGATCACAACAATTTTCATCCAATGATAGAGATGGCCAATGCCCTATATAGTGTTTATAATTTTTTTTGTGGAAATCCTTCAAAGAAAACAAGATGCCAGGTTCTAGGCCTTCATACCATTCTCTTTCCTTTCCTTCTAATGTTCCCATAAACATTTTCATGAGGCAGTCCTCGTGCCATTAAACCTTTAACCTCCATATGTGTATATGAAAATTTATGAGGTGTAACAAGGGGTCATCAACCTTTTCATGTCGAAAGATAGGTAGGTTTTATATCCAATTTATTTTTTTAGGCATTTTGTGTGGGAATCCAGGGATATGTTCTCTACTCATCAGAGCATATCTCTTTTGTATCCTTGGATCCATCTTTGTTAATCAGAAAGGATCACTGTGTCTTTTCAACCAGTCTAAATTTCTCTACCAGTGGAGTCTTTTGGTCTAATGAGGGTTGTGGAGTCGCCAGGTGGAAGATTTGAACTTTTCTGTCCACCATCAGCATGATTGGCATTGCTCAATGCATTCCCAGGAGATTTTATAAGGACTAGTGGAGTAATAGGCCTACTGGAGGCTAGTGGAGTCGCCAGGTGGATGTTTTTAGTTGTTTTGAGGGTATATGTGTATGTTCCACCACCAATACTGAAAAAAACCAATCTAAGGATGTTTTGGGGTTTTTCTGAGTTTCTTTATGTAGCCCTAAGCTTTGTAAGAGTGTTCTATAGATGAATCATCATTTTGCTAAGATGGTGAAAGAGCTAGTTTCTACTCTTTAGACAACACTTAAGTTCTCTAAGTTTGACTAAGATCTTGAGAGGTCCTAAGGAATACCTAGGATGTTTTGACTCAAGGTCCCACTGTGATCGCCATTATGTTAGAGAGCGGTGGGATGGATCAATAGGATAGCATGCTCAGCTTGACAGGGGTTTTCCATGAGTCTTTGAAAGATATTAAGATTAATATGAACTCAGAAAAGTCCCACCGTGATCGCCATTATGTTAGAGAGCGGTGGGATGGATCAATAGGATAGGATGCTCAGTTCGACAGGGGTTTTCCACGAGTCTTTGAAAGATATTAAGATTAGTATGAACTCAGAAAAGTCCCACCGTGATCGCCATTATGTTGGAGTCCCGTGATTTGGCAGATTGGTAAACCAAATGACAGGGTAACATTAGACCAAGCTTTGGAGCCCTAGGACCTAGCCTTCCTGGACTCAGAGATGGCTCTCTCTATGAAGCGAAGGATGTGAGCTTGTTCGCTTAGTATATTTGATTTTAGGCTAGTTTTTAAGTACGTTTGTTTGTTTTTGTGTTTGGAGGTGAAAACCGATTAAGTAGGCATCAATGAAAGATAAGTTATCAAATCAACAGGGCTATGGGGTTAAATGAAAGCCAAGGATGCCTAGACAACAGACAAGATGTGTGGCAGGGTAGATTTGGTCAAGGTAAATGGATTCTTTGGGTGAAAGTGAAATGAGATGGACATTAGGTTTGTGAAAGACAAAGAGATTTTAAGCATAAATAGTTAAACAACAAGCATTCATGTGGTAGGGCTAACCATTAATCACTATGAATGAAACTCAAACTAATAAATGTAGAAAATAAACAATCAGGTGATGCATAGAAGTATAAGACCCTCTAACTTTGGGAAAATCACCTTCAGACTTTTGGGAAAACAAATAAGATAAAAAACAACTCAATCTATGAAGAGGGAACTCCTAAACATCATATCTTGAGCTATCAGGAATTTTGAAATAAGACTGCAAAGCATGGACAAAGGGCAAGATCGAAACAAGACCTCTTTGACTTAACTAAACAACCAATAATTCAAAGAGAGATTTCAAAAATGGAGTTTTGATTAGCTATGAGTAAGCATGGCATACCGTGAATCATACTAGACATCATACATAATAACCATTAATGAAACTGAAAACAAGTTCTTAGGGTACCAAAGAGCAATTAAAAATTCTTTGACATAACCAAGAAGGATGAAAACATAGAAGTTGCAATGAATCAGGAAACTTGAGGTGCCTGCATGGGCATATCTCAAATCTATTCTTTACTGACCTACAACAAGCAAGAAGCATAAAAAAATATATGAGAAAACTAAGAAAACATAACAAATAAGAAACACAATACCATTCACCAAGCCATGGAATCCTGCACACAAATCCTCTCCATCATCTAGACAAGTAAGAAAATCATCCACTTCATAAACAAGTTTCTTCTTCAAAGCTCATATCCATGTATTGCTCTTCAAAATTTCAAGTTCTGCTTCTAAAACCTCCAACAATTTACAATGAGTCTTCATAAGTTATATAGGAAATGAGTAGATAAGCTCACAAGAGCATCTAGAAGCTCATTGGTCTAATACAAATATCTGATTTTGTCCTTGAGGCTTTGCAAAGCCCAAGGCACAAAATATCTTCAAAAATATCTATTAAGCTAAAAATAGTAAGAAATGTGACTCTTAATCTCTGACATGGAGTTAAAAATATCTTAATTCACATTTGGATGGCCACCTTCAAAAAACTATCGTTTTAGCCAAAATGCTACAGGAGCGTAGCAGCAAAAAAAAACCTGTTTTGCAGATAACTTTTGAGGGACTTCGCGATGTCGAAATGAGGCCTGTGATGGATCATTGGATGTCTAGTTTCTGGAACTACTTGAGTTTTCTCAAACTAATCCTTAGAAGTCTTTCAAAAAGTCGACTGAGTGAAAAAACCCAGGAGGGTCTCACCTGCTGATATTTGAGGCAGAAAGGTGAATTTTGACTGTTTTTTTCCCCGTTGGTGGACCAAAAAAACGTCTTTTGATCTGAAAATTTGTGCAAAAAAAGAAATTACATGAGCTGAGGATGCTCCTAGCAAACATGGAAGCACCTAGAAAAATGTGCAATTAGGCCTAAAAATCACAAAAAATAAGGTCATGTCCAAAATTGCTCAATTTTGGTGAGCAAACCACTTATGGGTTTCTAGAAGCATGAAAGGAAGTTGAAGCCAAGATTTCAAGCCTAGACATGTCCTTTTCTCCTTTTTTCACCGAGCGCCTCCTTTGGGCAGTTGAGCTTTTCTTGGGCAGTTTTGAGTTTTCTTCGGGTGAATTGATTCAATTTAGTGTAATGCCCGGTCATCTTCCTTTGAAAACCCAAGTCTTTGTTTGCCTTATCTAATTTATCCTCCAAATTTTTTTTTGCTCTTTCAAGCCATGATTCTTTATCATTTTCTATCTCTTGGGCAAGAAATTGTGTGAGAGGATATGATCGAGCAAGAGCTGATTCTTCTTCCCTTTATTTATCCAAAGATTTCCTAAGACCAATAGTCCTAGGCATTTTTCTTGCTGGTTGCTCTTCTTCCTCAATATCATCAAATTCACCCATATACTCTTCAAGTTTGACTTGTGCTTTGTATGCTTCCCTTTGGTATTTGAATGCTTGGGCCTCATAGATTGCCATTTTCCCACTCATTTGTCTATTTTGCATTTGTATAAAGTGTATGAGGTCCTTAGACCTTTCTAGATCAGTTTCTAAGTCCTGGATTTGGGCTTCTCTATTTTGCAAAAGTGACTCAAGGATTCTGGCTTCATCATCTCCAGCATCACTATATATTTGTATGATGTCAAACTCTCTTTCTTGTTCATGGCTACTCTCCTGCTGTTCAAATTTTTCTTTGCCCTTGCTTTGGATAGAATTCTTTGCTCTTGTTCTCTTTGAAAATTCAACAACACTCTTCTTAGGAAGTTTGTCTCTACTCCTTAGCGCTCTAGTGACATTACTGGTCACTGCTTGAGTAGTTTTCCTTTTTGCAGATTTGGTGTTTTTAGCCTTTGGTGGTTTTGAGGAATGAATCATGGCCCCTTGCCTAGGAGAGGTAGCAAGCACATGTTCTTGGCTGTGTTGAGGAGAAGAGAGAGGAGGTTTCGTCACTAGCATTTGTTCAACTTGATCTTTTACACTGCTACCTTATTCATTACCTAATTTTCTGCACTCTTCACTATTTTCATGTTCTTCTTTAGGGCTGCCTTTTCCTTCATCCTCACTACTTTTTTGAGTGCCACTGACTTCCTTACCATCACTATATTGAACTTATTCTTGTTTGTTGCCTTTAACCTCATCAGTGTTGTTTAGAGTATGTTCTTTAGGGCTGTCAGTTTTATCATCTCTTTTTGTTGCTTGACTATCTTCAGTACCTGTCTGTTGACTGCCTTCTTGTTTGATGTCACCTTCATTACTTTCCTCACTTTTCCCTTGAGGATTGTGTTCATGATCACTATGCTGCTGATTGTCACTATGCTTACTGTCTCTTTGATTTCTTTCATGTTGACTGTCACTCTGTTTCTCATCACTGCTTTGAACCTCTTCCCTTTGTTCCTCATCATCACTAGCTATATGTGGGTTGTCCCCATGCTCATGTTCACTGCTCTGCTGAGGGCTGCTTTGTTCTTCATAATTATTACCTCTTTCCTCATTTATTTTTTTAGTATCATTATGTTCCTTGTCATCATTACCTTCATGCCTGTTTTCATAAGACTCTTCCTCTTCACTATCAATCATGGGTGATGTTTTCTTTTGAGGGGTAGATTTACTAGATGAAGGGGAGACATAGTGAGTGGAGGGTGAGGAGGAAAAATGAGATGGGCCATGAGATGAAGAGGTAGTAGTAAAATCTGGATGAGAAATTAAAGTCTCCCAAGAAACTCTTTTCTTTTCAAGCTGGTGAAGGATGACGATTTTGATGAGAGAATTATGAAAAAGACTAGCTTTTTGCTGAGCAGGAGGTCTCTTTTGGACAAAGGAGGACATCTTGTTTATGCTCCTACAGAGGAAGAAAGGGAGATTCAATAGCTAGGTCTTTGTGAAATGCATCAGAAGTATGATATGATAGGAATAAACTTGAGAATATCACCCCTCACATGTGAAATATTTCATGATGGTTTTCATAAGAGGTGCATAATTGTTCAATAGATGAGAAAAGGGGAAGATGGCCTTGCAATAATTTTGGTAAGCTAGTTTCAAGAAGGGCTTGTAGTGTTCTGGGTCCAAATAAGCTTGTTTGAACCATTTCTCACCAAGATAGGGAATCTTGGTGGCCTTTGACACTGATCTAGGAGTGAGAGCAAAATCAAGGCCTACTATGTGAACATGTTCTCCTTGTAGCCTTAGGGCAAAAAAATGAGTTAAGGGATGGTGATTGGTGACCTCTTGGATTCTTTGGCAAAAATTAAGGCACCCTATCTCATGAAAATTGAAAAGGATTGAAGGGGAATCATTTATTTCTTTCACAGTGATAGGTTGAAATATGTTGTGATATCCCCCTTTGTTGGCTTTCCTTGGAGGCATGTTTGCTTTAGGTTTCTTTCACTGACTTAAACAAAAAAGGACATTCAAATGTACTGAAAAATAGGTCTCTTCCTTTTCTCTTCCTTAGTTGGAAAGCCAGTTCTTGATCAATGAAAATAAGTCTCCTTTTTAAGAACTGTGTTTTTCCTTGTGGCTGAGCAAAGGGGCCTTTCAAAGCAACCTCTGTTTTCGCCTTCTAAGACTGTGTTATCTTTTATGCAATTGATTTAAAAAAAGTTTTAAACTGTCACTAAGTATTCTTCCTCAAACAATGCTTCTCTCTTTCATTTATTAAACTGGGCATTTATAAAACAAAGTCTACCCTTCTCCCTAAAACATTGTTTTCCCTCCTTGGCTAGGAGACAAGTTCTTTTTTGATGAGGATCAGCTTGTTTCTCTAACACAATATTTTTCCTTGTCACTGAGTATAGAGGACTTTAAAATTACTTATGCATATTTAACAAATATATTTTCTAGGCCCTTTAAAACAATGTGTCTTCTTCCTCACAGTTTGAATTTAATTTTTTTTTTTTTTTAAATCAAAATTTTAGGTAGAGAGAAAACCAAATACCTCTTCAACATGTGTTAGCTGTTTTTGGAGATGAATTCCATATGCAAAAATTTGATTCTTAACCAATTTTGAGGGTTCATGAGGATGGCAGCCACCTCCCTTTAGCATTGGTCCGGGCGGTCAAAACTCCGTTCAGAGGTGGCCCAGGGAAAAACACGTCGCGTTCAAGCTGGGCGCCGAGCGGTGTGCCGTTCAGAAGTGGCCCGGAAAAACACGTCGTGTTCAAGCTAGGCACTGAGCGGTTGCACAGGCCCGTCGCGTGCAGTGATAGACGCGCCGTGCCCAATGCAAAAAGCTTTTGCAGACACCTACAGGCGTGTTGCAGTAATTTTCAGGCATGTCGCGTGCTTAAAAAAACTGCCAAGGCGTTTATAATTTTCTTTCTCCCTTGCTAAGAATTTGCACAATGACCTATGAAACATTTTGATCGAGTACCTTATGCTTTATGATGTTTTTTGAAACACGTTTTCCCCTTCTATTAATTTGAAAAAGTCTCGTTTTTTTCCTTTTAGCTTTTTCATTGAAAAGCGACTTTGTGCTTTTGTTGGAGACTTGTCAAAACAAAATGTGTTGAGCTGTGCTATGCCCTTTGCTTATTACTGAATGAAGCTTCTTGAAAACTTGAATTTTTTCCCTCTGCATATTTATAATTGATAGATATAATGCAAACAAAATTGTGTACCTTCTAAGAGTTTCCTTGAAACAAGTTGTGTGTTTTCCATCTATGTGAATTTCTCTTTCTATCAGTTGCAGAAGTCACTTTTAAACAGAGCTTTGTCTACCTCCTTTACCATTTAGATGAGTTTGCTTTAATCAGAATTATAGCCTTGGTTTGTCAATGAATGCACTCTTTCAAACACACTATCTCTCAAATCTTCCCATTATTGACAATTTTTCTTAAACACAGTGTTAATACTTGGAGACTTGACCCTCTGTTTATTTGTGAAGGAGGCCATAAAAATGTGTTTCTGACCCTATGTTCATTTTGAAGGAGGTCCTATTAAACATAGAAACTTAATCCATCTCAACACTGTGCTTTGTTCTGTAATATATGTCTTTTCTTTGTACCATATCAGTGTGAAGTTTCTTTAGGGAGTAAACAATGTGATTGGTACATGGGGAGCGCTCACTGCTAGACATTTATGAACTAACTCTTTCCCTTGACTGTGTTTTCATAAGGTGCAGTGAATTTGTCTTTGACTGCCTTTTAGAGCCCACGTGTATGGTAAGGTATAAGAAGAAGCTTTCCTTCTTACACCTTGAATATGATGCCTAATTTTCTTTAAAGCTCTTTTTTCCAGAAGACTATCACTGTTGGTTGCATAAGACTGATTTGTAGAGCTGGCTCGCATGTTTGGGAACTAATGCAAAAATGCCATTAGAGTTAGCATGAAACGTTGGAGGTATACATTATCCAACCTTTACGTGGATTTTCCATGATGGAGGACTTTTGACCTTTTGGCGCTTTTGAGTTTGAATCATGTAGGTCTTTTCTCTTTACAATCTGCACTTTCTCTGATTTCCAATAGTAACTGCCACAACATGAAATATTTTCCTTAATTTAGCCTTAGCTCACACTCTGCTTACTGTCATCAATCTATACACCCTTGCAGATATGCATTGATAGATTTATTTGATCTTTGGAGAGCCTTGCTGATGTATATCAAGATAATGCTTGAAATGATCATCTTTCTTCAGACATGGAAAACTTATTTCTCTTTTTCCTGATTTGAAAATTTCTAAGCTCTGTTGAAACAATATACAGTAACCATTTTAGTGGTGTATGACCTATATATAGACAAAGGAATTTTTGCCAGATAGTAATAAATGATGGCTGACTGATGTTGAAAACAAGGTTTTTGACTTAGAGACAGTTTTGTTAAGGTATTTTCCCTAAACACCACCACCTAGACCTACAAACTTTGTCATAGTTTCTGAAGAGTTTCTTAGGCATATTTAGGTCATCACATGACAAGATAATCAGTGAGAGAGGGGTATACAACTTTGTCCAATGTTTGATGGCGAGCTATGTGGAAAAGGGGATTATGAAAGCAGAGGTAGAAGGCTTATGACAGCTATAGATAGAGTAGGTTTGCTGATTTAGGCTATGACTGAAAACTGAAGATTACTTCTATCATAGGCTACAAGACAGGGGTAAAAATATAAAATTTTTTTGAGGGGTTTTCTAGAGGAAAAATTGGATTTTTGACATTGGTTTCTAGAAAACCTAGCCAAGGAATCTAGTCATCAAAATAGGCAATAATATTGATGACTAATAGGGCACGTAAGAAGGAATATGGTACCCCGTAAATAGACTCCAATCAAAGGAAGTGACCAAACTACATGGAGGGGGTGCCATAGGAATAATAGGATTATCCCCTTGAGTTACGAGAACAGAAATACCTTCCTTCTGAATTCTAGGAGCGAGAGAAGGAGGATGACTTTCACGGACTATAGTGACAGGAGGCGGAGGATCACCCTCCTGGATCATGGAAACAGGAGGATCACCCTCCGATCTCTGGGCATTAGAGGAAACAAAATGAACCTGACTCGGATGAGATCTATTCTTGATAGAAAAAACCTGATGGATCGTAGGTGGAACCAGGTCATCCTTCTTCTCAACCAATGTTTGGTCATAAATGGACTCGGGAGACTGAATTTTAGAGAGAGTGGGATTGAATGGAGATGAATCCTAATAAATGGTTTGACCAATATCGGAGGACTTGAAGAAAACTTCTGGTAACCGACGGGAAGATAGGACTTAGAAGCCGGAAGGGTATCCAACACTTTAGAGGCTTCATCCATATAAGGACATAGGTGAATAGGTGGTTCCCTTCACACAACCTTCATGGAAATTTGATATTACCCTGTTTCTTATGAGTCTCATTATCTTTAGCTAAAGGCTCACCATCAACATGATGCCCAGAGGTTGATGATGAAGGATGAATTGAACCAACATACCGTACTTCTAGCACCTTGGGAATACCAGGGAAACCACAAAGAAGGTGGTCACCCTCACATAGCTTGGAAGGGACTTTGACTCTACGAGATGGAGTGGGAGGTTTCTTGATATTAGCTGCATGGGTAGCAATAGTTGTTGATTTCCCCCTAGCTTAGTTTCCTTCTTCTTCTTCGTCTTCTTCTTCTTCTTCTTAGCCACCTGGGTACTAGAATCCAAACTTTCACCAGGAGAAGAAGAAGAATGAGGTGAAGAAATGGGCGAAGAATGTGAGGGATCAACCTTATAATCAAAATGATATTTTTTAGGCAAAAGAGATGTTTGAATAGGGGTTGGGACACTCGGGACCACCGAGGTCGAAAATAACCATATGGGCAAACCAACAATTAACTCAGGAAGGGACAATGTTGCCATATAAGGAGCACCAACATTCCCAAAAGAAGGAAAAGGACTAGGATTCCCTTCAGAGGGGATTCGTTGGTTGGTAAACTCCAGAAATGTTGCCAATTGAAACAACCCTCAAAGAACACTAAGGAAGATAACTTTAACCCGGAATATTTCATGGATAGTTAAGTTTTTAAGACACTAAAACAAAACTCTACCTTTTCATATTTTAAGAGTCTAGAAAAGTACAAAAGGTGACTCTAGTCACTTTTAGTTTGAACGAGCTTGAAAGGACAAGTGCTCAATGATCTTTTCACTTTTAGAGAGTCACGAAAAGACCAAAATGACTACTCATGTAATCTAAGCAAGAGGGTGTACTAAGTTTATGTGAACTGCCAAATACACCTTGGTGATCAAATGAAAGAGAAATGACCAAGGACTAGACATACATGTAGGTAGTCTCCCCGAATGCTGTGTTCGGTGTATCATGGTTACAGGGCAACAGAATCGGCTTCCTATGGATAAAGGATTGGAAACTATGAGGGTATCCCTTTATATACGGGATGGTACGAGGAGCACAAGTCCATGATAGTGCTATCTAATTCCAGATGGTGAACGACAGCTACTAGGTTTAATGATGCCAGAACACGTCACAAGCCTAGACCTCTAAATGTGAGCGTTAAGTTTCAATGTTTCCTTAGATTGATTGAATAAATTTTAACGGTTGATCTGGAATTATGTCTCAATCCCAAGGCCTTACCGCTGTCATTAGAGAACTTCTATATGCCGCTATATGAGAAAATAAACCTTTCAATTTGATGAATGCTATCTAGTTAAGGGAAGGGTCTCAAAAAATGATGCAACAAATAGTAATACTGAAAACAAAAATTTTTCCTAACTATATGAATTTCACTATCCAAAAGTAATCTAAAACATTCAACGATGTGAATTATGCAATGTAATCTATGAAAAATCCTCTTTTCTAAAAACTATGCAATTGTTATCTATGCACAATTTCCTTTTTCTTTTGACTGAATAAGAATTCACTCAATGCATTTTTCGATGAAAATGGGGATCTACTTAATGCATGATTTTAATGAAAGGGAATGCACTCAATGCAACCTTTAGTTTCCAATCATTAAAAAATGTAATCTAAGTTCAATGATAATTTTCAAACATGAATTTTTAATGCAACTTGATCTAATGCATTTTAATGAAAATAAAACTTTGTGATGAAAACTAAATGAATGCAGATTCACTTAATGCAAAAGGGATGAAATAAACATTAAGAATACAATCCTATTTTGAACACTTTGTAACGAAATTACTCAAAAGGCTATGAGACATATGAGTTCAAGGACGAAGAGGACTTCTAAATCATGGGATTAAAACAAGGCATTCATTCCCTTTTACATTAAGAAATCAGAGAAGGAAGACTTTTCAGCTGAACAATGAGCAATGTAATCTATGCTCACAAGTGAACAAGTGGACCAAATGAACTGGAGAGACACTTGAGACTTGAACACTCAATCAACCAAAAATAAAAAGGTAATCAACTAGATATAGCTCACCAAGAAAGGAGAGTGACTCAATCAGCAGGGTGATGTCCCGTGAAGCATGCAACTAGGTAATTGATGCACAGTCCTAGAAAAAACTAGGATGTAGGATGCACGTCCCAACAAAAGGGACAAAAAAAACCAACCAAAAACCAAGCCAATGAGCCAATCAAACCAACTTGATTGAAGGGGAGAACATGTAAATCATACAGAGAAAAAGACCGGAAGGGCAAGACACACTGCTGAAATATTTAGGGAAAAAATCTTAATTTTTCACACATGTTGGAATTAACATGACTTTAGGGGCTGAAACTAGCAGCAATGGCCCATTTTCGTGCCTTACTAACTGACAACTAGCAACAATCAGCGTGACTGTTAGACAAATAAAGTTGCCAATGCATCAAAAATAAAAAAAAAAACAAAGAATTTCTCCTAACTAAGGCTAGATTCACTAATTCAAGAAAAAACTAAGAAATTGTAATTGATGAAAAAATAAGAACAAACAGGGAAAAGGTCGTTCGACTAAACTCGTTGAATTACTAAGACCCCAAAGATTAACAAAATGAAAGGAAAATCCCCAGTCGAGTGGCCAATTTGTTGTCCAGGTAGATTCCCTCCGTGGACAGAGGTGATCCCTCTAGCCCTAGGGTGGGTCTAGAAACTACGAGAACATACTAACATCTACCTTCCTAGATTGTAAATGAAATTCAGAGGAAGGAAGATGATCTACCTTGTTCTAATGCTATGTTTTCATCTTCCATCAAAGCTTTTTGTTGTGTCGCTCTCCTCAAGCTCGATACATGCTGCTACCAATGTTCAATTATCTGTATGGAAAATCAAGGCACCACGACAAGCATAAAATTTAGACAAACATAAAACAATTACAACCTATGTAACTGATCAAGGAATGCTAGAAATCTCATTATAAATTTAAAAAAGGGTGGAAGATAAACATTAGATGCATTTTATTATGATAAAGACAAGGGGAGTTTACAACCAATCCTTGATATTGAGGCTCTCCTTCGATAGGTTTGTTTCCAAGCACGTTTGCACCACCCTCATACACAAAGGTCTAAGATCTCACTATTTTCCTAACACACAAAAAAAATCACTCTCTGCACTATTCTCCCAAAGCTATGATTGCTTCTTCTCTCTATGTTAACTATCTAACTCCGACTAAGGTAGAAGAGGTGAAAGAGGTCTCCTTATATAACAATGGAGGAGGAGGTTATGGGCCCTCAAATAATGTGAAAAGAACTTATCCTTTGGAGTAGTTTCTATTTCTTAGGAACAAGAAGCCCAAAGGGGAATTCCTCAGCCATATCTGCAAAACAAACTTCCATCTCACCGCCTCGCAAATCTTCTAGTCACGAAAGCTTCGTTTCTATTTTAAAAACTTTCCAAAACAGGATTGGTGAGGGTCCGACATTAAGACAGAGCGCCGATCGGCGCAGGTGTCAGTGCAAATCTATGCTATCAGCTCGGGCCAGATAATGAGACAAAGCGCCAACCTTGAAAACCAGGTTTTTATAAGGATCTTCCAGAAAATTTGTAAAGGGAGATGAATTGGCAGACAAAGTGTGGTTCAGGGGTATGTATTCCATGCTTGGAAAGTACACTAGGGTCACTGTATGAGTCCTCCAGGATCAGGGTTAGTGACAAATTTATCTGTAACAAGTCCCAAATTTCATTTAAATTCTGAATATGTGGGGTTGTAGAATATGGTGGAAGATAAACAGATAAATTCACAAGTTTCCCAACCTCAACCTGCGTAAATGGAGCTGTTTTATGAGGGGAAGACAAAGAGTCACTTGAAACAAAAACTTCCTTTGTTATATATTTAGGATCTCTAATACTAGTGTACATTGAGAGAATTTCGAAAGATTAATGATCATGTGGATTCATCAAGATATGAACAATAAAATCAAATTTATCTTACATTAAAATCCAATCAACATCATCTTCAAAAAATTGAAATCATAAATGAAATAATCGATCGTGAAAATCATCAAGTGCTTCATCAGGTGATTTTTGCAAATGCATGATTTTCTTGAAAACGTATTTATAATCATACCTGCCAAATGAATGAAAGAGATATTTGAAAATATGTTTAAAACAGTGAATGGATTGTTAGGTCCCTACATTACTAGTATAGTCCCTTATTGTTGTTAGTGTAACCCCCTTATTGCTATTATTTTTCCCTTGTAACCCCCATATTGTTATTATTGTGCCCTTAAATTATTATTGTTAGGTCAGCTAGGATTACATTGTGGCCCCATGGACTCCTATATATAGAAAGGAGGTTTTGTAATTTGTATCATCTAAGCATTGTTCATTCATGTAATGTATTGGAGGTTTCCCCCTCGAAGTGGCTTATCTCTAAGGTGTTGATATCTCTTTTCTTCTATTTTTGGAGCTGGTTTCACAACATTTGGTATCAGAGCTTTGGGATTCTAGGGTTTCGCTGCTCCAAATAGGTCATCGTGGAATTTTGCTATAAATTTGTTTCTAAGAAGGTTCATAAGCTAAACATTTTAGAGTGCGAAGCCAAAATCTTGAGAAACATCTTCACAAAATTTTAGAGCTTGGTTCGCAATAGTTTAAGAGATATGAATTGTGGAATTTAGGTCATTTTGCAGGCTCCTGAATTTAACCTAAACAGGTCATCGTGGAATTTTCACTATAACCTGTTGTCTACTAAGGTTCAAAAGCTAAAATTTTTAGAGTGCGAAGCTCAAATCCTAAGGAACATCGTCGCAATATTTCAGATCATGGTTCACAATATTTTCGGAGATATGATCTGTGGAAGTTAGGGATTTTTCAGGCTTCTGAATTGCATCTCAAAGAGATGATCGTGGGGAAATATTCATAGCTCTCTCTCATTGAGCATCAGATTGGAATGCTGTAAATTGTGGCCGCAAGTACACAGACTGTAGTTTTTTTTTCTATCAATTTCAGAGCGAAAAGAAGAAACAGTGACATGTGGAAAGTTGTACAATTTCGCTCTACTGAACTAGTCCATAATTGGGTCATTGTGGGAGATTGTACATAACTTTTCCTTGAAGAATCCAAATCAGATCAGACCTGTGGAATTCGAAAGAAGCTTCGTAGGGCTACTACAGGGTAAAATGTAAAATATTTAGGATCCACAAGTATAGAGATAATTCAATTTCAATATCGAGCTCCTCAAAAGAAAGTAAAAGGTGTGTATTTTTTTTTTCCTCTGAATTTCATAAGTCTTGTTTAAAGAATCAAGTTGAATTGATTTCAAGGGCATCTTGTAGAATAGATATCAATATTGGATTCTAAAATGGCCCCTAAAAATAATTCAACACCCATTAAGCCTTCAGAAGGCTCTACTATGACTCATGAAGATGAAGAATTGCAACATGATCTATCAAAATTACAAGAGCAAGTGCAACAAATTTCACTCTCGTAAAGAGCAACAAAAAATGAAATGGAAGTTTTGAAGAAAGGCGTGGAAGTGAAGATGGATGGTTTGAAGAAAGGCATGGAAGCTAAGATGGATGGCGTGGAAGTGAAGATGGACGGTTTGAAGAAAGGCATGGAAGCTAAGATGGATGGCATGGAAGTGGGCATCGAAGCTAAGATGGATGACATGAAAGACAACATGGAAACCATGAAGAATGATCTAAAAGCATACATGGAAGGCTTGATGACAAGCTTAAAACCAGAAATGATTCCTAATGGCGGAAATATAGTAGAAGAACCTCATGATGAGAACAAAATAAATGTTAATCGTGATTTCATAAACTCTAATGTTGGCGGGAAGAACCACCATATTCCAAAAATATATATGAGGAAGTTTGATGGAAAGGATCCTGTAACATGGATACTACATATGAAGCAATATTTTGATCTCCATAATGTGCAAAACACATAAAAGGTACACATTGCAACTTTACATTTAGAACAAAATACATTTGCATGGTATCGATGGCTTTGCTCCCGTAAAAAAATTGTCACTTGGTCAATTTTTATGGAGGAAATGATAGCATATTATGAGGATACAAAGAGCAACACCTTCTTTAGCCAATTGATAAATCTCAAACAAAAGGGTTTAGTGGGGCAGCACATTGAGGACTTCCAAAAATTGAATATAAGGGTAACTGATATTCCATAGGAACACGGGATTGATCTCTTCATAGGCACTTTAAAGGATAACATCCAACATGAAGTTCGCGTTTTGGAACCTGATTCATTGGAGAAGGCATTCAGGTTGGCAAGAAAAGTTGAACGTAAAATTATGGCGACAAGGAAGCCTACCACTCAATTCTATAAAGAAGGAAGTGTTGCTACGCCTAGATTTCCACAACCTACAAGGTTGACACCAAAACAATTGGAATAAAAAGAGCAATAGGGCTTTGTTAAAGTTGTGATAGCAAATACACTAAAGGTCATAAGTGTGCTGAGAAGAAATTATTTTACATAGATTGTGAAGAGGAAGAAGAAAATGAACAATAATCTTCAAAAGAAGAGGGTATACACCACGAACCAACCCTAGAAGAGGAAGAAATGAGTCCGACCATATCGTGTAATGCATTGGCAGGAATTACCACTCGTCAAACTCTCAAGAGAGAAGGACATATAAAGAAGAAAAAGGTAATAGTGTTGATTGATTCAGGTAGTACCCATAATTTTATTCATTGTAAGGTAGCCAAGGAATTGAATTGTTTCCTATACCCAGCACTAGAATGTCAAGTGATGGTTGCAAATGGAAGAACTATAAATTGCTCTGGAAAATGCCATAATATTAAGTTAACCATGGGGGAATATGTATTGAATAGTCAAATGTTTTCCATTCCTATGGGAGGTGCTGATGTTGTAGTAGGAGTACAATGGTTACAATCTTTGGGGATGGTAGCTTTTAATTTTAAAGAACTTTTCTTGAAATGTTTTTCAGAAGGAAAGGAATTTGAATTACAGGGTATTACAGGGAAGCCGGGAAAGATAGTAATCTCTAATGTCATGATAAAGCTTCTAAAGAAAGAACAACAAGGCGTAATTGCACAGTTATGCTCACTAGAAGTTCCAACATCAAAATCATCTATTTCTTCAGATCTCCAAAAAGTCTTGGAAAATCATCCCAAGGTGTTTGAAACTCCCAAAGGACTTGCACCTATTCATGATCATGATCATGCTATTCATTTGATTCCAGGAAGTGTTCCTCCAAACATCAAGCCTTATAGATGTCCTTATGTCCAAATGGGCGAAATTGAACGTATGATTGCAGAAATGTTAGAGGCTGGTATAATTCAACCTAGTCAAAGTTCTTTCTCTGCTCCTGTAGTATTGGTACACAAGAAGTATGGATCATGGCGAATGTGTCCAGATTATAGGGAGCTCAATAAGCTCACCATTAAAGATAAATTTCCCATTCCTGTGATTGATGAATTATTGGATGAATTACATGGAGCAATTTATTTTACCAAGTTGGATCTTCGTTCAGGATATCATCAAATTAGAAGGAAGACTGAAGATATTCCAAAAACAACATTTCGAACTCATGAGGGTCATTATGAATTTTTGGTCATGCCTTTTGGCCTTACCAATGCACCTTCTACATTTCAAGGGTTGATGAATTCCATTTTCAAACCCACCCTTAGAAAATTTGTGCTGGTATTTTTTGATGATATACTAATCTATAGCAGGTCTTGGAAGGATCATGTTGAACATGTTGACAGGGTGCTCAAACTATTGCAGGAGAAACAATTATATGCAAAAACATCCAAATGTTTGTTTGGAGTACAAGAGGTGGAATATCTGGGTCATATTGTATCTCACGAGGGTGTTAAAGTAGACCCTAACAAAATTAAAGCCATTAAGGAATGGAAAGTCCCCACAACCATAAAGCAGTTTCGAGGATTTCTCGGGTTAACAGGGTATTATCGCAAGTTTGTTAAGAATTATGGGAGAATAGCAGCACCTCTAACAACATTATTGAAGAAAGATGCATTTTTATGGACTCCTGAAGCAACTAAGGCCTTTGAACGTCTTAAAGAGGCAATGTGCCTAGCACCGGTCTTAGCTACACCAGACTTCACAAAAACCTTTATTGTGGAATGTGATGCCTCAGGAAATGGAATTGGTGCAGTTTTAATGCAGGAAGGAAGACCCATTGCTTTTGAAAGTCGTCCAATCAAAGGAAAGTATCTACAAAAACCTATTTATGAGAAGGAAATGTTAGCAATACTGCATGCACTAAAGAAATGGAGAACTTACCTAATGGGAAGACACTTCAAGGTAAAAACTGATCATGACAGTCTTAAACACTTTTTGGAACAAAGACTATCTTCAGAAGAGCAGCAAAAATGGGTCACAAAGATGTTGGGTTATGACTTTGAAATAATCTACAAAAAAGGAAAGCTTAATGTTGTTGCAGATGCACCCTCAAGAAAGAATGAAGAGGTGGAAGCATTGCTTTGTGCCATTTCTATTATCCAACCAGATTGGATAACCGAAGCAAGAGATGAATGGAAGAAGGACAAAGATGTATGGACACTCATTCAAAAGTTGCAGCAAGATCCTAGTACATCTGATACATTTAGTTGGAAAAATGATTCCTTATGGTACAAAGATCGCTTTTATCTTTGTAAGAATTCCCAACTAAAACAAAAGATTCTTCTGGAATTGCACACTTCTCCTTTAGGAGGACACTCAGGATTTTTAAAAACTTACCACAGGGTGAAGAAAGAATTTTTTTGGGATGACCTTAAATCTGATATTCGAAAGTTTGTGGCGGAATGTTTGGTTTGCCAGCAGAATAAAGTTGAGACAATTAAGACCTCAGGTCTTCTACAACCTTTATCCATTCCAAGTCAACATTGGGAGGATATTTCAAAGAATTTTATCACTGGTTTAGCTAATTCTGAAGGAAAGAGTGTCATCATGGTGATAGTTGATAGACATACCAAGTATGCACACTTTTGTGCATTATCTCATCCATTTAAAGTAAGTATAGTTGCTACTACATTTATGGACACAATTCAAAAGCTACATGGAAACCCAAGGGTTATTGTGACGACAGAGATCCCATTTTTACTGGAAATTTTTGGACGGAGTTATTTTCTTGTTTGGGTACTCAATTAGCTCATAGCTCAACTTATCATCCTCAATTCGATGGTCAAACTGAGATAGTAAATAAATGTTTGGAAGGATATTTTCGTTGTTTTGTATATGATAAACTAACACAATGGGTCAAGTGGTTACCTCTCACTGAATGGTGTATAAAACTTCTTTCCAAACTGCAGCAAAAATGAGCCAATTTATGGCACTTTATGGATATCATCCACCGTCCATAACATCATATTTAAGAGAAAATTTGAAGGTTAAAGCAGTGGAAGATAACATCGAGCATCAAAAATAAGTTCTCCAACTCTTAAAGGATAACCTGACTTTGGCACAAAATCCAATGAAACAACAGGCATATCAACATCGTAGTGTAATATTCCAAAATTTTGTGGAATATTAATTTTTGACATTTTCACTTAGGAGATGAATAAAATGGGTAGGAGACCCATTCATTTTATCCATAGGGAATAAAAATCCTCTTAGCATGAAGGGGAATCACTTTTGGAGCTTTATTTCACACCTCCATGTGTGAAATGGGGCTTTTGCAAGAAGGCTAGGTCAAGTTTGACCAAGTCAAACTGCGCAGTAGCATGAGGTGGAAAGCACATTGTGGGCTAGCGTAGTGGGATCAGGAGGGAAGCTTCTAGAGGAAGGAAACCATAATGAGTGGGGTCCATTTAGAAGGAGCTAATATTGTTTAAAAGGAGGGCAAGGTAGCCATTGCAAATCATCTTGAGTATTATTCATCTTTGGTTCGGAGGACTTGCTGCACCTTCTTGCTGGTTAGCAAGAATTGTTGAGGGAATTCCTATTTAGGATTTCCTATCCCTCTTGAGTAGCTCTTGGAGGATTGCACTCTATTCCCCATATTCAAACATTGTGGTCAAGCATCATCTCTCTTCATTAGCGCAGTTTCAGCTAGAGATTGTGTAGTGTTGCTGGGTGTTTTTGGGGAGGTTTTCTACAACACCATCCTTGGCTATTTTTTTAGAGGAGGGAGCTTCCATCCCTTTGGGAGATCAGAAAAGGAGGTCCATGAGATTATTCCACCATATTTGGCACTAGGCCAACCACTTTCCATCATATGCAGCGCAGTCCCTCTCTTAGACAACGTTATTCTTGGAGAGCATTTGCTGTGAGGGATTAGCAAACAATTGGATGGTGAGATCTTAGGTGAAGGGATCAACCTTTCACTTCAGATTTCCATTGGAGGAGGGTTATTCATTTGTTGCAGCCATTTCAGCCTTCTCCATCTATTTCTAGTTCTTGAGTTGCTGCTGCCCAGCAACTCCGTCATCTCTGCAAAAGTGCCATTTTGCTTGTATTTCAACCAATCCTTCTAGAGGATTGATGTATTGTATTTTCAGGGGTTGAGATCATGCTCCCCCATTTCATTTGAGCTTAATATTGTCACATCTATGTATTTATTACATTTATGCAGCACTGCCTTGCATAGACAACGCAATCATAGCCTACAGTTTCTTATCTATAGCAGTGTGCTTCATATTTATCTTGCATGTAATGAGAGGCTTGTATTGTATTAGTAAATGACTGAATCCTCAAGTTATTGCATCCCTTTTACTACTCTAATCACATATTTTGGCTATTTACTTCTTATCATAAGCAAGCTCAGATAAATAATGTAGAGAATCCATTGTATGCTCATATATTGTTGCAGCCCCATTATTTGGGCAATTTATGAAGGGAACTAGGTGTGAGAGGCTTGTCTCACCACCCTAGAAGGATACCTTTGGTCCCAATCCTTGGGTTTCGGTATTAGACATATTGGTCTAAGGGTATCCAGGTCTTGGTATCAAATCCTGCTGCCTCCATTTCTGGAAAAAGAATTTTCGATCCATGGATTGCTAGCTATTCCTAAAAAAGGGATATTACAGTGGTATCAAAGCACCTTTCTTGGCTCAGCCAGTGGCTTTCAAGTGCAAGAAAGAAGAAGAAGAAGATGATGAAGAAGATGAGCTTGATCTCATCTATTTTTAGAGCAAAGAAGAGCCTCTCCAAGGAGGAGAAGCAAAGAGAAGAAGAGGAAGGTCCATGCACTTCCTATTCTCAAAGAGAAAGAAAGCATGAGAGATGCTTGGATCATCAGGTTCTAAATAAATACCTGGATGAGTATAAATCCCATTCTGTAGAATTAAGGGGAGCTACAATGTTCCCATAGTTTATTCAGCAGAAGGAGGAGAGAAGGCCCTCTAGTAGAAGAGAAATCAGAGGCAATAGGTTTCTATTGTCTACATTTGATGGGAACACTTCAGCTAGAGCTTGGGTGAGAAAGCTAGAAGCATTATTCTTGCTACATCCAGTGGTAGAGAAATAAGTAGTGGAGATTGCAGTGCTACACATGGAGGGTGAAGCCTTTGTTTGGTGGTTCAAACCCTTGGTCCACTCAAGGGTGAGCTCTTTTGCAGACTTTTCTCAAAGGTTGATGCAAGCCTTTGATGGGAAGAGGACAAAGGAAGAGCAACCTTTTTCATCTATGGAGGAGGCAGCCATTGCATTGGAGGAGACAACTGCTGCAACCACACAAGAAGACCCCAGGATCCACCAAGGTATGAGTGAAGTTCCACTTTTCATTTCAGCAAATAATTTGAAGGAATGTGGGAACTCACATGTAAAGGTCCAAGGATCTACCCATTTTTCTATTTTAGAGCACCATGATTGCACTGCGCTGTGCAATAGGTTCAAAGAGGAGATGAAACCTCATCCTCATTCACTTGATGAGTCTCATTCAGCCTTTGGGGTTGGGATGTGGACCATTGGAGGATGAAACAAACCATGACACTCCCTTGAGAATTCATGAAACCATCCTTAAGCTGGAATGTGAGACAACCATTGCACCTTTGGAGGGATTAACAACGCTGTAAAACTATGATGGAGAGGAGATGTTACCTTCATCATATTTGGATCCTCCTGTATTCAATGCAGTCAGGGGTGAGATGTCTCCTTTAGGAGGTCTCCAAGGAGCTGCATTCCAATATTCCATGGAATGCAAGGGAGATGATTTGGTCTGGGACAATGGTATCCCTCATGGGAGGAGTACCAGAGGAGGAAGAAGGAAAATAAATCCACAAGGAGCTAAGTGGGTGTGGATGAGAAGCAAGGGGCTGATTTTCCACTTACAAATATATAATACCAGGCAGCAAGAGGCTTGGCTACGTTGGCTCCTCTTGAAGGAGTTTGGCCATCACTTGGTGTACCCTTTTCCCAGAAGGATGGGAGAAGAGAAGAAGTGGAAGGATGTTTACATCATTGAGAAGCAGGGATTAGGGATACATGGAGCTGATATGGAATATATATCAGTCATGATACCTTCATCACATTAGTTACACGATGTGATCATGAGGAGGTAGCAAGCACTTGGGTTGCTTGAACCATCTTGGAGAGAGCACAAGCAGATTTGCTCTCATATGATGTATGATGTTGCAGGAGTAGAGGAGGAAAATCTCATAGTGCAAAGGGATTACTCCTTGGATTGGACTGATAAGGAGGCATTTTCATCTTGGGAGAAGCCTCATATTTGCAGCAACATCACCAGAGGTGTTCTTGACAAGGGGCATGTCAAGAGACAAAGACTGGCATGGGCAAGAGCCTTTTTGCATGAGTTCACATCGCTGACACTTGGGAGTAGGATCATATACATGGATCCATATATCATCTTACTTCTAGCCTATGGTAAGAGCATTGTGTTTACATTTTCTGATTTACATACTCTTATCATTATGTTGCAGTGCATGGCTCCTCAAAGGGGCAAATTTTTCATGTTGCTTCAGGAGAAAAATTGGGCCAAACCATATGATGGAGGCAGCCATATTTCACATGGCCTTGGGAAAATGTTTTTCCATTCTACACATGTTCAGCTAATTCATATGATTAGCATTATATTTCAAAACATCTTGCCTTGTACATTTCTTGAGCAGTAGTTTGCAAAACTGCGTTATGCACTCTTGGGAGATTGTTGGTACTTTCCGGTGGCACCATATGAAACCATCAGTAATTCCTCTATTTTTATGATGAGAGTGTATCCCTTTTCTGATATTGTCCATATTATTATTGGGATCATGATTGATGGATTGACACATGAGCTGAATGTGTCTTTGAGGGGAGATGATTCCCACAGTTTATGCATGACATGTTCTAATGGGAACATGAGGAGAGTCATGGTCACCACAGCCACTTATTTTCTTTCTTTGGAGGTGGAACATGAGTCTGATGATGATATCCATCCATTTTATGTATATGGGCATGTATTTGATTTTGTATTTCTGATTCACTCATCTATTTACTATTCAGTAGTAGAGGTGATATTTTCTGTACAATACTTGCCATGTTATTTTCTGCAGCTGCAGTGGATGAGGTTGCGTTGTAACCCTATGAGACATTGTTTGTACCTTGCTTCACATGGTATAACCTACAGAAAACATGTCATTGGGGCATTCTATGATGATCATGTCCTACTCATCATGGATGAAATGTCTTGGGCCAACCGGATTATCATTGATGGAAGAGAGTTCCTTGGAGGATTGCTCTTCAGGTTGCCACTTGGAGGAAATAAATTTGTAGCCCTTGGTCAGCACACACTCCACACTAATCAAAGTGGAGGGGAGGACATCATGGGGTAAGCTATGAAGCTTTCCATATTCATATTTTCACCCCACCTTCATTTCCGGAGCTCAAGGTGGAGAGAGTTTTCTATGAGTTTCCATGTTTGGAGGCAAATCATGTTGTATGGATGATTTCTTGGGGATGGGAGATTCATATGGGGATGATGAGTCCCAATTTATATCAGATCTCATGCCTCAAGGAGGCCCTTAGACAACCCATTTTTTTCTTCATGGATATTTGTTTCTACATGATAGCTATTTGGGGATGTTCACCAAAGGCTAGATTGCATATGTTGGAGGGACAACTTGGACACTTGATTGATGTTATGGCATCCTTTTCTTGCAGGAGTTTATCATGAATGGATGGTACAGTGAAAGTAATGGGAAATAAATCATTCTATCCTTTTACTTGCTTGAGGACAAGAATTCTTTGAGAGGGGAGGACTGTAATATTCCAAAATTTTGTGGAATATTAGTTTTTGACATTTTCACTTAGGAGATGAATAAAATGGGTAGGAGACCCATTCATTTTATCCATAGGAAACAAAAATCCTCTTATCATGAAGGGGGATAACTTTTGGAGCTTTATTTCACACCTCCATGTGTGAAATGGGGCTTTTGCAAGAAGGCTAGGTCAAGTTTGACCAAGTCAAACTGCACAATAGCATGAGGTGGAAAGCACATTGTGGGCCAGCGCAATGGGATAAGGAGGGAAGATTCTACAGGAAGGAAACCCTAATGAGTGGGGTCCATTGAGAGGGAGCTAATATTGTTTAAAAGGAGGGCAAGGTAGCCATTGCAAATCATCTTGAGTATTATTCATCTTTGGTCCGGAGGACTTGCTGCAACTTCTTGCTGGTTAGCAAGAATCGTTGAGGGAATTCCTGTTTAGGATTTCCTCTCCTTCTTGAGTATCTATTGGAGGATTACATTCTATTCTCCATATTCAAACATTTTGGTCAATCATCATCTCTCTTCATTAGCGCAGTTTCAGCTGGAGATTGTGCAGTGTTGCTGGGTGTTGCTGGGGAGGTTTTCTACAACACCATCCTTGGCTAGTTTTTCAGAGGAGGGAGCTTCCATCCATTTGGAAGATCAGAAAAGGAGGTTCATGAGCTTATTCCACCATATTTGGCACTAGTCCAACCAATTTCCATCATATGCAACACAGTCCCTCTCTTAGACAGCGTTATTCTTTGAGAGCATTTACTGTGAGGGATTAGTAGACAGTTGGAGGGTGAGATCTTAGGTGAAGGGATTAGCCTTTCACTTCAGATTTCCATTGGAGGAGGGTTATTCATTTTTTTCAGCCATTTCAGCCTTCTCCATATATTTCCAGTTCTTGAGTTACTGCTGCCTAGCAACTCTGGCATTTCTGCAAAAGTTCCGTTTTGCTTGTATTTCAGCCAATCCTTCTAGAGGATTGATGTATTGTATTTTCAGGGGTTGAGATCATGCTCCCCCATTTTATTTGAGCTTCATATTGTCACATATATGTATTTCTAACATTTATGCAACACTGCCTTGCATAGACAACACAATCATAGCCTACAGTTTCTTATCTATAACAGTGTGCTTCATATTTATCATGCATGTAATGAGAGGCTTGTATTGTATTAGTAAATGAATGAATCCTCAAGTTATTACATCCCTTTTACTGTTGTAATCACATATGTTGGATATTTACTTCTTATCATAAGCAAGTTTAGAGAAATAATGCAGATAATCCATTGTATTCTCATATATTGTTGCAGCCCCATTCTTTGGGCAATTTCCTAAGGGAACTAGGTGTGAGAGGCTTGTCTCACCACCCTAGAAGGATATCTTTGGTCCCAATCCTTGGGTTTCGGTCTTAGACATATTGGTCTAAGGGGATCTAGGTCTTGGTATCAAATCCTGTTGCCTCCATTTCTGGAAAAAGAATTTTCCAGCCATGGATTGGTAGCTATTCCTAAAAAGGAACATTACACGCAGTGAGAAAAGTTTTGATGTAGGAGACTGGGTATTTTTATGGCTACAACCATATAAAAAAATGTCCCTCAAGCAAGCTAAGAAGGATAATAAATTATTTCCAAAGTAATATGGTCCTTACAAGGTGTTGCAAAATATTGGTACTATGGGATACAAATTGGAGCTTCCCGCTTCTTCACGTGTGCAACCAGTTTTCCATGTTTCGTTCTTAAAGAAGGTTATAGGTGAAAAACTTCCAGTTCAAACAATATTTCTAGAACTTTATGAGGAAGGAAAAATCATATTGGAACTTGAAGCGGTCACGGAAACAAGAACTCGACAACTATGAAATCGATCAATTTCAGAGTATCTCATCAAGTGGAAGAACTTACCCACTGAATATTCTACATGGGAGGATGAGAATTTTATGCAGAAGCACCCAAAGCTACTCAAGCGTTGAGGACAACACTTTTTTGAAGGAGAGGGGCATGTTAGGTCCCTATATTACTAGTATAGTCCCTTATTGTTGTTAGTGTAACCCCCTTATTGTTATTATTGTACCCCTGTAACCCACTTAATGTTATTATTGTGCCCTTAAATTATTATTGCTACGTCGGATAGGATTACATTGTGGCCCCACTAGGATTACATTGTGGCCCCATGGACTCCTATATATAGAAAGGAGGTTTTGTAATTTGTATCATCTAAGCATTGTTCATTCATGTAATGTATTGGAGGTTGCCCCCTCGAAGTGGCTTATTTATAAGGCGTTGATATCTCTTTTATTCTATTTTTGGAGCTGGTTTCACAACATGGATGCAGTCAGAAATGTGTAACACCATTCCTTGAAACACACTTTAAATGTGAGAATGAGAAACTTGCAGGCAACATCGTTGTAGTGGATATTGTGTTTCAAGCAAAATTAAAGAAAGCGAGCGGTGTGCTTGAGGATGGTTGTTTCACTCTTGCCATTGAATTTAATATTGGACAAGTCATCAATTATTCTCGTCGACACTTTCATATTTGTGGTTCTAGAAAAACATTTTGGGGTTGTGATTTGGGGAGAAGTCATTAAATGATACAAAAATTTAAAAATAGAATTCACAAGCTCATATTGTCATTTTATCCTCCTTCTAGCACTAGAAATGTTGATGATGTTGGACCCGCTAACATTCAGTGGGTATCCCTGATATGAAGTCCCAATTATACCTCACACTGTTTGGTGTGGGAGCACCATATAGAATAAGGCTGGGTTTCCAAATCAATTGGTGTTAATGACGTTCCTTGGCTGCAATAATGCATAGAGTGGCGAACTTATGGATTTGGTGGAACAAGTGTGTGGTTCTATAGAAGGTCAAGTGCATTTCATGAAGGGTTCTAACACATCGGAAGGGAAAGGAAGTGAGCCCCTTAGAAGGTTGTAATAATATGCAACATAAAAGGAACACACAAGCATAAAGACATAATAAGCCATCCTGTGAAATAGTTCCCAAGTTAACCGTGATGAAAATAAGACAAAAACATGCATTCAACAAGATTCGTAGTAATGCAAATGAAATATTTCATAAGTGTTAGCATAAGTTAAATAGAATGCATTGAAAACATAACAAGAATATTCCTACTACATTTAAAACATATGCATGAAAACTTGTCGACTCTGAGATTTTATTAAAGTGAAAGTTCCAATCATACATATAGAATTGATAGACCACTAGCCCCAATAGTGGAACATGAATTCAAAACCTGCCAAAGAAATATACTCCCTCTATGCTACAGAGAAGTCGAGGCTCTCAAAAAATTCCCAATCCTCTGATTCTAATCCTAATCCTAGGAAAAATCTTGGCTCCCAATATCCCCTTACATGAGTTATGAGTGTATATTTATGACACCTTAACTCCCCTTTGTGACTCTTGGATTTTCGTCATGACTCTTAAACTTCTTTACACTGTGACTCTTTAATTACATCATGATTCTTAACATTCCACAATTGACACTTGGAATTTCACTTACAAATTAATTACAAATAATAATACAGTCATACCCATATAGGACATAATTGGGCAGAACCAACTAGATAGCCTAATAAGAAAAAATAGTTAACCTTCGGTTTGGGGAAACTCCAGCTCAACAACTTCCAGTTGATGTATTTCGATGATGTAACAGTTCCAATTTTGGTAATGTGTGATGACATCCCCAAACTGTGTGATGGTGTCTAGATGGAAGCATACTCTAGCCTCCATGGCATCTGGGTACAATGATTTGAAACTAGTTTGAACTTCCTTCTGGAGCAGGAGCAACATTTTTTTCACTTGGACAGGACCACCGATTTACTTATTCATGTTCTATCTATTCAGCTCCAAATATATTTCTGGTGGAAATTTCTATAAGTTTATCCAAGTATTCTTCAATCTCCTGCTTGACCTGGTTCATGTGTTTGGCTTCAGCGAGTGAGCCAACTTATGGGATCCTATGGAAATTCACCAAGGAATCCATACTGTTGTATAAATATGCATACGAGGCATGAATGTTACCAATTAATGAGGTGAATTGTTTAATGTTCTAGATAATAATTTGCACCCTCACTTTCTCCAACACTGCATGTTTCTTTGTTTTCTTGCCCAAGTCAAGTAGTTCCCCTTTGTATCGCATTGACCATTCATGCATGACAACGATGGAATCTTGTACATTCCTAAGAGTTTTGACAAAGTATTGAAATTTCTACTACAATCCATGCAAGTTGAAAAATTATCTATACACAGTGATAAGCTCCTCATAAATATCCCACATGGTCTTTCCCAAAGTTGATACTTCACCAAGTATCGCTTCCTTCAACTCTTCCAGATAGGCTTGTGTGGAAACTGTGTTCTTGATTGCCATGCGGAGATATTCAACCTCTTCCCTAGTAGCCTGCAAGTTATTTTCCATTTTCTTATTCTTGATCATAAAATACTCAGTGTTTGACTTTGTTGCATGCGTGGAGTCCTAGTTGGCTATGAAAATGGAATTTGGATTTCTGTTGGTGTCGGCCACAATCATCTTTTCTCTCATGAAAGCAAGAAATGCGAGGTCATCTAGAAAATGTTTTCTACCTCCTTGTATAATATTCTTCTGAATTTCATCATAAGATATATTGTACGTTTCCATAACTAGATCATCATCAAGAGGAACAATTTCCCCTTCCTCGCTAGGGGCTAATTATGCTACTGGAGGTGGTGGAGACTGAACGGTGACCTGTTGTGTGCTCGTCATCAGGTCAACATCTTCATTCTACGACTCTAATTTTATCTACATGTCTGGGGTTTCAATAAGCTCTTCAATCTGTTGAGAAAGCTTGTTATCATGAAACTTTTTTATCTCCTCCTATGAATGTCAGTTTTGTCCTTGCTCTTCAACATGTGTTTCTACTATTATTTATTATGTTATTTCTTCTTCTCTTTTCCTTTCTTCTTATTATTGCTTCTACTTCTCTTCTTCTTCCTTTCTCCTTTTCTCCTGTTCTTCCCTCTGCTTCCCTTTTCGTTCCTGCATTCTCTATTTCCTCTTATGCTCTGCTACTATGGCCACTCTCATAATAACTATATCTTCTTTCATGTTGCAGCTTCACTATCCCCTAGGCTATATGGAATCTTCCTCTTTCCTTTCTCGTGCACTGGGTTGCGTGTTGTTGTTGTGCTGCCTCTGGAGTAGCTTCCTTCGATAGAGTAATATGCGATGTACCTGCCAAGCTAACTAGCTGGCGAGACTTGGAGGCATTATAAAAATTCTTCCATCCTTCCTCCTTAGGCCATTGGAATGTCCCACTTAACCACTTAAAATGGATTCTCACACAGTGGTATTTGCAAATCTCCCTTGGATCATATGGATTTAAGTCTCGAGTATCGAATGCAAATTTATCTATCACCTTCCCTTCAATATATATAAATTTTAATTTCTCGATCTCATACAATCCGTTATGTAGAGGAATCACTGGCCAAGTTGCTTACTTATTCTTGTGCATATTTATTGATAACCATGTGGAGGGATGATATGAAACTTCTTGCATGATGATCTTATCAGTGCCAGACCTTGGAAAAAGATGTGGTGACTTCTATCTGCCAAAAATTCTAAGGAATGTGACATCTGATGAGGAAAAGCAATCTCAAATATGTGATACTACCTCAATTTCCCCTTACGACATGTAAGTCGGATCTTCCCCAAAGATATTCTACAACATAGGATGATCAAAAACTAATAGGACCTCCTAAGATATTTTTTTTTATATGTGTTGGTGGGTGTCTGGTGAAATTTTGTTGACTCTTTCACCCAACATTTGACAATATCCTTCGTGCTCAAATAGCTATTGGTGGCATAGAAATATGAATCCATGAGCGATTTTGGCTGGGAAAAATGATACATGAGGTGATAATATGGTGTCGAAAAAGAAGTAAGCTTATGTTTGCTGGTACTTATAAGAGTCATGGTCTTCAGAACTGTGTGAGACATTATACAGCTCATGACATATGCACCTGGAAATTCTAGATACCTGCAAGCAACCCTATAATGCCCTAATTTCTAGACATTGACATAAACGTGTCGATATTCCAGATCTTCTTTAAAGGTCATTACTAAAAGGATTTCATTGACATTCTACTAAGTGATATCTGATTCCTTTTCTACAAAGTGTTGAGTATTTGAATCGAATGGCAAGTAAATTAGTGTACTCTCAACTACCTCCCCGACATTTCTTTTAGTGGTATCCTTTGAAGTAGTTCTCTTGGGTGCCATGATAACTGTGAATGATGAAGAGAAGTGGTCAACACCTGCAATACCTATCGGAGGAACATGCACTCATGGCAGACATGAATTAGCTTCAACAAATAAACTTACACAACAAGATCAAGCAACAACCACATGGAATAATGAGAAATTTTGCGCAATTTTGGATGTGAGGGAGAGAGACTGGCTGAGGGAACTATGCATTTTGCAGTCTTAGTAGCCAATAATTCAACTTGAGGCTAGAGACTGCACAATGTGCAGTCCAATTTAAGCAGACTTAGGGAGAGAGTGCACAATACAAAGTATTAGTTGCCAAGGGATGGGTTTGAGCCCTAGAACTGTGTAGTTGGGTCAGCCTAGTACTATGCATTTTGCAGTCTCAAAGGCCAAAACATTAGCATGAGCCTTGGACTTGTGAAATGTTAAACTAGGAAAGGATCAAAACTTTGACCAAATGATGAGCATATCTTGCAAGTGAGGGTGTGGGAAACTAGCAGAGATGAGTGATAGTGCAAGCTTGAGTGAATATCTGACTAACTTTGAATATATTAGTGAAAATCATATGCAAAAAACAAAAATGCAAAAGGAAAAACAAACATGCATGGAGTGTCACCGAAACGATGACTTTATAAAAGGAAAAAACAAGAAAAATGATGTGACAATTGTAAAAGGTGAACGAGATACTAAACCAACACTTGTAAAAGCTATATAAAGTAAAAATCCAACAACCATGAAGAGAAACAAACAAAACAATACTCAAAAAAGTGAAATGACAAAAAATAATAGAAAAATGGTAAAAGACGACAAAAGAAAAACTCACTTAGAAAAGAGACGCAAACTTCGTCGAAGGCTCCATGATCTCCTTGAGAATTCTAGAGTTCCAAGATAGAATGTGCAAATGAGCTCTAGAGGTGTCTCTTATATATATCTAGACTAATTATGGTTTTTGAAGTGCATACCCAAAATCAAGGAAAAAGTGACAGTTGGAGGAAAGTTCCAAAAATAGTTACTATGCCACCTTTGGGAAACTAACTATGATTCCCTATTTTTTAGGGATACTTTTTCTCTTTTTTCTTTTTTCCTTTCTTCTTTTTTCAGAAAAAAATGAGCTGGGATACTTCCAAAGAGGATTGCGCAGTTTATGAGGACTGGGAAACTTCTTTGCTCAATGCATTGCTCAATTTCTGAGCTCAGTGAAATGATTTCCCAATTTCTGAGGTTAGTGTTGGGCTTCCATCGAGAATTGCATAGTTCTCAATGCTAGCTTTCCCTCCAGGATTGTGCATTTTCTGGAGACAAGCCCAAGAATTTTCCAAGGTCAAGGAAAAAGTTTTCTTATGATTTAGAAGGCTTAGATCAGATTCAAAATAAGAGAACAAAAGCATAGAATAAAAGTATAAGGCTTAATCACAACAAGAATACTTGATGATAATGAAATATTAGTTCTTGTGGAGAGAAGGGGGGCTCCAAAATCAAATCATGGGAAAATTTTTGGATGGTGGTTATAGAAGCTATAACATAACTTGAGCATGCACAAGAAGGAACTCGAATTTGACTCTTTGAATAAAGGCACAAATAAAGGAATCACTTTCTCCCTATTATTTTCAACACTTTCTCTTCTATAGTAGTAGTGGTGCACAATATGTATGGATCATGACATATGTGTCCAGATTATAGATAGCTCAAGAAGCTCACAATTAAAGATAATTTTCCCATCCCTAACATTGATGAATTGTTGGATAACTTTTTGGCTAGGAGGGGTTTGACCCAGGTTCGGAGTTTACCGCTGTGAAGTTTATATTTGAGTATACCTTGTCCAGATTTGGGTGTCCGAAGATATTGATGACTAACATGGGTTCACATTTCTTGCATAGTATTATTGAGGCATTGACTAAATAATTCCAAGTACATCATCATAAGAGTACACACTATCACCCTTGGGTGAATGGGATATTTGAAGTTTTAAATAAGATTTTGTAGAAAGAACTCATAAAGTTATGCAACGTGAAAAAAAATAACTATAATTTGAGAACTCAAGCAATGTTATGGGAAAATGGGACAACATGAAATAAATTGAAAGGAAATACACCTGTTAGGTTACTATGGACAAGTAGCAGTCATTCCCATGGAATATATGGTTCAAAGTTTAAGAATTTCAGCATTCACAGATATGACATACTGCTATGTAATGGAAGAAAGGATGGAGAAAATTCTTGCTTTGGAAGAAGATAATTTTATAGCATGGTTTCATCAGCAAGTGAAGAAGGCAATGGAGAAATCCCATCATGACAAGCGCATCAAACAGAAAACATTCAGGGAAGGAGACCTTTTCCTATTATATGATATTAAATTTGCGGAGTTTCAAGGAATGTTCAAGACACATTGGTTGGGGTCATATATTATCAAGCACATCTCTGATGGTGGTCCAGTTCAACTCACGAAGTTGAATGGTGAAATGTTTCCTAGACGAGTGAATGGTAGCAGATTGAAGATATACAGGGACAATTCTGTCCCTGGAACTTTGCACTGAAGAAATGAAAGGGGAAAAGTCTTAGTGCCACCTGCAGTTGAAAGTTGGCATGGGACTATAAAATACTTTGCAGAAGAAGGACTTTGACGAAGAAAGAGTACTGCACAATATTCAGGAAAATGTTGAAGTTTTAAGGGACTGCATCGAGGGATGGATTGCTGTGACATAAGGATGGTCTGTCGAAGTTCACAAGAAATATGATCGTTGGAAGGAAAAGGTTGACGTAAAAGGAAAGTTTTCGTTAAATGGAGTGGGGAAAACACATTTATTAGGAACATCTGGGTGAATTTTCCACCAAATATGCATTAATAATCCAAATATGAAGATAATAATGAGGTTTGAACTTCAAATTTGTTATAAAAGCTGCATCCCGCTCCCCATTTGGACACTTTTATTTGTGAGACTTAAAACTGAGAATTTGTGCCCAAGTGAGAATAGAGCATTTTGTTGTATGTATGAGAGGATTTTTGAGTAAATTTCCAGACATTTTTTGAGGAAAGGATTAACAGGAATTATGGAAGCACAGGGTGGTCAAACAACAAATTTAGGTGTACTAGTATCTCCAACGCGTGAAAGGACGTCGGGCCAACAAACAACCCCAACATAGCAGCCGAAGAAGAAGTAGGAGAAGAGGCTAGTTATGGCCCCTATAGTTAGATAATCTTCGAGAAAGAAACTTTCCATGGAGCAGGGGATAAAGCAATGGAAGGACAATAAATAGAAGAAACCAATGGAGATTCATGACAACGAAGAGGAAGCTGAAATGTTAGAAGTGGAGATAGATATAGAGGCAAAGGATGCAAAATTTCTCTATGTATTACCACCATATGTACTGCCAAGGAAGCTAGGTGCTACGTCAGTTAAATACCCTAATGTGAAGTTCGGTGTATTCACATCGCTGCTTCCCAAAAAAGTACCATTTGAGGGAAATCCAGTCGATAAAGTGCTACAAATGAAAATGGAGGACTCGAACTTTAATGACCGAAGTAAATATACACAATTCGAGCCAAGAAGGTACCTAAACAGTGTGTATAAACTAGAAAGTAAAGTCACCAAGTTGGAGCCACAGTAGTGGGCTGAAGGATTGCAAAGGGCAGTGTTGCTCAACATGTTGAACGTTCCTCACTTTTGGTGAAGTAACATCAACACTGTATGCGTTAGAAATCTACTTGTTTTGGTGCATGAAGAGTACCTCTAGTAATGGCAGAAGTGTCCTCAGACACATAATTTTATTAATAATGGAAAAGAAATTAAATAAAAAGTTGCAGGAGTTTACAAACGTAAACTTCTACTTAATTTGAAATTAGGAGACTAACCTATTTATAAGCTATATGTCCTAACTTAATTTAGTTATGGATCACTTGAAAAAATAACAAGTTTCCATTTACAATAAATGATCTTCTATCCAATCTACTAACTTTATTCCTATTTTAGAGCCTAAGATACGATTCAATTCTAGAGTCCTATCTTTTCTAACAATATTCTATTTCTAAGTGTCTTTAATATTTATTAAATATTATAATTTATTAAATATTTTTATCCTCTAATATTTATTAAATATTCTAATTTAATAAATATTTTATCCTAAATTTACATTAATATATCTGGATGATCTGACATTCCCCCCTATGATCCAAAGATACATTACAAGATATACCAAGTTCATCTTTGAACTTAGTAAATTTTATTCTGCCAAGAGGTTCGGTGAAGATATCGGAGGTCAGATATTTTGAAGGATAATAAATCGGCTTGATGACATCCTTTGCAATGAGTGATCTGATATGATGATACTTGGTGTCCACATGCTTTTTCTTTGAATGAAAAACTAGATTCTTGGCAAGCTTTATTGCTGACTAATTGTCGATGAATAACAAAGTAGCTTATGCTGGAGGAATTCCTGAGTCCTGTAAAACTCTACGCAACCAAAAAATCTCACATGCTGCTTCCCATGCTGAAATGTACTCTACTTCTGCTGAAGAAGTGGCCACTGTAGCTTGCTTCTTGCAACTCTAGGAAACTGCAGCTGAACCCATGTTCATTAAATAACCTGAGGTTGATGCCCTATCATCAAGACTGCTAGCAAAGTTGGCATCTGAAAATCCACCAAGTACAAAATTTTTAGTCTTTTTGTAAAGAAGACAAAAATATTTTGTTCCTTGGATATAACGAAGAACTCTTCTGGCTGCATTCCAGTGGCTGTCCCGTGGTTCCTGCATAAAGTGGGAAAGAATACTGATGGCATAAGAAATATCTGGTCGAGTAGTTGTCAGATAAATCAAGCTACCAATCAACTGTCTATAAGTAGTGCTATCCACCTTCCCCCCCCTTAAAATTTTGAAAGTTTCAAGTTTTGTTACATAGGGGTGAGAACAGGCTTGGAATCCTGCATTCCAAATCGCTGAAGAATTTCTGCTACATACTTACTCTGAGAAATGAAAATATGATGTGGACATTGGAATACTTCAACTCCAAGATAGTAATGAAGTAGCCCCAAATCTGTCATCTTAAAACCTGCATGTAACTCCTTTTTCACGTGTGCAATGTGATCATCATTGTTGCCTGTGATAATCAAATCATCTACATACATAACCAGAATCACCAGATTTTTAACTTGTTGACATACATACAAGGTATCATCAGATTTACTTCGTTGAAAACCAACTTTCCGAAGGTATTCATCCATTTTGGCATACCAAGCTCGAGGAGCTTTTTTTAACCCATATAAAGCCTTGATCAGTTTTCAGACTTTATGTTCCTATCCTTCAATTTCAAAACATGGCGGTTGTGTCATGTACACTTCTTCCTATAAATCACCGTTGAGGAAAGCACTTTTTACATCCATTTGATGAACTCTCCATCCTTGCTGATTTTCTAAGGGAAGTGTGAGTCGGATTTTTTTCCATTTAGCTGTAGGAGCAAACGTTTCCTCATAGTCTATCCCTTCCTGCTGCGCAAAACCTTTAGCAACAAGTCTTGCTTTATACTTTTCAATTTCACCATTTTTCTTGTACTTAATTCGGTAAAACCATTTTCATCCGATGGGTTTAACATTCTGAGGACAATCAACAAGTTTCCAAGTGTTATTATCTTGAACTACCTAATATTCATCAACCATAGCCTGTTGCCATTATTTATGTTTTACTGCCTCTCGGTATATAGAAGGTTCAGTAAAATCATTTTCTATCAAGGCTCCTTCATTTCTTTGTGATCCCCTTGTTCATGTTTTATTCTGTTCATTAGGCCTTACATATTTCAAAAGTTGAACTGCCTTTTTTGGCAATTTTTTTTCACTGGTTTGAGATTGTGAAAAATAACCATCATTGTAAAGAGGGTTGATATAAACTGATGTTTGTTGATCAATCGCAGGTTCCGGGGGCAGAGAGTCATTGTCAGAAGAATTGCTACTGCTAGGAGAGTTGGATGAACTGCTAGAAGACCCAGATGGCGCTGATGATGAAGATGGACTAGATGAATCATTTTCAGATGAAGGAAATTCAAGTTCATACCAATTTTTTGAGTTTGGTTGACTTTGTAAATTTCCGTTTCTTTTATCACTTTTTGTTTCTAACTTTCGAAGAATACTTTCAGCTTCTTCAGCACTCTTACTCTCATTTTCATCAAAAATCACATCTCTACTTACAATAAATTTCCCATTCGACAAAAGTCGGTACCCTTTATTCTCATCAGAATACCCAATCATTGTGCACTTCAAGCTTTGTGCATCAAGCTTAGTTCGTTTTTCCTTCGAAACTAAGGCATAACAGAATGATCGAAAAACTCTGAGATTTTTTACCCGAGGTTTGAAGCCAAACCATGCTTCATAAGGTGTGATTTCGTCTAAAGAAGTAGTGGGAGATCTGTTCCTCAAGTAGACAACAATATGAATTGCTTCGGCCCAATATAGAGGACTTAAATTTTTGAAAGTTAACATAGATCACACCATTCCTAACAAGGTACGATTCATTCGTTCTACTAGTCCATTTTGCTGCGGAGTGTAGACATTGGTAAGATTTTGTTTTATGCCATTATCCATGCAATACTTTTTGAAATCATTTGAAGTGAATTCTCCACCATTGCCAGTTCTAAGAGTGCCAATCTTCTCCTTTAATTTGTTTTCAATAAGCTAACGAAAAGTTTTGAACTTTTCAAATGCTTCTGACTTTTGCTTCAAGAAATAAACCCAAGTCATCTTGCTAAAATCATCAACAAAGAGTAAGAAATATCTTCAAATTCTGAGCGAAGTTGGAAAGGGTCCACACATATCACTATGAACCAACTGCAAATGCTTGTTTGCACGCCATGAACTTGTAGGAAAAGTCTCTCGATGTTGTTTTCCAAAAATGCAAGATTCACACTTTTCATTTTCCCTTTTGAAGGTTGAAATTCCTTTAACCATTCCATGTTTTTGTAACTGAGAGAGACTGTCAAAGTGTAGATGGCCATATCTTACATGCCACAATCTGGGCGGTGAAATATCTGTACTTTCTACTCCTGCGAAGTCAGAATTTCTTGGAATAACTGTCCCTTTCATCCTTAACAGTTTTCCATCTTCATTACCTGTCATCACTGTTTTCATGTTTTTTTTGACTGAGTTGATTTTAACTAAGCCATCTTCCATAATCACCATATGTCCTTCTTGTCAAACCGTGACTAAAGATAACAATTTTTTCTTGAATTTTGGGACATACCATTCATTTGAAATCATTCTTTCTCCAATGCCTGGTAAAAAACCTTTAACTACAACTTTACCTAAAGGAGTATGTTTTGTTTTATCAACAAGATATATTGAATTTAGATGACATTCTTTGAAACTCCAAAATAAGCCACGTCGAAATGTCATATGTTGAGTTGTGCCTGTATCCATAATCCATGCATCTTCATAATCACTTCTGAGAAAGCTTGAAACCTGTAAAGCTGTTGCTTCTGTGTTGGTGAAGACACATTCAAAACTATTAGGATCATATTCATCATTTGCAAACTGTGCAAAGTTTGGATGAAACTTTGGAATCTTCTCAATAGAAGTTCTACAATCTGTCGCATAATGGACAAATTTGTTACATCTCCTACAAACAATTTGACTGAAGTCGCTGCCTCTACCTTGATACTGTCCTCTTCCTTGATATTGTCCTTGGCCTTTGCTTTGGCCTCTGTTTTGAGTTTGTCTTTTGCCTTGATGATATCCGATGTTTTGATTGTTGCCTCTTCCTTGAAAATTTCTCCTGCCTGAATTGTAGCCTTTGTTGGAATTGTTTCGTCTGCTTTGATTGTGACCACGACCTTGGGCTGCTTGATTTTGATTGAAATTTCCTCTTCCTCTATTTCTTGAACTATCAGTTGAGGAGTTACTTGAGTTGGCTTCGGTGAAGAAGACATCTTCTCCAATCTGTTTCTTCTTCCCAAAGGTTTTATCATGTTGAGCTAACATGTCAGTCAATTCATCAAACTTTAACTTCTCTAACTTTCCAGTGACTTGCAAAGTTTCCAAAAAATGTGTATATGATGATGTCAATCCAGCAATTAGAATTTTCTTCAAGAAGCTTTCATCAACATCTTGAAAACCAACATTTATTATTTCTTGCTTGATGTTTTTAAGTCGTGAAATATACTCAAGGACATCACCACCTTCAGTTAATTTCTATTGAAGCAATTTTTTGAAGATCAACCTTATTTGATTTAGGTTGTGTATCAAAGAGATATTTGAATGTATGTAAAGCAATCAGTGCATCTGAGGAATTTTCAATATGTATGTACATTTCATTATTAACTGAAGCTTTTATAAGAGCTAATGCTTTGCCATTTTTTACTTCCCATTTTGCAAGTGAAGCTGCATCTGTTGGTTTATTTGGCTTAATGTTTCCATCACAAATTTCATGCCACAATTCATTATATATGAGAGTGCTTTCAATTATATGTTTCCATGTGTTTCCATTTATTATAATATTTCACTCCTTCTAGCTTATCAGATTCAGAGAACAGATTAATTAACTTCGACATTGTAGTGTTGAAGCAGTGCACCAAAAGAATCAAGCACAAAAAATGAGCAACTCATCACATGAAACACACCACGCAAAGACGACACACGCCACTCAAAAAACGATCTATAGGGGCTTGGCCTTGACCCTTGTATAGTCGTTAAAAAAAGGAGAAAAATGACTGAGCATTGCACTTGTCTCTAGTCAAATTCTTGTTGAGTGTTTACAGTGAAATCTTTGCAAAATTTGACAATTCCTTTACAAATCTCCTTAAAAGAAAAATAAAAAAAACTACCCCCCCCCCTCAAAGTAAAAAAGTACTTTGAGTTACATTATCACTCTTGTCACACCATATAAAAAAAATTACAAATAGAATATCCTTATTATTCCAAGAATTACAAAATCCTTATTACTCCAAAGTAAAAAAAATTATACTTATTCCTCCAAAAACAAAGTTCTACTTCACCTTATTTCTCCAAAAAAAATACAATTGTCTCCCACTCCAAATTTTACAAAATATTACAACTCTCAAAAAAATTGACCCCACTTACATTACAAAATTGAAGAAAATTTCAAATCAACATCAGAAGCTAGAGGTCAGAGGTGCTTCGAAGTCATAGTGCACCCAAACATGAGATTGTAACATGTATAGGCTGGGATCTATATCCCTGACTTCCGATTGTTGGTTGTAGTAGACCTGCAGCAAAATATCGTTCTCTTGATAATATTTGCCGTATATTTCAAGAGGTAGATAATGTGCTTGCTGATGGCCGGCCTTTCATCTGTGGCAACAAGTTTACTGCAGCTGACTTAACATTTTCTGCACTTGCTGGTCCTATACTATGCCCAGTGGGATATGACACCTATCTAGTACCAAGAGAAGAACTTCCATCGGAGTTGGCTGAAGTTACCCTTTATTTAAGAGATACACTAGCAGGGAAGCATATAATGAGGATGTATGAAACTGAAAGATACAGGAAAGTGACTTCGAAGGTGCTAGTGAGCTAACTCTGTGCATTTACACTGCGACTTTTATGTTTGTTCGCGCGTATTATTGGAAACTAATATGGATTTTACGTAAACAGCATACAACTTTTCTTCTTAGGATTGAATCTTTAAGCAATTTGCTTTCTCTTCATATAACGATAATTTGATAAAGGACCAAGATTTATTAAAATTCGTAAAAAAAAAACAACTCGTGGCTCCTATGCTGCTTTGTGGCTGTACACCCAAACACGAATTCTGGAAGTGAATCGATTCAAGTCCGCACGCTTGAAGCTTCACAACTCGGCATTCCACAACTTTTGTGTTTACTTATCTCTCCGTCCGGTGATCAATCCTTGCTTTGGTTGGAGTGAATGCTACAATTGTCATAAACACTACTGCTGCGTTCACCATTGCTCAACTCCGTTCAACGGTTGAGTGCCATACGTATGCGATGAGTATTGGTTAATTTTGGCACTAGTGGTAACACTGCCAACGAGCTCTAAAGCTCTGGTTTTCTCCACTTGAAAATCTCTGCATTGGTTAGCTTCAGTGCTAACGGTAACACCTTCAATAAGTTTTTAGCTTTGGAATTTGATCCGAACAAGCTTATTCAATGGGAAGAAAAACTGTAGGAAGATCTAGACAAGAAGCTCGCAGAAAATTGAATTTTAAAAACAAACTGAATCTTAAATAATTTTTTTTTTTTCAGATTATAACCAATAAATTTCTTTTCCTTAAAGCATTGACAAGATTGCATACCAATTCATCCTTTAGAAGAATTTTCCAAAAGTCTGCAAAGCTGAAATCTTCACTTTCATGTCATCTGCATTACCGGTGGCTCTGATACCACATTAATGGTAGAAGTGTCCTTAGACACGTAATTTTATTAATAATGGAAAAGAAATTACATAAAAAGTTGCAAGAGTTTACAAACGTAAACTTCTACTAAATTTGAAATTAGGAGACTAACCTATTTATAAGCTATATGTCCTAACTTAATCTAGTTATGGATCACTTGAAAAAATAACAAGTGTCCATTTACAATAAATGATCTTCTATCCAATCTACTAACTTTATTCCTATTTTAGAGCCTAATATACGACTCAATTCTAGAGTCCTATCTTTGCCAACAATATTCTATTTCTAAGTGTCTCTAATATTTATTAAATATTATAATTTAATAAATATTTTATCCTAGCTTTACATTAATATATTTGGATCATCTAACATCTAGCTTGGAGAGAGGATCCCGATAGATGAGATGTTGATCCGAAGGATCACTACACTTCCATACCAGGGAAAGAACCCCACTGAGGAGTTCGTGGGTAAAAGTGAGGATAAGGTAGTCGCTGACGAGATGAAGAAGACATATGGGCTCATAAAGAAGTCAAGGGGATATGATATAAACTCCATTAATGATAAAGGAGTGTGCTTTTCTGCACACATTATAGCAGCGCAGATCATGAGAGAATGCAGGGTGAACGAAGTTCCCATGGTTTTGGTTTCCTTATCCGCATAGTGCAATAAAGGTATTTAATTTAACTGGGCTGATTATCTACGTAAGGAATTTTTGGAGGATTTCCGTGAAGCATAGGAGGAAGGAAAGAAATTCCACTATGCATGGATTTTGTTGATCATCACATTGTTAGCGTGGAAGGAACCGACAAACTCACATTTTCCCATTGTAGAACTAGATGTATTCAAAGCCGCATGGTATGCCTCACTTTGGTTTACCAAGGAGCTGGTGCGCACAAAAGAAAAAAAATAATTCTGGGTATTAATGGAAATGGACTTGCACATGGTGGTGAATCAGCGTCCTACGCTGTCACTTGTTTTTTTGAAAATTATTGTGATATAACATATTTCAAGGCTGATTTCCACAGAGCATATGTAAAATCCAGAAAGGATCCAGAGGAGATATGGCATCCTTTGCCATATTTTGTCAGAGAGGATGACCTTTTGGAGGTCATAAGGCATTAGTTGATAGATTGGATGACCCCACCCATTGGAGGAAGATATGAAAAAAAGGACACCACATAGCATGAGGGTACCAACATAAAGAACATAGTGGCATGGAATGATGCAGAGCAAGAAACAGAGAAAGACACAGAAGAGCCTAAAGGAACAAAGCATAATCAAGGTGGCTAAGACCCTCTCAATGAAAGAGAACTAGATTATTCACCCTTTATCATAAGGAACAAGGTTTCTAAAATATCTACACCAGGTGCACGGAAGAAGCATAAGGTAGGTAGATCCAAGCGCATAGAGCCAATGGCCCTCAATGAAGGGGACATTGATGAAATTGGAGAAAAGGTAAAACACATCACAAAAGAAACATGGAACCAAATTGAGGATCAATACAAAGACGTATTGAAGAAAGTGCAACAAGGCATGCAAGAACTTAAGGTGCTTGGAAAAACAACGAAACCATATGAGTAGCCAACAATCCCACTGGCATAGCCAAGTTATCCAGCGCAACCATAGTGCCTGATAGAGACATATTTTGGTATTTTTATTTTGCAGGTACCTATATGCAAGCTACAGTTAAAAGTTATAGAGGACAAAGAACGCGCAAAATCATGGGACAACATCAACTTGAACATCGTTGTGCTACCCACACAAACACTGCATGACTTACATCATATCGTCACAGATGAATTGAAAGGGTGGGAACAATGCACCTTATAGATGACAAAGAAGATGGAAAAGGAACAAACATAAATGAGCAAGGAACTAGACTGGGTGATCAAATAAAGAGACAAGGTGCACCAACAACAACAACAGTGGGGGAAGCCATTGGAAGAACTCGCAGTGCGATTCTGGACGTCAAGGTACATGTAGAGGAAGCACCAACATATAAGGTTGTGAATCTTGCACTTAAAATCAAGGAATAAAATAACAACATGGAAAATTTTATGTTTGAGTACTAGGAGCAGATTACTAAGTTGCAACTAAGGCTATAACCAGCCACGCCAGCGAAGGTGCAAGAGCAACAGGAAGTGGATCTCAAAACCACACTAGAAGGAATCTCCACCATTGTAGAGGATTGTGGAAAGATTTTGGATGATACAATGGAAATTTGGACCTCGCTTTATGAGGATCCAAACATATAGAGAATTGAAGAAGAGGTTTAGACAAAGAATAAGTAGATACGAAATTAGAGTAACTGCGAGGACCTTAGTAGTCTCTAAGAGGCTCGCTAGGATCACTGAAGGAAAGAATATGTAGAAGAAAATTTAAAATCTTCACTGCAAGGAAAAAATCATATCAGAGCAGATGCAATCATGGCATGATGAGGCCATACAACTTTTGCAGATATTGGATGAAAATCTCAAAGAGCTACGCAAAAGAGAAAATTATGTTTTGCAGAAAAATGTAGGGCCAACGATAGAGAAGCTATTGGAGGAGTTGAGCCAAGAAGCGAATAAATTTGAAAAAATTATTCATCCATTCAACGAAGCCTACAAAAACATAGCAATGAATATTTGGGGTGCACCAGCTGAGTGACTCAAGATGAGTCACATGTGAGTGTTGGGGGCTGTTATGAAACCAACTCCAAAAATAGAAGAAAAGAGAGATCAACGCCTTAGAATTCAACCACTTCGGGGGGGAAACCTCATTTACATCACATAAATGAACAAATATTGGATGATACAAATGAAAAAAACTCCTTCTATATATAGGAGTCCATGGGGTCACAATATAATCCTAGCCAACCTAACAATAATAATGTAAGGGCACAATAATAACAATATGGGGGTTACGGGGGTACAAAAAGAACAATAAGGGGGCTACATTAACAATAATAAGGGACTACACTAGTAATATAGGGACCTAACATGCCCCTCTCCTTCAAAAAAGTGTTGAACTAAATGCTTGAGTAGCTCTGGATGCTTCTGTATAAAATTCTCATCCTCCCATGTAGAATATTCAGTGGGTAAGTTCTTCCACTTGATGGGATACTTTGAAATTGATAAATTTCGTAGCTGTCGAGTTCTTGTTTCCGTGACTGCTTAAGGTATGAAGATGATTTTTCCTTCCTCATCAAGTTCTGGCAATATTGTTTGAACTGGAAGTTTTTCACCTATAACCTTCTTTAAGCATGAAACATGGAAAACTGGATGCACTCATGAAGAAGCGGGAAGCTCCAATTTGTATGCCATAGTACCAATATTTTCCAACACCTTTTAAGGACCATAGTACTTTGCTGATAATTAATTATCCTTCTTAGATTTATTGAGGGAAATTTTTTTGTATGGTTGTAGTTGTAAAAATACCCAGTCTCCTACAACAAAACTTCTCTCACTATGATGTTGATCTGCCTTTTGTTTCATTTGATTTTGTGAAAAATTTAGGTTATCCTTTAAGAGTTGGAGAACTTGTTGTTGATGCTCGATGTGATCTTCCACTTCTTGAACCTTAGAATTTTCTCTTAAAGATGATGTGATGGACGGTGGATGATATCCATAAAGTGCCATAAATGGGGTCATTTTTGCTGCAGTATGGAAGGAAGTGTTATACCACCATTCATCCAGAGGTGACCACTTGACCTATTGTGTTTGTTTATCAGATACAAAACAACGAATATATCCTTCCAAAAATTTGTTCACTATCTTAGTTTGACCATAAGATTGAGGATTATAAAATGAAATATGAGCTAGTTGAGTACCCAAACAAGAAAATAATTCTGTCCAAAAATTTCTAGTAAAAACGAGATCTCTATCTGTTACCATAATATTTGGGTTTCCAAGTAGATTTTTAATTGTTTCCATAAATGCAGTAGCAACTGTACTTTCTTTAAATGGATGAGATAATGCGCAAAAGTGTGCATACTTGGTAAGTATATCAACTACCACCATGATGACACTCTTTCCTTTAGAATTAGGTAAACCTATGACAAAATCCATTTAAATATCCTCCCAACGTTGACTTGGAATGGATAAAGGTTATAGAAGATCTGGGGTCTTAATTGTCTCAACTTTATTTTGCTGGAAAACCAAAAATTCCACCAAAAACTTTTGAATATTAGATTTAAGGCCATCCCAAAATTTTTTTTCTTCCCCCTGTGGTAAGTTTTTAAAAATCCTGAGTGTCCTCCTAAAGGAGAAGTGTGCAATTCCAAAAGAATATTTTGTTTTAGTTGGGAATTCTTACGAAGATATAAGCGATAGTTGTACCATAAGGAATCATTTTTCCAACAAAATGTATCAAATGTACTAGGATATTGCTGCAACTTTTGAATGAGTGTCCAAAAATCTTCGTCCTTCTTCCATTCATCCATTTCTTCGGTTATCCAATCTGGCTGGATAATAGAAATGGCACAAAGCAATGCTTTCACGATATTGCTGCAACTTTTGAATGAGTGTCCAAAAATCTTCGTCCTTCTTCCATTCATCCATTTCTTCGGTTATCCAATCTGGCTGGATAATAGAAATGGCACAAAGCAATGCTTTCACCTCTTCGCCCATTCTTGAGAGTGCATCTGCAACAACATTTAGCTTCCTTTTTTTGTAGATGATTTCAAATTCATAACCCAACATCTTTGTGACCCATTTTTGTTGCTCTTCTAAAGATAGTCTTTGTTCCAAAAAGTGTTTAAGACTATCATGATCAATTTTTACCTTGAAGTGTCTTCCCATTAGGTAAGGTCGCCATTTCTTTAGTGCATGTAGTATTTCCAACATTTTCTTCTCATAAATAGATTTATTTAAATATTTTCCTTTGATTGGATGACTTTCAAAAGCAATGGGTTTTCCTTATTGCATTAAAACAACACCATTTCCATTTCCTGAGGCATCAAATTGCACAATAAAGGTTTTTGTGAAGTCTCGCGTAGCTAAGACCGGTGCTAGGCACATTTCCTCTTTAAGATGTTCAAAGGCCTTAGTTGCTTTAGGAGTCCATGAAAATGCATCTTTGTTCAATAATGTTGTTATAGGTGCTGCTATTCTCCATAATTCTTAACAAACTTGCAATAATACCCTGTTAACCCGATAAATCCTCATAATTTATTTATGGTTGAGGGGAATTTCCATTCCTTAATGGATTTAATTTTGTTAGGGTCTAGCTTAACACCCTTTTGAGATACAATATCACCCAGATATTCCACCTTGTACTCCAAAGAAACATTTTCAAGTTTTTGCATATAATTTCTTCTCCTCCAATAGTTTGAGCACCCTGCCAACATGTTCAACATGATCCTTCCAAGACCTATTGTATATTAGTATATCATCAAAAAATACTAACAAAATTTTTCTAAGGAAGGGTTTGAAAATGGGTTCATCAACCCTTGAAATGTAGAAGGTGCATTGGTAAGGCCAAAAGGCATGACCAAAAATTCATAATGACCCTCATGAGTTCGAAATGTTGTTTTCTGAATGTCTTCAATATTCATTCTAATTTGATGATATCATGAACAAAGATCCAACATGGTAAAAAAAATTTCTCCGTGTAATTCATCCAATTATTCATCAATCATAGGAATGGGAAATTTGTCTTTAATAGTGAGCTTATTGAGCTCCCTATAATTCGGACACATGTGTCATGATCCATCCTTCTTGTGGACCAATACAACTGGAGCATAGAAAGAACTTTGACTAGGATGAATTATACCTGTCTCTAACATTTTTGCAATGATACGTTCAATTTCGCTCTTTTGGACTGAAGGATATCTGTAAGGCCTGATGTTTGGAGGAACACTTCCTGGAATCAAATGAATAGCATGAACATGATCACGAATAGGTGGGAGTCCTTTGGGAGTTTCAAACACCTTGGAATGATTGTCCAAGACTTTTTGGAGATCTGGAGAAATAGATGAATTTGATGTTGGAACTTCTAGTGAGCATAATTGTGCAATTATGCCTTGTTGTTATTTCTTCAGAAGCTTTGTCATGAAATTAGAGCTTATTATCTTTCCCAGCTTCCCTGTGATACCCCATAATTCGAATTCCATTCCTTCTGAAAAAATTTCAAGAAACGTTCTTGAAAATTAAAAGCTACCATCCCCAAATATTGTAACCATTGTACTCCTAGTACAAAATCAACACCTCCCATTTGAATGGAAAGAATTGGAATATTCAATACATATTCCCCCATGGTTAGCTTGGTATTATGGCATTTTCTAGAGAAATTTATTGTTCCTCCATTTGCAACCATCACTTGACATTCTGGTGCTGGGTATAGGAAGAAATTCAATTCCTTGGCTACCTTACAATGAATAAAATTATGGGTACTACCTGAATCAATCAAAACTATTACCTTTTTCTTCTTGATATGTCCTTCTATCTTAAGAGTTTGAGGAGTGGTAATTCTTTCCAATGTATTACACAATATGGTCAGACTAATTTCTTCTTTCTCTAGGGTTGGTTCCTAGTGTATATCCTCTTCTTTTGAAGTTTCTTGTTCATTTTATTCCTCCTCTTCACAATCTATGTAAAATAATTTCTTCTCAACATATTTATGACCTTTAGTGTATTTTCTATCACAACTGTAGCAGAGCCATTTTGCTATTTTTTCTTCCAATTGTTGTGGTGTCAACCTTGTAGGTTGTGGAAGTCTAGGAGTAGAAACACTTCCATATTTATAGATGTGAGTGGTAGGCTTTCTTGTCATCATAATTTTTCATTCAATTTTTCTTGCCAACTTGAATGCCTTCTACAATGCATCAAGTTCCTAAAGGTGAACCTCATGCTGGATTATATCCTTTAAAGTCCCTATGAAGACAAAAAATCATGTGTTCCTCTGGAATATCATTTAACCTTATATTCAATTTTTAGAAGTCCTCAATGTGCTCCACCACTGAATCCTTTTGTTTGAGATTTATCAATTGGCTAAAGAAGGTGTTGCTCTTTGTATCCTCATATTGTGCTATCATTTCCTCCATAAAAATTGACCAAGTGTCAATTGTTTTACGGGAGAAAAGTTATCGATACAATAAAAATGTATTTTGTTCTAAATATAAAGTTGAAATGTGTACCTTTTGTGTGTTTTGCGCATTATTGAGATCAAAATATTTCTCCATCTATAGTATCCATGTTACGGGATCCTTGACATCAAACTTCCTCATATCAATATTTGGAATATGGTGGGTCTTCTATCCAACATCTGAGTTTATGAAGTCACAATTAACATTTATTTTTTTCTCACCATGAGTTTCCTCTACTATCTTTTCTCCATTAGGAATAATTTCATGTATCAACTTTGTCAAGCCTTCCATGTCTGATTTTATATCATTCTTCATGTCTTCCATTTTTTCTTCCATGTCTTCCATGCCATTCTTCAAACCATACATCTTAGCTTCCATGCCTTTCTTCAAACCATCCATCTTAGCTTCCATGCCTTTCTTCAAAACTTCCATTTCATTTTTTGTTGCTCTTTCCGAGAGCGAAATTTGGTGCACTTGCTCTTCTAATTTTGATATATCATGTTGCACTTCTTCCTCTTAATGAGTCATAGTAGAGTATTTTGAGGGCTTAATGGGTGTTCAATTATTTTTAGGAGGCATTATAGCACCCAATACTAATATCTATGCTTCAATATTTCCCCGGAATCACTTCAAACTGATTTTTCAAACATGATTTATGCAATTTAAAAAACAAAATACACACCTTTTTATTTATTTTTAGGAGATCGATATTGAAACTGAATTATATCTTTGATTTCGGATTTTCAATATCTGAAATTTGGTCCTGTAGTATCCCTATGAATCTTCTTTCGAATTCCATAGGTCTAACTAGATTTGGATGCTTCAATACAAAGTTATGCCCAATCTCTCACAATGACCTAATTATGGACTGGTTTAGTAGAGAAAACGTGTATAGAGTGCCACGTGTCACTGTTTCCTCCTTTGGCTCTGAAATTGATACACAGGAAACTAAAGTCCATGTAATTTCGGCCACATGTTACATAATTCCAATGCGTTGCTCAAAGAGAGAGTTATGGCGATTTTCCCAAGGTCACTTATTTTAGATGAATTTCGGGAGCTTGAAACAACCCTAACTTCCACAGATCATATCTCCAAAAATGTTGCGAACCAAGATCTGAAATTTGTACATGGCGTTCCTCTAGATTTTAGCTTCGTGTGGTAAAAAGTTCAGCTTATTAACCTTCATAGAAACAAAGTTATAGAGAAAATTACATGATGACCTGTTTGGAGTAGCGAAACCCCAAAATCCAAGGCTTTGATACCAAATTTTATGAAACCAGCTCCAAAAATAGAAGAAAAGAGAGATCAATGCCTTGGAATTTAGCCACTTCGAGGGGGAAACCTCCTTTACATTACATAAATGAAAAATTCTTGGATGATAAAAATGAAAAAACCTCCTATATATAGGATTCCATGGGGTCACAATATAATCCTAGCTGACCTAACAATAATAATGTAAGGGAACATTAATAAAAATATGGGGGTTACAGGGGTACAAAAATAATAACAAGGCAGCTACACTAACAATAATAAGGGACTACACTAGTAATATAGGGACCTAACATGGGCTTGTTGAGAATGACCCAACTTGGTCCAAATTTTGGTCAAAGAACTCCACATTTTGAGGAGTAGAGTGCGCGGTCCGATGAAGATAAATCTATCGTGCGGTGTTTAGGGGCTTTAGTGTGGGTCAAAGCCCCTCATTTTGTAATAAGTTTCGGGTTTTAGTCTATTATTTTGTCCGCCCATGGTATGTTGAACATGGTTTGTAATTATATAGAGCTATATAAAGAAACGTAGTGTTGAGTCGAAGAGATATATTGTAATGGTTGATGAGCAAAAGAAATTGATTATTTGTCTTTAGTATGTTTTGGGCCTTACAGGAAGTCTCCGTAGCTCTGTGTGCAGAGGCCTTGAAGAGTCTGCAACTTTGTGCATAGACCACCTACAACTATGTGCAGAGGTTGAAGAAGTAAATATATTGAATAAACTTATCATAATAAAGAAGAATAAGTTTTGAAGTCATCTTTGTGTTTATGTGTGCACTTTCTTATTATTTGCATTGTAAAGTTGATTGTATGTTTTATGTTGTGTTTTAATAATAAAGGTGCAGCACGCAAAAGTATTAATTGATGAATTAAGTAGAAAATGATAAATTAGATAGATGCATCAGCGTGGTTCATAATAAGAATAAGGAAGAAGTTTAACACACTCCATTGTCCCTCTGGATGCAGAAACCTAGTTTTGACATCCCCCAATATTTTCTCGGGTGAGACTGCGATCTACGTTGTAGGTGGTTTCCGAAAGGGATGGTAATAGAGGGTTTTGTGGTGTGCAACTAATTTCAAACCTATGTCAAGCCCCTCCTAGCCAATAGAACATTATGGAGAAATTTACTTCACGAAGATGGATATTTATTCAGGATATCATCAAATTAGAGTGAATATAGAAGACATTATGAAAACAACATTTAGAACTCATAAAGGCCATTATGAATTTTAGGCCATGCCTTTTGGCCTTACTAATGCATCTTCCACATTTTAAGGTTTGATGAATTCCAATTCCAAAGCCTTCTTTAGAAAATTTGTGTTAGTATATTTTGATGATATACCAATATATAAAAATTCTTGGAAGGATCATGTTCAACATGTTTCTAGGGTGCTAAAACTATTGGAGGAGAAGCAATTGTATTCAAAATCCTCCCATTTTTTATTTGGGGTATATGAAGTGGAATATTTGGGTCATATTATATCCCATGAGTGCGTTAAGGAAGACCCTAACAAAATTAAAACCACCAAGGAATGAAAAATCCCCATAACCTTAATGCATACTTGAGTATTTCTCGAGTTGATAGGGTATTATCACATGTTTGTTAAGAATTATGGAAAGATAGTAGCACCTCTAACAAAATTATTGATGCAGGAGAATCCTGCTCAATTTTCATTATTTATTTGGGTGATTTAGGGGGTGATGTTTTTTTAAAATTATTTTATAAATTATGTACGTTTTAAATAAATTAAGAGGAAAATATAGGTGTGATATTTATTGTAAATATTCTCTCATAATAGAGAACATGAGTGGAGTTGGGTTGTATAGATATCTTAGGGATGATGAGCTTCTTAAATAAAAATTAGTTGAGTCAAAGGAGGGATAAGCTATTTTAGGATTTGGTTGAGTTATTTGTGGAGGAAATCATGGATTCAAATTAATCCACAATTATGTATAAATATGAAGCTTTGTGTGAGGATGGAAAAGGGCATAGAGATGGAATAGGATAGATAGGAAAAAAGAGAGCGTAGAGTAGGAATGGTGTGAGAGTGTGACGAGTTGTAAAGGCGAGAGCGAGAGGGTCAACAAAAGTAATATTCAACCAAAGAAGGGTTTGAATCTGTAAATTTCTTGTTGTTATTATATGCAAGTATTTTGTTTGTGTTTGGTTCTCAGTTTAAATATATTATGGTTTCGCTGAAGACTATGAAAATCGGTATTTAATATTATAGAGAAGGTGTGAACTCTAAGTTCCACATATATCTAGATTTTTGTAGTATTCACTGCATCATTTGGTATCAAAGCCAAAAGATCTAATTAATTTGTGTAGTCGCGGATGTGAGATGAGTGCGATTGGAATAAATTCTGATCGAAGAATCGAGCTCAGTAAGTCACGGATGGAAGCTTCTTCAGTTTGAAACCTCTCTACATCAACAATTACTTTTGGATTGTCATGAGAAATGACAGGTGGATTATCTGATTGGGACACAAATCCAAATGTAGAGATGGTCATTATAGGCGGATTATTTTGGAAGGGAATTCTAGGTTGGAACTAGAATGCGTTGGAGTTAGCATGGAGGATAGATGAAGTTGTAAGCTTGAACGCAATACAAGCACAAAGTCTTGGAACGTTGAATGCAAAATCTAGAGGGCAAGTGGATGGTGCAGGCCTGACGCAAAGGCGAGAGTTGGAGACTGCTGGAAATGTTAAATGGTAAGTGAATTCAAATTTCCGGAGCTAGTGTAAGTGAGGAACATTGGGGTCGAATGGAGCTGTGAGTGTGTTCGAACTATGAGGCAACATTGTTCGTTCAAAATTATTGGCCGAGATTGAAAAGCGTGAGCATATCTGAGTCTGTCGAGTTTGTGTTGAGTCGTGGATCATCTTGTGCCTTGATCGATTGGTGGATCCAACCGTGGATTATAAGTTGTTGCTGATGCGCGGATAGTAAGACATGAAGAAACAGATCATGGTTCGCAAGAAACGGATTGTGGTGAATTGGAAGATACGAGCCCAGGTTTCCACAGATCAACTGGTGGATTTTCATATCTAAGTCTACGATTGGTGGATTGATTTATAGTGGCAGCGTGGTCGTAATTGAGGTGTGATCATGTTCCTGCCATATTCTCTCTAATGTTGAGATTGTTGGTATTGTGGTGCTTTGTTGTATGGAGTTTCACCTTTGTGGAGAGCCAAGATAGTGAATCTTGTTGTGGCTACCGATTGGATAAAATTTAACTGGGTTTGCAAATTTTCCCAGGACATGTAAAAACTCCAGTGCAACTTGTGAATTTTATGCCGAAATGCAGATAAAGAGATATTTGTATTAGAGACTACAAGTCGATTTAAGTCATTATATGCCTCAGTGTGTTTTCTCATGGTGCTTAGCTGCGTGACTGTATATTGGAGCATGGACGTGAATGTGTGGAGCCACAAAGCTGGTGGTGCTAGTGTGGGTGCTGGAATCTGATCCCACAACAAAATATTGGGAGAGAGTCGAGCGTTGGTGAGCATATGGGATTCGATATATCTGTTCATAGTGCAATGCATGAGCGAAGAAGGCTCATTTCATTTTTGAACTTGTTGGAGGCTTGATTTCAAATATGCGTGAGGATTTTTTTGTAAGGCAGCAGAAGTTTGTGGGTGTTCATGCTTTGAACACATCCAAGTGTGTGCTGAATAAAATAGTTCCAGGTGAGTTTTGAATTGGAAAAGCTATTTTCTGTACTAATACACGAGCTTTTAATGAAGTATCGCTCAGAGGCTAGCTACGGAGGAAAGCGTTGACTGGAGGTTAGATGGTCCTTTGCGTGGAAGCTACAAACGATGTTTGTTTTGACATGGCCTTAATATGTGAAGGTAATAAGCCGATTGAACTGAGCAACATATATGATTTAGATGTCGTGATGTAGTCAAAAGGGATGATAATGAAAATCTATGTTGAGAGAAAGATGGCATGTGTACCTCATATGTCTCTATATTGAACTTGGAAACCGTAAACTTATGTTGGTGCAATTTTCAAAAGAGTTTTATGCTTCTACATCCTTTTTTAAAAAAACCAATGGTTTATCACTTTAAAGTGATTTTATTAAGTTCATTAAAATATTTTAATGAAATCATAAAGTAAAGGATAGGGTATGTAAAACACTTTATGGATATTTTACGAAGATGAAAGTGTTAATGTGAAATGGGAATTATGGAAAGTTGGAGAGATAAATGCTTTCATTAAAATTTAATGAAATTTTAGGGAAGGAAATAAAGTGAATCCTTTTGTCTAAAGTCGTGAGTTTTAAGTTAAGGAGAGAGATTAAGTGCTCTTTAAATTATATTTTGTTGAGGTTCTTTGAAGTGGATTTGAAGTGGTATAATTAATTTACTAGTGTCAAAGTTGAAGTAAAGGTCTGTATATTATGAAGTAAAAGGAGTAGACTAGTACATTATGTCAAGGTGAAACGAAATTTTTTTTATAGCTTGAGTCAAGTTAAAGTCCACCATTGAGTTATTTTACAAAAGGGTGCATTTTTCATCCAAGTTGAAGAGTTGATGTCAAGTCTGGAATCAAAAGAGTCTTAAATCAAGTCAAAGGTTTGAATGTAATTGGGTGTGTTAGTATGAATCCTTTGTCGAAGTGTACGAAAAAAGACCACTTTAGCTACGCATAACTTATAGCCCTAACATCAAATATGGCTACCAATATCTTCAGATCTGCAGTTAGTTGTTCAAGACAAATGCTGCAAAAATCCAGATCTATGCATAAAGAGACATTAAGCAGTAAAAATATGGTTTTGCTCCATACATCCAATAGACAAGACAAGAACAATATTTTTGAAAGAATTTTTTGTATTAAGGGCACCTGGGAGGAAAACAAGAAGGTGTTTCCAATTCTCCTCAATGGGATGGGTTCTTGGAAGTCCTCAGCACTTCAGATCTAGAATTTCTCTCTCCTGTTGGTGTAGAAAACCTAGACAAAGATAGAACTCAAAGGGAGCGCATACAAAAAATAATGGAAAATATGACAATGATAATGGCTCAAAGTCAGACCAAGAGTATAGATCCAGAGTGATCTAATAGGCAACAAAAGGTGAAGAATGGTAGGAAAAACCCTCCTATTTATAACAAAATAATGGGTCATTCTAGATCTTGGTGCATGATTAAAATAACATTAACCAAATCTAGATCCACCTTTTATGGAATATTTTATTATATTTGTTGGAGGGAAAAGGTATTTGACTTGGGTCAAATCCCTTTATTTATGAATAATAAATAAATAAATGATTTATTTATCATTTTAAGGAAGTGGTTGAAGGATAATCAAATAAATAATGTTTTATTTAATTATTTATGGGTGTTTTAGTCATATTTAACAAGGAATATTATTTAAATAAGATTTAAATAATTATTCCTAGAAAATAATAAGATAAATAAAGATTTATCTAATTAATTTCTTTGTTTTGGGTTAAACATGACCAGGAATAATAATTAAATTATTGTTTAATTAATTATTCCTCGAGGAAAATCAAACAAATATAGGTTTGTTTAATATTTCCTTTTGGGGTTTCCTGTTTAGACCATAAACAACCTAATAAATGTGTTTTATTAAGTTATTTTACATAGTGAAAGCAATTTTACTTAGGGTAAAATTGGTCTTACGTGGTGTACTTGGTTCCATCTAATGATAGTAGGTTAGATGACCAAAAAATGGTGTAACAGATTGCCCCCCAGCGTGCGAGTGTTAGGAGCAAATCGTATGACCGAAGTACGTTGTAAGAACTCAATCACCAGACATCAAAAGGGAAGTCAGAGAGAGAAATGTGAGGTAGACTAATGTGCTAAAGAACTAGAGCCTGAGGAGACGAGACTTACAGGTGCAACAAGTCCCTTTTTATGAGAGGGTACCTGTGCTAAAGGCGGCGGGGGAGGCATACCTATGTCTGCCGAGACAAAGTAAAAAAGAATAGTGTGTCCAGTAAACAAGGGACCGAACCATAAAGTACAGCCGGCATAAACATGAGCCAGATAGAAATACAATGAGGGATCCCATATACATGTTGTGCCTGGGATAACAGCCAGGACTTATACAATAATATCTGAGTACATGAGATACAAATACAACCCAAATTCCCCCTACAAGCGGGGAAGGGCTCACAAAATCTGACTGATACATGCAAATCAAAGAGGCGCTGCAAGCGGCTAAGGCCTACATCATCAAATATATGGAGCTGCATCGAAGGCTGCAATGAAGAGGTCATCCGGGCATGTGGGGGGCTACCTGCGGGACCACCCCCTCATGAGGGCTGAGAAATCTCACACACACCGGGGAATCACCAAAAGCTACTGCTGCATCACTGAACCATCAAGCATACGGATCTCGATCATGCTGAAAGGAGCTGGAGTGGAGAAACAATCAAGTCAAAGGGAAATGAGAGATCCCTTTGCCTGATCCGAGGCACCGAACAAGAGAGGAAGCTGGAACCAAGGTACACTACCCTCTAGACCTTTCTTCTGGAATGAAGGAGCTGATGTTGACAGAAGGAGGTCCGCCATAGGTGAGGCAATGAGAGATCCTCAACTAAGGCACGAGAGAAAATAGTAGAGCGACAGACAGACTAATACCAATGATGATGGAATGGAGGGGACTGAGTAGCAAATGGATGACTTCCCTTGCTAGAGCATAAAAGGCATGAATGACATGGCAACGACTGACACAATATCATAAGGGATAGGGAACAGTGGGACTGAAGGCCATAATGTGCGACACAAGAGAGATACCAAGCAATGAAGGATGGAGTACTATAGTGGGGTACAAAGGGATTCCAGGATGGGGACCTAAGAATGCAGACACCAAAATTGGTGAAATTAGTCGAATAAATCACTTTACCAATGAATATTAACCTGATCATACATCAATTTGGAATTGCATGCATAACACATAACCTTCTTCTACAATTAATTGTCACATGCGGAAATAACAGAAGCAATCTCACATCAATTCAATCACACATTAACTCAGTATGTATGGGGAAAGCCTATAGCTGAAAACCCCGCAGCTATTGTGCATATTATAATGGAGAAATCAAGTAACCAAACAAGTACAATACTCCTCACAAGTACTCAGTACTCTCTCATGAAGTTACTCACAATCTGACTCAGTTTTGAACAAGTCTGAGGTTCAAAACTCCTCGCCAATTGCCTTGCCTCTATTGCGCAATCATGGCCTGTATATGAAGAGGTTCAAGGTTCGAATCCCCTTCCCTTGATTGCGTAATTGTCATGGACAATTCCTCCAAGTGTAATGCAAATCTCATGCAAAACAAATCTACCAACTGATAGATTTACTCACCCTTTCATCTACCTCTTCCACTGGTCTCCACTGAACTGATCATGCACTGTAGTGAAATGAAGTGTTCTTGAGTTGACTAATGAGTTAATAATTAGTGAATTAAATATTATTTAATTCACTCCACTCATATCTAGTTGATTAGCTAGTTAACTAATCTCAACTAGTTCAACTAAAACAAACAGAACACAACTCCACTATCTGTCCCGTTAACTCCTCCAAAACTTCTGCCACTGAAGTCTAACTGAAGTCAACCATACAAGATGCCATCAAACCCTAGGAACCACGTGATTCCTTCTGTCAGTTGCATGAGCCACCTCCATGACTCAAACTGAAGTGCTCTAAGAGAGTAAACTGCTGTTTATAGTCAGAATATTATTAAGGGTAAATAATATTTGACTTCCATATTTTTAGGAGATACAGTCTAAAAATAGCCTGGGTCCTAAAAATAAGGGTCTCATCTATTTTTAACGACATGTCGCATACTTCAAGAATCTCCAACTGGAATTCCCAAATTATGCTTCGTATGTCTAAAAATAGACATAGTCTAAAAATAGACTTTGCGCCAGAATTTTCCTGCGGGCCCACTTAGTGAAGGCGACTTCATTTCACTAAGCTCCATCATCTTGCTGCATTCTCAACACTCCCTCTCAGCAAGATATGGATTATCTGCAACCCCTATCCTGCCTCTGTGGAATTCGAACTTGCTCCTGGTGAGCGCCTTCGTCAGGATGTCGGCATCCCGATCCTCCGTGGGAACATATGAAAGCATCATGATTCTCCGCTGAACACAATCTCTGATATGATGGTACCTGATGTCGATGTGTTTGGATTTATCATGAAATATTGGATTAGTCATGAGTTTAATGCAACTCTGGTTATCACAGTAGATCACCGTAGGCTCCAAATGCAACCCGAACAAAACCCTTCGTGAGGATCTTCTCATCCAAATAGCCCGCATGCCCAAATCCTCACATGTACTTATCGTCGACCGAGTGCCACGATCCGTTTCCGTCAGATCAGAAATCGTCAAGCGACCAATGCTGAAAAAATCCTCCTGTGGCGTTCTTCCGTCTCGTTGGGATCCCTCTCGCCATTCGCATCAAAGGAAGCTGCAAGCTTCACTCCATCCTCCTGTCTGTACCATAGACCATATCCCGATGTGCCTCTGATATAGCGCAATACATGCTTGCCCGCCTTCCAAAAGAGCTTGGTAGGTTTAACCATAGCTTGCGAAAGCTGGTTAACTGCATAGCATATATCGGGTCGAGTATTGACCAGATACATCAACGACCCCACCAACTGTCGATAGACAGCGGCATCCACTACCTCCTCCGAAGTAGCATCTCCCTTCCTCCATCCTCCAGGAAGAGGGGTATCAACAGGCTTGCAGCCTTGCATGTTGAACCTCTCCAGAATCTCCCGGGCATACTTGCCCTGAGAAACAAACAGTCCTCCACTGCGCTGCCAAATCTCCAATCCCAGAAAATAATGAAGGATGCCCAGGTCCTTCATCTCAAACTCTCGTGCAAGATCATCCTTGCATGAAAGTATCAACTGCTCGTCGCCAGTCAAAATCAGATCATCTACATACAGTACGATGATCAACAGCTTCCCCTCCACCACAATCTGGTACAGGTTTGGATCCGCCTCACTCATGGAGAATCCAAGCCCGGTGAAGTAGCTGTCTATCCGAGTGTACCAAGCACGAGGTGCTTGCTTCAGCCCATACAGTGCTCTCTTGAGTCGGCACACATGCGACTCACTGCTGAAGATCTCAAAACCTTCAGGCTGCTCTATGTACACCTCTTCCTCAATAACTCCATTGAGGAACGCAATCTTCACATCCATCTGATGAATGTGCCACCCCATCTGCACTGAGAGAGCAAGGATCGTCCGTATGGAAGAGTACCTTGCGACAGGTGCAAAAGTCTCCTCATAGTCGATCCCCTCGATCTGTGAGAAGCCACGGGCGACAAATCTCGCCTTGTACTTATCCACACTCCCGTCAGCCGCCTGCTTCACCTTGTAGATCCATCGCGAACCTACAACTGATTTCCCAACCGGTCTTGGGACAATCTCCCATGCACTGTTCCCGATGATCGAATCATATTCTTCGATCATGGCATCAACCCATGCGGGTTCCTCCACAGCTTCCTCAAAAGAGGATGGCTCTGTCACAACACATTGACTCATAAGAGCCATGTATCCAGTGTACCGATCCGGTGACTGTCTCTGTCTGCGCTGTGCCGTAGGTGGTCCTACAACCTTCTCTGCATCCCGAGCCAGTCGCTCAGCTTCTGTAGTGCGCATGCGCCCTCTGATGGTTGGCGCTGCCTGGGTGGTTTCTTCCACCTCCCGAACCTCCTCTTGTGGCTGATCCACATCCGGAAGCTCCTCCTTAGGAACTAACAGCTCCTCATCTGCATGCAAGTGTAGCTCCCTCTCAAGCGAACACCGCATGGCTTTCTCCTCCTGAAATTTTATATCCCGTCGCACAACAGTCTTGCGACTGTCTGGCACATACACCCGATAGTTGTGAGGTGTATCAGTGTACCCCACAAATATTCCAACTTCAGCAGTTGGATCCAGCTTCCATCTCGCATCCTTCGTCACATGCATGTAGACAGGAGATCCGAAAATCCGCAAATGGGAAATATCAGGCCTCTTGCCAGAATAAGCCTCCTCTGGTGTACTCATGCCAAGAACCTTGTGAGGACAACGGTTCCGCACATACACTGAAGGGGTAGGCCCTGATCATGCAACATCGCCCGTGCAGCACCCACGATCGTTCTGTTCTTCCGCTCAGCCACCCCGTTCTGCTGTGGGTTATGGGGTGCGATGAGCTCTCTCTAAATCCCTTCTGCGCTGCAGAACTCCTTGAATTCAGCCGAGATGAATTCACCACCGTTATCACTCCTTAGAGCAATCACCTTCTTCCCCGACTCCTTCTCGACCGGTGCTTTAAACTCACAGAACTTCGCGAATGTATCGCTCTTCTTCTGCATGAAGAAGATCCAGCACTTTCGAGAGAAATCATCAACAAAGATCACATAATACCTGTGCTTTGCTGTCGAAGCAACTGGGAAAGGACCACACACGTCTGTGTGAACTCTCTCAAGGATCGTCGTGGCGCGACTATCCTTCTCGTGAAAGGTGGCTTTCACATACTTCCCTAAAGTACACCCCTTGCACTGATCTGACTGCGCAAGGGTGCCCTTAGGAAGTCCGGTAGAAATCTGCTGCAGAATCTTCAAAGCTCCATGGTGAAGATGGCCCAATCTCCTGTGCCATAGTTCGCCCTCATCATCCCGGCTCACCACTTCTCCTGCCTTGCATGCCATAGCTGCGCAGTCATCTACCTGCAACTGATAAAGGTTCTGAGTTCGAACCCCTATCTTCCGGGTCTCTCCAGTAGTCTTACTGCGCAGGAAGGCTTTTCCTTCGCTGAAGACCACATCATAACCCTTATACTCCAACATCGCTACTGAAATCAGGTTCTTCTTCAATCCAGGTACATGCATGACATCCTTTAATACAAAGGGTTTACCAGACTCCCTCTGAAAGGATACGGTACCGATACCAGTCGCACTGTATCTACCGTCATCGCCCATCTCGATGTGCATACCCAAATCCTTGTCCTCCAGATTTGAGAACAACTCCCGATCTCCCGTCATATGAAATGACGCACCACTGTCCAAGAACCACACCGATCCCATCACACTTGAAACCAAGCATGCAATCAGTGAAAAGTCAAGCTCGAACTGTGAAGCCAAAGCTTCTCCATCTGCAGATCTTCCCGCTTGCTTGTTCTTCTTCTTCTTTGGACAATTGGTAGCATAATGTACGTGATCATGGCAGTGAAAACATTTCACTTTCGCCATATCCTGCTTCTTGCCCTTAGCTCCAGAATGAGAGGTTTTCTTACCCTTCCCTTTCTTAGCTTTGGACACCAAAGCGCAGTTTTCTTCATCGGCTCCCTTTGATGAAGATCCATCTCGAGTAGTCCTCCTTATCTCCTCCTGCATGAGATCCGCCCAAAGGCGCTCCCATCCCGGCAGCTTCTCCCGACCATTGACACTATCTTGATATGAGTGCCAAGCCTTAGAAAGACCAAGGAGAGCCAGGTTGACCATGTCCTCTTCATCGACAGTCACCCCCACACTTCCCAGCTCATCTCTGCACTGAGTGAACTTCGTGAGGTATTTGGCGATACTGTCGCCCTTCTCCATCTTGATGTTCCTGAGCTTATCTTTGAGCGCCAGTTTCCTTTGGTCACTCTTACTCTGGAATAGATCCGTCAAAGCTTTCCACATTAAATATGGAGTAGCCTTTCCATGCAGGCTGGATACAATATGATCCTTGACGCCCTCCAACAGGATCCTTCGACATTTCGCTATCTTCTTTTGCCATGCATCGACTAAAGCTGCATCGGTGGGCTTTGGGACATCCGTATCTACGAAGTCCTTCAGACCATTATCTTCTAACACTGCTTCCATGCGATCCTTCCATGCAACATAATTCGAACTGCCTTCAAGAGCATATTCGAGTCGCAAACCGTTGAAAGACATTTTCAACACCGGCACCAAGAAAACAAAGCTGTTGCAAAATTCGAATTCCAAACTCCAAGCTCTTATCGCTTCCGATCTACACTTGAGAACAAATTATTTCCAAATCAGAGATTGACTGCAAGGGGCTTTTACCATACCTTTCACTTTCCGAAGAAAGATGAATCCGGAGGCTTCCTGGCCCGTATGCAGACTCTGTCCGAGGAAATAAGTTTGCAATCACCGTAATAGATCTCGACAATTAATCTGCTCTGATACCATGTATAAATTAGCTGAATAAATCAATTATTCAATGGATATTAACCTGATCACACGTCAATTTCGAATTTCATGCATAACACATAATCTCTTCTACAATTAATTGTCACATGCGAAAATAATAGAAGCAATATCACATCAAATCAATCACACATTAACTCAGTATGTATGGGGAAAGCCTATAGCTGAAAACCCCGCAGCTATTGTGTATATTATAATGGATAAATCATGTAACCAAACAAGTACAATACTCCTCACAAGTACTCAGTACTTTCTCATAAAGTCACACACAATCTAACTCAGTTTTGAACAAGTCACTGGTTCAAAACTCATAGTACCTTTCCTCTATTGTAATCATGGGCCAGCTATAGTAGAGATCCAAAGTTGAGTCCTTGGCTTGAGCTAGCAATTTTCATGGATAATTCCTCAAGTGTAATGCAAATCCCATTTCAAAAGCGATCCTCCAATGAGAGTAGCTATACTCACCCTTTCATCTACCTCTTCCCATGGTCTCCATGACACTGATCATGCAACGTAGTGAACTGAAGTGTTCTTGAGTTGACTAATGAGTTACTAATTAGTGAATTAAATAATATTTAATTCACTCCACTCTCTTTAATTGATTAGCTAGTTAAACTAATCTCAACTGGGCCAACTAAAATAAACGAAACACAACTCCACTATTTGTCCCGTTAACTCCTCCAAAACCTCTGCCACTGAAGTCTAACTGAAGCCAACCATGCAAGATGCCATCAAACCCTAGGAACCACGTGATTCCTTGTGTCAGTTGCATGAGCCACCTCCATGACTCAAACTGAAGTGCGCCAAGAGAGTAAACTGTTGTTTATAGTCAAAATATTATTAAGGGTAACTAATATTTGACTTCCATATTTTTAGGAGATCAGTCTAAAAATAGCCTGGGTCCTAAAAATAAGGGTCTCATCTATTTTTACCGACATGTCGCATACTTTAAGAATCTCCAAGTAGAATTCCCAAATTATGCTCCATATGTCTAAAAATAGACATAGTCTAAAAATAGACTTTGCGCCAGAATTTGCCTGCGGGCCCACTTAGTGAAGGCGACTTCATTTCACTAAGCTCCATCATCTTGCTGCATTCTCAACACTGATTAATTTTGTCAAATGAATTACACATTGGTTACCTCCATTTTCATCCTGCTTGTTCAATGTAATAGGCAGTGAATCTCCTTTTTGAAATAGAAACATATGAATATGTACAGAGGTGGACTTAAACATTCCTTGTGTTGTTAAATTCATCAATTTTTAATGCATATTATCAACAAAAAATTGAATTTAATTATACATGAATGCAGGTTGATGATCTTTGGAGAAGATATAAAAATAGCCAAGGATGGGTTCATCTATTGTTTTGTCATTTGGATATCCTAATAAACAAGAAAGTATTGAAATGATGAGTCTGGTAGCTTCAGGAAACATGGAAGTCGGCTAAGGTGGGTTTTTCTTCGGTAATTCAACATCATCAGGAAGAAAGTCTCAAAGATTTGGGCTCTCTAAGGGAAAGTGAGTTTATGATACAACTCCATTAGAGATTCTTGAGGAAAAAGGGCTTAAAGAGTCATTTGAAGGGATCGATAACATGATGTTTATGGTTTTGGGAGTGATGGATATCAGAATGTTTCCATCTGAGCCACCACTACTCTTTTGATGGGATCATACCTAGTTTGACACCAAGCGGCTAGGTCTATGAAGTAATGGGTTTGAGGGAATGAAAAGAGAGGCAGAAGGGATTCCCACAAATTGACGTCATCTTGCTGATCCACGTACTTTTGTTTCATCCACAGGTGCAATTCATTGAATTCAAATTCACACTCTGTGTCAATGATTTTAAAGTACAAATCTGCAAGGGGAATGTAGTTGAGATGACCAGGTAGAAGCAGCAGTCTTTTCTTCAGAGTTTGGCTTTCTTATTTTTCCATTGGGGCCATGTTTTCTACAGAGGAAAAATAAGAAGAATAAGGTGGAAATATCTATAGTTATATCTTTGTAGCATGATGAAAAATGTTTGAACCAATGGCACAATTATACTCTATAAAACCTGCAGTTCAACAACAAACATTGAATGAAACTAAGTGGTATAAGGTAGGGTTAGGTTTTATTTATAACAGTGACATGATTACCATTATGGAATGAATGTTGGGAATACAACCGTAGTATTTAAGTGCCAATGGTATAGGAGCTGGGAGGATGAAATAACTAGGCAATGACTAAGCGAGCGAGTCTAACGAGACAAAACGAATAATGGTAAGGGAGCAGGTCGCAAAATTAACATTTTTTATTTTTTCAATTTTTTCTAAAATACTACCTTATCAAAACCAAATAATGTTACAAAAAGAATTATAGTAGCTTTCTATTCCCCCTCTTTTTAACATTCTATTTTAGGATTTGTCTTTTATTTCTTCCTGTAAATTTTGAATTCCTTGGCCTTTTCTCAGTTTTTTCTTGAGGTGTGGGAGTCTGTGAAGTAGCTGGAGATAGAAGCTACTCCTCTGCTTCTTGTAAAGTATTTTATTCCCATTCATCTTGGTTCATGTACTTTTCAATTTCATGCCTTTGAGTGTGAACATATGGAGTGGTTTTATGTTCAAATATTAGTTTGGAAATCACACCAAATAGGTCATATGACCAAGTGAAACTCAATGGGAACTTCATCTGCTTTAGGAGGGTATCTTCCTCCTCACCTGTTGTACTATTGTTGTAAATAAAAGGTCCTATATGAATCTTCATTCTGAATTGTGATTTATTTTTGGCCGACACAAAATGGACTTCATCTGAGTTTATCATTTGCCTGATGTACTCCAATCTGCAAATCTTCATTGGGACATATACAGGCAGCTTGTAGGGTGGAAAATCATACCCATATACTCTTATTTTAGTATAATTCTTGTAGAAGTACCAGTAACTTGTTTTTACCTATTCACTAAGGTGTATAATCTTCTGAATTTCATCACTGACCCTGGCTTCTGTATTACTGCTCAACAAAAATGTAGCTAGATGGAAAAACTGATCAATGAAATATTTGAAGTTGTATTCCTCTGAATTCCTTCTCACTAAGGAAATCCAAAAAATAATTGAGTGTGGATTTCCCTATTCATTCAACTTTTGTACTGCAAATGGAAATCTATCTGCTTGATAAAATAGAAACTTGTAAAGAAAAATGGAGGCATATTTGAACATTCATTCAGTTTGAAACTTAAATAATTGTTCATGATTGTTTGTTTGTAAGAAATTGGCTGAAGTTGAAAATTATTGAGGGCTTTTATTTAGTGGAGAAAATGGTCAGAAAACATAGAATAGGTTCATATACCCATTCATCTGAATAGTATCCTAGTAAACACGAGAGTATGGAAATGCTTTGCTTAGCTTTGTCTAGAAAAATGGAGGAAGGATAGAATGGATTATTCTTTAGTATTTGGTCATATTCAAGTAGGAAGATTTCAAAAATTTTGGATCTTTGGGAAAAGGTTAGCTTATGATAGAATTAATTTAAGGCTTCGAATGAGAAAGGAGCGGTGGAGTCATTCTGAGAAATGTACAACATTTCGTCAATTGTTTCAGGGGTAATTTTAAACATAATTTCACCACTATGGGCTCTAATGGCTCTCTGTCTTGGTAAATATCCAACTTGGAATTTGAGGACAAATTTGGGGAAATAACAAGTTTGGGGAAACATGTACAAGGGTATATTGGATTCCCAAAGCCCAATATCATTGTTTTGGTCATGGAAATTATCTTTGAGCCAATTGTGTAATTCGAATAAATCGAATTCACACTTTGGCTCTAAGATTTTGTAATATGGGTGAGCCAGAGGGATGTGATCAAGATCAATTGGTGGGAATCATAGGATTGGCCGAATTGTTACTCTTCTTACCCTTTGGATCAATTTTTGGGAAATTTAAATAATGGGAAAAGGCTGAAAAGTGGTCTAGTTTACTTGGTAAATTGGTTTATTATCAAGGTTGGCGATGACAGTGATGCTCACACAGTGGCACCTTGGACTTCTGTTCAACGTTAGGATAATTTGACTTTGCGAAGTGAAATGAATAAATTTTAGGGGATATTTAGTGGGATATGATGCAATGAAACAATGTAACGAGTGAGGGTGTGAGGATTTTATGGTTATGGATGAATCCGTTGGAGGTGCGGGACCATTGGGAGGTTTTAAAGGTAATTTAGGATAGGCTTAAATGCGTAACAAATAGGAATATCAACCGGACATCTGTTGTAGAGGGATTGGTAGTGTGGGTTTGGGGAATGGTAGGCGGGAAAGGAAAGCAGTTAGGTAGTTTTCAGACCGGGGGGTGAGTGGTATATGGCATTGAGCGGGGGGGGGTTGGTGTGAAATAGTATGGAGTTGACACATAGTGTGGGGCCGTAGGGGCGAAACAACTTTTCAAACCCCCCCTCCACCGATAAAGGTAGGAAGGGTGGTGGGGGGGGGGGGGTGAAAAGGATTCCAAGCCGTTGATTTTGGGTGAGAACATGATCATAGGTTGGATCATGCTCGACGGTGAACCACTACATGACAAAATAATTTACCGTTTCTTAACTTTATAATGCGTTGGGAAACTTTGGATAACTTTATATTGCTTTCTAACATAAAATTATTATATTTTCACCCTATATAATCTAATATTTCAAAAAAAGGCTTATTTTACTCAATTAAGGGTGCATTTAAATGTGAAGACCCTTATTATTTTTATTTAAAGGAGAGATTGTCATAATCTAGATTATAACCTAGAAATTTAACTAATTAATTGAACTTAAACGATTGGATTAATTTCTTCACCTACCTAACAAATTTTAACCAAGTTTAAACAGTTTGGTTAAATTATTCTCTAATCTAAAAGCATAAATTCAAATGTGTTTGACCATGATTATACTGTATGATTCAAACAAAGATCTATGCTTATGGCTTCTAAAACAAGTTGCACACAAACCCTAATTTATTTTCAATATAAAAATTGTCTTTATTTCTAGTGGCATTTGAATTTTCTCACCTTTGCACTTGTTTTTAATTTTATGGGGTCCTTTTTCATTTTCATTTTCATCCTTTTATTCTTTTTTTTTTCTTATATACCCTCTTTTCATTATATATATATATATATATATATATATATATATATATATATATATATATAGATATATATATATATATTGGAAATCATTTGCAGAATGAAATACAATTTACAATTTGAAATTACTGGAAGAAAATATTCAATCACCATTTGATCCTATGATTTATAGGACCCTAACACATGGAATGTAAGATCTAACTTTCTATACCTTCTTGATTCATATTTCATACCATTTTAAAACTCAAATCATGAATGTCTCTTTCAAATAAAAAATAAAACAATCTCACCTCATGCAATCACCATAAATCACCTTCATCACATTCAACACCTTCAACACTTTCTCTAGTCTCTTGTGCTTTGATCGATTGACCAACAAAAAAATTAATAGCAACAAATTATTATTATTGATTAAAACCTTCCTATAAATAATATGAGTTGGTATTCTTAGTTTTTTTATCTTTCAATTACCTTCAACTCTTTTCTTTGATTTCTTAAGTTTTCTCTTATTGTCATGTTGTACAATTTATTTATATCAGTTCTTTATATGTGTGCAATTCAATTTCTAGTCCTACATGTTGATCTAAAGTGAATTCTTGATTTACATTGTTTTTTTTTTGCAATATGGTAGGTTATCAAGGTTGAGGTGGAGTTTTGACTATATTTATAACTTTATCTATCTACCAAATATGGTTGAATCTTCCAACATCACTGATGTCTTTAAAAGTTCCCTTTAATTATAATTAGCTCCACTAACCTCTGTGAGCTTCCAAATATGGTATACTTGACCAAAAAATCTGAAGAATTTTCTATTTTCCCCATCGAACTGCTAAGCCCAGTCTGGTGACCCCTTTGCTGATACGACCCAGGGTTGTGATCATGGCTTAATGAGGTTAGGGGATTTTAAGTTCAGGGCGTCTTGTGTGTTTCTCAATTGGTTTACCTACTAACTGACCACCTTGGATGATGGTCATACTTGTTATCACCTCGTAATTTATGATATTGGCAAGAAAAAATGATAGAGGACAACATCAAACCACTTTGGAGTACAGGACCTAGCCTTCCTAGACTCAGAGAGGGCTCTCTCTGTTTTATGATTTATGATTTAGCTTGATGATTCTAAGTGCTGATATTAGGCTAGTTAGAGTGATGGGTTTTTTTTTTTAATTGATTGGGTGGTTGGAAAAATATGGCTACAGAGGCTATTCCATTGGGTGATGGAGTCAATATGGCTAGAATGGCACATCAAAATCAAGAGCGAATCACAGGGCAAGCCAACTGTGAAAAATGGATCTTAAGAGCTATATGAATATTGGGGTGAAGGAAACCATAAGGTTCAATATTGACTAAAGAGAAATTAATAATTATGTAATCAAACTTCAGCAGAAAACATTCAGATTGAAACTGCAGACAGAGTTAAGGTGCTCTGACACAAATCTTAATCTAAAATTTATGAATTACAATAACATGAGTATATAGATAGCAGATAAAATCAACAAAAACATTTAAACATATAAGTACCACATTACCATTTTAACACATCTCAAGAATCCTGTAAATTATCTTTGATTTATTGATGTCAAGCTCCAAAATTACAATTCTCCAATAGTAGTTCTTACAACACAAGTACTAAAATATCCAACACCTGATAATGAAAATACATGCAGTATTTAAGTACAACTGAGGCAGTTTCCCTAATCTAGGTCGACAGTCTGTATTTTCTACTGACTAAATGAAAGTTTGACACTTGCGACCATGCAAGGCCGAAGCCAAAATATCTCTGACAAACCTAATGTAACATTAATTTCTGCAATCTTTAGTAAATCAAAAGTAAACTGAAGGTGGCTTAGGTGGTCCCGAAGAAGCAAGGAACACAGCTTTCGACATCTGGATTTTATTTTTGGACCGTCCTTGCCTGATCATAAATTCCACTATGGTGCTGGTTACTTTCATGTATTAGTGACTGTGCTGATCGGTAGCCGTGCTACTGCCTCTTCGATTTCTGCTGTGATATCCAAAATTCCCTTTTTACGTGCCCTCCTAAGACGTGCCCTGTTCAAATGAATCATTGAACCCAGTGGCTTTGGCAGATTTTCAAAACATGAACCCTTCGTCGCTCCTTTAATGATTTTGGTATACCTTCCCTTCTCTCAGAAAAATGGCAGAGAGTGGTTTTGATGGAGAACAAATGGTATTTCAGACCCCCCCTTGAAATGGTAAGTGGTAATAAGGGGGGGGGGGGGCCGTGGGGGGTGCGAACTCATGAGAGAACGACACATCACGTATTTGGGCGGCCATGAATACCGGGTTTTGGACCCCCCTATCATGTTAACAAGAAAATTTCAAGGGGGGGGGCGTGGGGGGTGCGAACTCATGAGAGAACGACACATCACGTATTTGGGCAGCCATGAATACTGGGTTTTGGACCCCCCTATCATGTTAACAAGAAAATTTCAAGGGGGGGGGGGGGGGGTGCGAACTCATGAGAGAACGACACATCACGTATTTGGGCGGCCATAAATACTGGGTTTTGGACCCCCCTATCATTTTAACAAGAAAATTTCAAGGGGGGGGGGAGGGGTGCGAACTGAATTTCTGCCGTAGATCCGAGGCGGGCTCCAAATGCACCATTTCAATTTACACTCACTTTATCTCGTTGATTTGATTTTTTGTCACTTAGCGATTGTGATCAAGTCCCACTTGGCATCGCACCTTGCACTTGTCGTTCCATAGGTTTCTCGTTGTAATCTATTTTTCCTCCCCGATGCGATTTTAATATAGGAAAGGGTTGGCATACGGATTTGAAATTCTTTGACTTACACCTTTGAAAACACATCACATCCAGGCTCCATCGTACTTTGCACGGCGCAAAACTTAACTTATCCTTAGCACTTTAAACTTTAAAACCTACGACTTGCGATCTGCGCTCGGGTCCCACCGCATCGCACATCTCTCTTCAGCGATTTTAACATTTACCTCCCATGGTTGTCCTTTATTATTTGCGATCTACGAAGTGAGATCAAGTCCCACTGCATCGTACATTGTACTTCGGTGATTTTAACATTTACCTCCCACGATTATCCTTTATTATTTGCGATCTACGAAGTGCGATCGGGTCCCACCGCATCTCACATCGCACTTCGGTGATTTTAACATTTACCTCCCACAGTTATCCTTTATTATTTTTTATCTTCAAAGTGTGATCACATCACATCGCAACTTAAAAATTTAAAGTTGCGGGCGCTTACAATTATGTTATAAAAAGTTTGAAATGTAGTTTGCGATGTGCTAAAAATTGGCAAGTGAGAAAAGTGCAGAAGGTAAGGAAAAAGGCCTTATGAAGGCTTATTTATGGATGTTGGCCATTTATAAAGGTTTAGGCGGGTCCTGCCATATTGCATCAGAAAATTTTTCTTAGTTCGACAATGAATTGCAAAGAGAAGTTGGAAACTTGCGGGTAAAGCTTAGATTTTTTCTGATTTTATCAACACAAGTGGGTCTTATGAAGTGGTAAGTCCTAAAGGGTCTTAGGGTTTTAAATAGGATCTCAGAGTATTGGAGTTCAAAGTTAGATAAAATGAAAGGTAACAAGGGGTTAGATGAAAATAAATGAAGACGATATGGATTTTTCTCACCATCACACTTAATCAGTAACAATTTTTCCCTTTCCACTCAACTATAAGGCAGATATATTCATTTGAAGATCTTGACAGTCAGGATCTTCCTTTCTTTTCTTTTGAAAATAAATGATAGCCATGGAATATTATTTTCAGTATGAAAAATATAAGAAATGATCAGTCACCTTGTGATACTGTGAAATAAAGGATTCTAACAATACTCATGTCATCATGAAAAATGGAATCCCTAGAGTGGTCCATGTGTCACTCAAAATTGGCCCACATGGCCATCCAAAAATATTAAAAACATATGCCACGGGTCTCATGTATGAAGTGCCACATCATTTGTTGATGTCATCGTATGTTGTGATAGTGTGCCACCTTAGCTTCCATGTCATCTATGTCTACCAATTATATCAGACCATGTGGCCTCCAATCATTGGTTCATGTTGTCACATGTGTGCCACATCGTCTTGCTTGACCTCAAACATGCTTAGCCAAGGAAATGAATCTAAATTGTTAATCCTTTGGTCAAGGAGTGAATGGATGGCTGAGATAAAAATGTAGACCCCCCTATTTTCTCAAACATTAATGAGGATGTGGGGTCCACTATTTATCATGTAAAATAGATTATACACCTTACACCTTCATCGAGATGCATCAATCGTGACCATGGGTTCATTGGTCATGGATTAAATGAGCGACAAAAAATAAAATACAAACCCCCCATGATTGCTCTAAATTTAACAGAGGGGGTTCTTATTTGGCATGTAGAAGAACCCTATAACTTGCAATCTTGTGTCATTGTCTACCAATTTTGGGGAAACTCCAAACTAACAACAACTTTGGGCCCAAAGACCTTGAAGCTTGGCTTTCTGGGCTACAAACTTTGACCAGGGATAAATTTTAATCCATAATATTTTGTAGGGTTCCATACATTGTTGGAAAGTGTTTTTCAAGATATATCCATATATGTCACTTATATGAGAATCCAAGCATCCATTATGTGCCAAAAAATAATCTGGGGATAATAATCCATAATCATCAATTGCACTTATTCACCAATCTACCTTCAACCACCTGATATTTGTCACTCCATAACACTTCCTTTGACACTAATGCCAACAAATTTCTAACATTTTATCCCTTAGGCATTGATGTTCCACCTACAACTAATTTACCCATGTCATTCTAATCATGTGGAGGCTTGAAACTCCCTTTTGATATGTTAAATGATTGGACTAATTTTCTTGGGTTCCCTTTTTCCTTTTGGAGAATATTCAATGAAGGGAGATAAGAGGGACTACTCCCAATATCTTCCTTAAGTACTAAATTTGATCTCTCGGGAGAGGTTTGGTGAAAATAATTAGCTACCTATTATTTTGTTGGTACATACTCCAACTTTACAATTTGATTTGCAACTTGCTCTCATAGGAAATGGTACTTGATTGGAATATGATTTTTCTTGGAATGGAAAACAAGGTTCTTGGACATGCTAATTACACTTCTGTTATCACAGAAGATTTGTATGGGATCTTCACATATCACCTTCACTTCTTGTAAAGTCTGCTTCATCCAAATAGATAAGTAAAACAAGAAGATGTTGATATATATTCTTCCTCAGTAGTGGAAAGAGAAATTGAAGCTTGCTTCTTGCTCAAACAAGACACAAGGCATTCACTAAGAAAGAAAGCACCACCAATAGTGATTTTTATATCATCTACATCACCTTCCCGATCTACATAAAAATGTAGTCACTGATTTTTTTTACCTATGGGATACCAAAGACTATAGTCCATAGTGACTTTCAAATATTTGAGAACCTCTTTTTCTGTTAGGATATGGCTCTATCTGGGGGCTGCTTGAAATCGTCTAACAATAAAAACTACCTACATAATTTTTGGTCTAAGTTTTTTCAAGTATAAAAGGCTACCAATAATAGATCTGTATAAATTTTGATCCGCTTATGGTGACTCATCATCCTTGTTGAGCTTGCATTTAGTGACCATTGCAGTGATTACCAAAGAGAATTCCTCCATGCCAAAATTCTTCAAAAACTCCTTGAGATACTTTCACTGTGAAATAAAAATACCTTTCGTTGTTTGGATTGTGTAAAAACCAAGGAAATAAGAGATTTCACCAAACATTGAATTTTCAAAATTGGCCTTCATATCAACTGCAAACTGGAAATTTAGATGATTTGAATCTCTTCTAAATAATATATCATCAACATAGATAATAACTACTAGCAGTTTTCCATAATTATATTTCACATATAGGTTGTTGTCAATTGTGCCATTTTTAAAACCACAGTGAACCATATAATTGTCCAACCTGGAGTACCAAGCCCTTGGTGCCTTCTTAAGACCATAAAAGGAATTTTCTAGCCTACACATATAATCATGTTTATCTAAAAATTGAAACCCATTAGGCTGATCGATATAAACTTATTCTTGTATCTCTCCATTTAAAAAGGAAGATTTGATAGCCATGTGATATATTTTAAAATGACTGAAACTATAAAAGGAAAGAATATTTGAATTTCCTCTAATCGTGCTATAAGAGCAAAGGTCTCATCAAAATCCAAACCTTCAATTTGTGCATAACCTTTTCAAACTATCCTTGCCTTATTTCTTACCACTTCACCATTTTCATTCAGCTCGTTCTTAAAGACCCACTTTGTGCCAATAATATTCTTATATGGTAGTCTCAGAACTAACTCCCATGTTTCATTTTTCTTGAGTTGATCAAGCTCTTCGTTTGTGGCTTTATCCAATTGTAATTTTAACTATATCAAGAAAAATACTTAGGTTCTATCATGGAAAAAAAGGCTACATGCACTTGAGTAGAGGGATTTACTAGTCTTCTACTTGTTTGAAATCCTGTATGTAAGTCACCAACAATTTGGTCAGTAGGATGGTTTTTTTTGTACATATCTTGAAGGATACTTTGATTGTGGTCTTTCTGGTTCTTCACTCACTTCATCTTTAACTAGTTCATCAAAATCCTTATCATGGTCGACTTGATCATTAGTACTGATGTTTGATGGTTGTTTGTATTCAAAAGAGGTGCGCTCATCAACTTTAACATCAATACAATCAACTATTTTCCTTGTATTCTACATTTTTAGCATCTTCATCCCTTTATATTTCAAGAGTATCTAAGAAAAATTCCTTCATCAATTCTTGCAATGAACTTACCAAGCATTTCATGATTTTTATAGATAGATAATTTTCTCCCAAATACTTTGAAACGATTGATTTTAGCAAGTCTACCATATCATAGATCATATGTGGTTTTATTTTTGTTTGGTTTAAAGTTCCATTGGTTCAAAATTACTACTTTTGTGTATATTACTTCAGCCTAAAATATATATTGTATGATTTCGTTGTAGTTGCTACAACACCCTCCAAAATTTTGGAGCCCCCTAATGATCATGCCATCTTTCGTTTCAAGTCATTAAAGTCATGCTTGGCCATGTTTTCTGTTGTTCCTTGAGAAACAATCCCTTGCTGTGTAAAGGAATCCGTGCTCAAGACATTATTTGATTCTGTCACAAATTAATTTATATATGTGTCTCTATCTTTTAAACCTTCAAACAATAATTATATAATCTTCAAATATCAAACTCATGTCATGTTCTACAATGCCATATTCTTCCTATGCTGGAGTGGATGGATGGAAGAAACAAGAAAGAAAAAGATTTTGATTTGATATGTTGTTTGAAATAGAAACTATCATTGTAAAATCCTGAAGAAAGATATCAGAAAAGGTTAAAATAGAGGAGCGCCCATTAAGGTGTATTTAACTCTTTAATACACTAGTATAAAGAGACCTACAGCTCAAATTACTCTATTTTATTCATAGATATGGGCACATAATGAAAACTAGAAAACATCTAAGCATAGATAGGATGATGGAAACTTGCAAAACTTCTCTTAATTCAACATTCTCCAGTATAAAATATAGCTTTCAGGTTCAAAAAACAGGAATCCTCTCTCCTCCTCCTATCTCTGTTTTTATATCAGCCTTCTGAACTAACTTCCTAACTGTTATGATCAGTTTTGAAACTGATTCTTGGAAATGTTGGAATTATTTTAATTTACAAAATATTTGTTTTAAAATTATATATAATATATAATATAAAACCAAAGATAAGATCCTACGCTAGTGCAAAGTGAAAAGAATGAATGGTATCTTTGGGGCCCACCATTACAGCCATATGTATAAATCGACAAAACCGCCCATGGTTTTGGAAAACCCAAAACTACCTACGGGGGGTGATGATGGCAGCTTGTACGAAATAACCTCGAGACCCCGCAGTGCACCATAACCGTCGATCTTGTAGATGGTGGTTTCAATCAAACCATTTTACGGGGGGTACCAGCTCTCATAAACTTCGTTTAATTTATCCCCCCGCAAATCGTTGGATCTGAGCTAATTCTTCTTCCTCATCTTCCGATCTCTGCCCATTTACCACAAATTTCTATTAATGCTTTGTCTAGTTCATTTTCTATGCAATGAACAATAATATTTGCCAATAAACCTCTTAAATCATGGATTGCAATATCTGAATTAGCTGCATCGACTGCTTTCCATGTTTTGTACATTCACTGAGCGCAATCATCCATTCCTGGAATCGTGCCTCTCTATGCTCTAGGTGGTCTCTCTTGTTGACACATCCTACGCCAGAGTGCTTTGATCTTCCCCTCCTGGGATTTGTGCCTTCTTATTCCAAATGTCTTAGAAGAAGTGTCCGAATTCTATGTCCGTGCTAGACTCACTAAATTGACTTGGGATCGAGCGTCCATAAAATCTAGAAGTTCCATGCACAGCGATAACGACCGATGGCCTCATCAATCATCACAATAATTTGTGCCGTGCCCGGAAACATGGATCATGCGATATATCATACTGCTCTCATCTTCCAAGACTTTCTGCCAACGTGCTGGTAATACTTTTCTTCATCTGCAGCCAGCGACAGCGCAGCAGCTTCACCTTCTGCAGACCAAGTTTTCTCTGTTAATATTTTTATCAAATCTGAGGTATTATCCTTGCCCTCTTCAATGCCTTGCTCCATATGATTCTCCGCTTGTTTAAATTATGGTTGATTTGATATCCAGAGGCTGTAGGGGATTTCTCCTGGCATTCAGATGCAGTCCAACGCATCTCTGTAAGTCGAAAAGTGACCCGCCTCTTGTGGTAATATTGGCAATCCACACAACAAGGTATAACTTTCACGGCTCATTATGAAAGGCCTAATCAATCCGATTAAAAATTCATAGAAAGACCAACATGCTTTGCTAAGTGCAACCATTAATTTCTGCAACCAAATCCTCATGGGCAGTAATAAGGAATGCCGCCTTGCTAGTGTGATGAAATTCACCATGACACTTTGCCAAAATGTTCTTCGACGAATTCTTTTCATCCGATATAATCGGCTTTTAAAATGTCTATCAAGATCCCCTTTGAGCTCAACAAGGCTCCTCGTCCAATAATCCTCCAAGTAAAATACGAAGTATGGATTTCTTGGAAAATACGTAACAACTATTACCCATCTGAAGAAGATGACGATCCATCCAACCAGAACGAAGGAAAACTCAATTGCAACTGTTAGTCTGGTCATGATATAGTCAGGTTGGGAGGCACGAACAACAATCCAACACTTGAGGACGTGATCTCCAATGCTGTCACACCCTCGTTTTTCATTGGAATTACAACATGGGAGTGCTACAAGAACCTTTTGAGAACTGATTTTACGAATGGTTTTACCTGCTAAGACAGCGCAGCTCAAGAGTAGAAGCAACAATACACATGATATGAAAAGTGTAGTGCCAGAGAATAGGAGCCAGAATGATTCGCTTTTCTCAGATGGAAAACTTAACTTCTTAAATTTCCAAACAAAGTAGAGCTTAAGGACCAAATGAAGTATGACTGCCAATACCAATCCTCCGATATCACTCCACACACGAGTCCAGCCAGATTGGACCATACCTGCAAGCAAATACCCTATGAACACACACATTGTCAGTCTCCGGCAATCAATTACCCGCTGATCTTCTCTCAGCAGAATGCTCACCTGCTTTTTCTTTTGGTTTGTGGTCCATATAACAGATATCCTAGAAATCAATGAAACCCAGCATCTGGATTGTGAGAGCGCTAAGAACGAGAGCTACGCAAGGAATCCAATGTGCCTTCCTCTTCAAATCCCTACAGACATCCCATAGGAGTTGTTTTCTATTGTAATGATTTTGATTCAGCTGTCCTTGTAAAGCTGTAGCTGATGCAACACTAGGTAGCCTCAAATCAGGACTAATAGGCCCTATATTTATCATATTATTCATAGAATATGGTTGTGATTTGGACTCAAATCCTTTGGACTATGTTTGCAAACCAGGAACAGTTGCATGATTTTGAGTGAAAATATTCCAAATGTTGTTATCAAGCCAAAATCCTGAGAATGAACTAGCAATGTAGGTATGCAACTATCAACTTCTGTAGATTGAGAACTCAAACTTGAAAATTTCCCAGAGCTTCTTCCGACTTTTTGCTGTGAGATATTGTGCTACAACATCTGGCTCCAATTGGGGACAGTACTTTGGTAGAAAAGTGCTGAGAACTTGTAGATCAGTAGCCTTTATTGGGCATGGAGTCAAGTCAGACGAAATTTTCTCTCAATCCAAAATCTCTAAAAATTTCAAAACTTCTCTGCTTCTAGGATATTTATTCTTGAACTGAAAATGATAAACTAGAAACACTGCAACTGTGAATGCTCAACTCCTGAGCTTATTTATGTACAACTCCTACTTATATAAGCATGATTGAAATTAATCAAGTGAGGTCAACCTTCCAATGGAACCAATCCAGCATCTACTTGTTAGATTTAATACCTTCATACTGCTGAGATTTAAAAATCAAAAGAGGAATGTACCATGAAAAATTTTCATCTATAAAATTTTGTACATACCCTGGCATTGAAGCTTGTTGCTGACCGAAGAAATTTGCCATATATTCAGCAACTGGATCATAGAACTCATGAAATAAAGTTTTGGCCACCTTCTCTTTTTGAATAGTTTGCTGAGGCAGACTCCTTTGAACATGGTGGCTTCTTCCATTGTTTGACTTTTCAATTAGGAATTGTGTGTTAGGAAGTTGATTGCCACTTCCTATAGGCAGGCATTTAGGCTGAAAATAAACATCCAAGTTTTGTTCTCCATAATGCTGATGATATTCACTTAACATCAATTGATGACTAAAATCTTCCTCTTCTTGCAAACAGGTTTGAGAAACTGCACTATTTTCCTCACTACTCGCAAAATTATTGCAAAGATCTTCCATGCTTTCATAGTGTAGTTCAGCTGTTGCAACTAAGTTTTGACTAGAATCTTCAAAATGATTAGATTCTTGTCTTTCAATAACACAGGAATATTTTAACACTTTTTGGAAATCTTTATTCGCCTCTGATCTTACATTCTCTTGTAAAGAAATTCCAATGTTTCCTTCACAAGCCCTCTTATCTTTGACAAAACTTGGACTTTCTACATTGCAGGAAAAATTTCTAGAAGCCCACGCATTATCTTCAATTTCTTGTGCATGGAGAAACATAAACTTCAAAGTACTAGGCTTTCTCTCCTTGAGATAAAAATCCAAGGCAATAGAAAGAGCTTTCAAATAATAAACCATAGCTGTTGCCTCTGGAGGTCGAATTTCTTCTGGCATGCTGAAATAAATCTTTTGAAACCTCCTATTAAATTCAGAAATTGATTCATTGCTTCGCCTTTGGATAGAATATAATTCCAAGAGGTGCTCTTCATATGACTTACTCTCGCCAAAATATGTAAGAAATACATCTTGAAGATCTTGCCAGGAATTAATTGAACCTGCTTCCAAACACTGAAACCATTGCTGAGCATCCTGCTTTAAAGAATGGAAAAACATCCTTAAAGCTACGTCTTCATAAATAATTTGAAATTTGTCTAGAAAGTATTCAAATTCCAAGATATGTGATTCAGCTGAAATTTCCTTCTCCTTCCCGGAGAAACTTGGCAAGGACTTGAACCCGTTTAAAGGATATTGATGAAGAATAGCGGGCAACTTCAGGGGTTTAAAGATTTCTCTGTTTTTGAACTGAAAAACAGTCAATTTCTTATGAGGCAAAACATTATCATCCAAAGATGATGAATCATCACCTTTATGCCCAGACTGTAACTGATTATCTTCTGGGATTGTAATACAACAATCGTCCCTCCTTTCATGTTTAGGAGATACACCTGTGTCAAGATTTATAATACAAGCAGAAGAAAAATCATCTTTTTCCAATAATGAATTTAGATTTTGGGCCCTGTAGTCCTCTGAGAAAACAAAGCAGGAAAAAATCCTTTTAATATAAATGGGAAAATGGATTACTAAACTGACAGTAAAAAATAGAACCTCCTTTAAAAAACGGAAATTCTGATACATGTTTCTTCCATGATACTTTCTCATCTTCTTGCCAGGAAAATTCTTCATCTAATGAAACTTTCATCCGTGGAGTCACCAGGTGAATAATAAACAACCAATCTTCAAATCTAAATCTTGTTCACCATCAAAAATAAAGGATTATGAAACCATCTGCTGCAAGGTATGTGACCTCGCATTTGGCTTTGTGAAAATGAGAATTCTGTACAAAGTAAACACAGCCAAAAATTACCTCCTCACTGAGCAACCAGAGGAAGTAAAAATAAAACCCAAGGAAATAAACTTCGCTGCTTCGATCCCCGGTAGCGGCACCAATTAATGTTGTTCCTTGAGAAACAATCCCTTGCTGTGTAAAGGAATCCGTGCTCAAGACATTATCTGATTCTGTCACAAATTAATTTATATATGTGTCTCTGTCTTTTAAACCTTCAAACAATAATTATATAATCTTCAAATATCAAACTCATGTCATGTTCTACAATGCCATATTATTCCTATGCTGGAGTGGATGGATGGAAGAAACAAGAAAGAAAAAATTTTGATTTGATATGTTGTTTGAAACAGAAACTATCATTGTAAAATCCTGAAGAAAGATATCAGAAAAGGTTAAAATAGAGGAGCGCCCATTAAGGCGTATTTAACTCTTTAATACACTAGTATAAAGAGACCTGCAGCTCAAATTAATCTATTTTATTCATAGATATAGACACATAATGAAAACTAGAAAACATCTCAGCATAGATAGGATGATGGAAACTTGCAAAACTTCTCTTAATTCAACATTCTCCAGTATAAAATATAGCTTTCAGGTTCAAAAACCAGGAACCATCTCTCCTCCTCCTATCTCTGTTTTTATATCAGCCTTCTGAACTAACTTCCTAACTGTTATGATCAGTTTTGAAACTGATTCTTGGAAATGTTGGAATTATTTTAATTTACAAAATATTTGTTTTAAAATTATATATAATATATAATATAAAACCAAAGATAAGATCCTACGCTAGTGCAAAGTGAAAAGAACGAATGGTATCTTTGGGGCCCACCATTACAGCCATATGTATAAATCGACAAAACCGCCCATGGTTTATGAAAACCGATAACCACCTACGGGGGGTAATGACAGCGGATTGTACGAAATGAATCGGAGGTGCCGTAATACATCACAACCATTGATTTTGTGAATAGTGGTTTCGATTAAACCATTTGCGGGGGTGCTATCTCCCATAAAATTTGTTTAATTTAAGCCCCCGCAAACCGTTGGATCTTAGCTAACTTTCTTCCTCATCTTCCGATCTCTGCCCATTTACTGCAAACTTCTATTAATGCTTTGTCTAGTTCATTTTTTATGCAATGAACAATAATATTTGCCAATAAACCTCTTAAATCATGGATTGCAATATCTGAATTAGCTGCATCGACTGCTTTCCATGTTTTGTACACGTTATTTTTCAGAGCTGCAATCATCCATTCCTCGGAATCGTGCCTCTCTATGCTCGGTGGTCTCCCTTGTTGACGCATTTCCTCTGTGAGTGGCCTGATCTTCCCCTCCACCGAGATTTTGGCCTTCTTATTCCAAATGTACTGAAGAGTGTCGAATTCCATGCCAGCTGCTAGACTCACTAAATTGACTTCCGGATCTAAACTGTCCATAAAATCTAAGAAGTTCCATGCCTGGCAATAAACATTGATGGCCTCATCAATCACATCACAATAATTTGTACCATACTCAGAAACATGGATCATGCAATATATCAATGACACTGCTCTCATCTTCCAAGACTTTCTGCCAACGTGCTGGTAATACTTTTCTTCATCTGCAGCCAGCGACAGCGCAGCAGCTTCACCTTCTGCAGACCAAGTTTTCTCTGTTAATATTTTATCAAATCTGAGGTATTATCCTTGCCCTCTTCAATGCCTTGCTCCATATGATTCTCCGCTTGTTTAAATGCCGGTTGATTTGCTATCCAGAGGCTGTAGGGGATTTCTCCTGGCATTCAGATGCAGTCCAACGCATCTCTGTAAGTCGAAAAGTGACCCGCCTCTTGTGGTAATATTGGCAATCCACACAACAAGGTATAACTTTCACGGCTCATTATGAAAGGCCTAATCAATCCGATTACAAATTCAGAGAAAGACCAACATGCTTTGCTAAGTGCAACCATTAATTTCTGCAACCAAATCCTCATGGGCAGTAATAAGGAATGCAGCCTTGCTAGTGTGATGAAATTCACCATGACACTTTGCCAAAATGTTCTTCGACGAATTCTTTTCAGCCGATATAATTGGCTTTTAAAATGTCTATCAAGATCCCCTTTGAGCTCAACAAGGCTCCTCGTCCAATAATCCTCCAAGTAAAATACGAAGTATGGTTTTCTTGGAAAATACATAACAGCTATTACCCATCTGAACAAGATGACGATCCATCCAACCAGAACAAAGGAAAACTCAATTGCAACTGTTAGTCTGGTCATGATATAGTCAGGTTGGGAGGCAAGAACAACAATCCAACACTTGAGGATGTGATCCCCAATGCTGTCACACCCTCGTTTTTCATTGGAATTACAACATGGGAGTGCTACAGGAACCTTTTGAGAACTTATTTTATGAATGGTTTTACCTGCTAAGACAGCGCAGCTCAAGAGTAGAAGCAACAATACACATGATATGAAAAGTGTAGTGCCAGAGAATAGGAGCCAGAATGATTCACTTTTCTCGGATGGAAAACTTAACTTCTTAAATTTCCAAACAAAGTAGAGCTCAAGGACCAAATGAAGTATGACTGCCAATACCAATCCTCCGATATCGCTCCACACACGATTCCAGCCAGATTGGACCACACCTAGAAGCAAATACCCTATGAACACACACATTGTAAGTCTCCTGCAATCAATTACCCGCTGATCTTCTCTCAGCAGAACGCTCACCTGCTTTTTCTTTTGGTTTGTGGTCCATATAACAGATATCCCAGAAATCAATGAAACCCAGCATCTGGATTGTGAGAGCGCTAAGAACGAGAGCTACACAAGGAATCGAGTGTGCCTTCCTCTTCAAAGCCCTACAGACATCCCATAGGAGCTGTTGTCTATTGTAATGATTTTGATTCAGCTGTCCTTGTAAAGCTGTAGCTGATGCAACACTAGGTAGCCTCAAATCAGGACTAATAGGCCCTATATTTATCATATTATGCATAGAAGATGGTTGTGATTTGGACTCAAATCTTTTGGACTATGTTTGCAAACTAGGAACAGTTGCATGATTTTGAGTGAAAATATTCCAAATGTTGTTATCAAGCCAAAATCCTGAGAATGAACTGGCAATGTAGGTATGCAACTATCAACTTCTGTAGATTGAGAACTCAAACTTGAAAATTTCCCAGAGCTTCTTCCGAATTTTTGCTGTGAGATATTGTGCTACAACATTTTCTATAGTGTTCAAGCCTTCCCCTATAATATTGAAGTGTCAAAGAATATTTATTTCATAGGACTAAGCCATATTTCCTTCATGGGACATCCCCCTTTAGGCCTAGTGCACCTTCCCAAAGTATGCCTATTGTACTTCGTAGAGATAGTCCTAGCACATTGAATTAATATTATTTAGGATAAGTGTACTTCTTGTTGATAGGGAAAGCACACTTTCTCAACATAGCTCTATCACACTCTCTAGTGGTAATTACCACAATCTTATCTCTTAATTTTGCAACATGTGATAGGTGCACATCTAAACCCTCACCTAACCATGCATGTTCTCTTCTCATATAAAGGGCTCACCCAAGAGCTCATTTCACACTCTTATCTTTTTCTTTCGATATTTGCGCAATTTTGGAGCATAAGGGTCATCCTTGACTCTTTGTCAAAAGTGCACCCTTCTTTGGGGTAAGTTTCTCAACTATCGCACTTTGAAATTTCACTCTTGGATGTTTCACTTCAATTATTGTATGATGTTTTTGGTGTCTCAAGACAGTCGAGTTCATTTTCAAAGGGTCTCTAAGTAATGGTGGACTTGTTCATGTAAAACAAGTTCTCATATATTTTAAGTGTACCTTTATTCAATAGTCCTAAAGCACCTTCTAGTTACAGTTGACACATATGTCGCAAACACTTGCGCCCTAACTGTCGCACTTGGAGATTAGTGTCATTTTATTGTTGTTTCAGTGTATACATGTTGGTTTTTGGAACTGTGCATATTATTATCATTAGTTTGAGTATATGTATGTGTGTGATCATGTTATTCATTTTATTTCTCTCCTCTCCACTCAACTGATCTCACACTTAGTCAATTTTTGGGTTCTACCTTGCCTTAACATCTTGCAAAAGCTATGAAAACAATCAAGTTTCAGCCATGTGATGAGTGCATGGCATAATTTCAAGCCTAATTTGTGAGACCCTTGTCTCCTAATCCTAGGCCCATCCTAAGGTCATCTCCCTTCACAAGCACATAATGCATCTCCAGAGCATAGTCACCCAACCTCTTACTTCTTACACCTGCGCTCTATGCCAAGCCTTGACAACCTTGTCTTGTGGAGCACATAGCACACTTCTAATGGATAGTAAGGTCACCCATAACTCCTTTTATTTGTGACCTACTTTAAACCAAGAGACTCCTTATAGCACATCGCACATCTTCAATGCTCAAGCCTCTAGCTACTATCTCCAAGACCTATGCTCTACACCAAGTCTTGTCCCTCTCTCATCCTAGAAAAGTGCACACTTCCAATGCCCAAAATCCCAACCTTTTCCTTCTAAACCTGCACCTTGCACCCAAGAGAGATCTTATTTTAGTACTAGCACACTATCCCATAAAAGTTGGCATCTTTCATGTGAAAACAAGACAAAATAGGTGATTTTTAGACTGATGTTGAATTTCCATGAGTGCATATCATTTTAGGTATTGTTGAGCCAAATTAAATTAGCCCATCATCTTAACATTATTGATGATATTCAATAGGTTCATCAATAATTGGTTTTAAGAAGACACTTGTGGATATGAGACACTAAGATACCATCATGCAGGAGATAAAGGAATTTTGAACTACGACAAGTAGATGGTGACCCAAGATGATTTAAAAGGATCTAATACTATATCTAGACCCTTTGGATGGTGAATATGAAGTACATTCCAAACCTATCATAAATATTTGAAGACATAGAAACAAATACTAGAACTTGGCATCGACGCATTACAATGAAGTTTCATGTCACAATCATCAAATTGTAGCTTTTAAAAATGTGGATACAAGAGTGTAATTTTGTTTTATGTATTTTTTCCAAAATATTGGTGAAATGTGATTTTGTAATTTAAAAAATTGAAAAATTGTGTATAAGACCAATGGTCACACATTGAATGTGAAAAGTCACTATGAAGTCCAAAGATCATATGGTAACTCAAAATTCATATGGGAGCTGAAGGGTCATGAGGGAGCTCAAGTGTCACATGGGAGGTGAAAGGTCACCTAACTTGCTATAAATAAACACTTATGCGTCAAGTAAAGGACTTTTAGCCTTGGCTTCTCAAGATTAGCATAAGAGGGAGAGATCATTATTTGAGGAGCAAGTGGTGGCTTCATGTTCCACTATTGGGGCTAGTGATGCATCATTGTAATTGTGTATCTTGGCACTTTCACTTAATATTTTGAAGCTCTTAGAGCCCAAGCATATTTTCATGCATGTATCATGGGTGTTGTAATACTATTCTTTCATGTTTGAAAAATATGTTTGTGTTAATATGTATTGAATAAAATTATATATTTCTTTGGCTTTGGTTTACATCTTAATCGAAATGTGCATCTTACTTGATTTCATGTTCATTTTTAATTTGTGAACTATTTTTCATATTAATCAATGATCCTTTCTATATATGTGTGTGTCTTTATTGGGATGGTACTATTAATTTTCTTCTAAAGTCTCACTCTTTCTTTTCTCGTTCGTGAAATTAATATTTTCGCTTCCCAATTGCATGTTTCACAAAGCTAACTTGCTTGCTTATCTCAAAAGTTATGTGAAAACTCTCTTATATTGTTGATTTCATCCAAGGAAAATATTTAAGATCATTATAATGGAAGTCAAGTCGATTTCCCAGATGGGGCTCCTATCCCAAATGGTGTGAGGTCTAATTGGGACTTAATATTGAGGAGACCCCCCTGTGTTGCCACACTTCCAGAACCATCAACAAATTCTTTCTCCCATCATGGATCTAGCCAGATGTTGGATAGATTTGTTAGTTCTCTTAGCTAATCCATTTTTCTAAGGAGTCTATATTGTGATAAATTTTCTTTTGATGCCCTAATCCTTGAAAAAATCATCAAACTCCTAGGAGGTAAACTAACCACCATTATCATATCTTATGCATTTTATTTTACAATATGTCTCACTCTCAGTCATGGCCTTAAAATTATTAAACTTCTTAAAGCCTCTTATTTTTCTCTTAAAAATGTTACCCATATCATTCTACTAAAATCATCAATCATAAGCATGAAATATTGTTTACCTAAGTGTGTGTTATGAAACCAGCTCCAAAAATAGAAGAAAAGAGAGATCAACGCCTTAGAAAGAAGAACTTCGAGGGGGAAACCTCATTTACATTACATAAATGAACAATTCTAAAATGGTACAAATGAAAAAACCTAATTCTATATATAGGAGTCCATGGGGTCACAATATAATCCTAGCTGACCTAACAATAATAATGTAAGGGCACAATAACAACAATATGAGGGTTATAGGGGCACAAAAATAACAATAAGGGGGCTACACTAACAATAATAAGGGACTATAATAGTAATATAGGGACCTAAAATGCCCCTCTCCTTCAAAACATTGTTGTCCTCAATGCTTGAGTAGCTCTGGATGCTTCTGTATAAAATTCTTATCCTCCCATGTAGAATCTTCAGTGGGTAAGTTCTTCCACTTAATGAGATACTCTGAAATTGATCGATTTCGTAGCTGTCGAGTTCTTGTTTCCATGGCTGCTTTAGGTTCCATTATGATTTTTCCTTCCTCATCAAGTTCTGGCAATATTGTTTGAATTGGATGTTTGTCATCTATAACCTTCTTTAAGCTTGAAACATGGAAAACTGGATGCACTCACGAAGAAGCAGGAAACTCCAATTTGTATGCCATACTACCAAAAATTTTCAACACCTTGTAAGGACCATAGTAATTTGGCGATAATTTATTATCCTTCTTATATTGGTTGAGGGACATTTGTTTGTATGGTTGTAGCCGTAAAAATACCCAGTCTCCTACATCAAAACTTCTCTTGTTGCGATGTTGATCTGCATGTTGTTTCATTCGATTTTGTGCCAAATTTAAGTTGTCCTTTAAGAGTTAGAGAACTTGCTTTTGATGCTCGATGTGATCTTCCGTTGCTTGAACCTTAGAATTTTCTCTTAAAGATAATGTCCTAGACGGTGGATGATATTCGTAAAGTGCCATAAATGGGGTCATTTTTTCTTCAGTATGGAAGGAAGTGTTATACCACTATTCAGCTAGAGGTAACCACTTGACCCATTATGTTTGTTTATCAGATACAAAAAAACAAATATATCCTTCCAAACATTTTTTTCACTATCTCAGTTTGACCATCATATTGAGGATGATAAGATGAGCTATGAGCTAGCTGAGTACCCAAACAAGAAAATAATTATGTCCAAAAATTTCCGGTAAAAATGGGATCTCTATCACTTACAATAATTTTTGGGTTTCCATATAGCTTTTGAATTGTTTCAGTAAATTCCATAGCAACTGTACTTGCTTTAAAAGGATGAGATAATGCACAAAAGTGTACATACTTAGTAAGTCTATCAACTACCACCATGATGACACTCTTTCCTTCGGACTTAGGTAAACCTGTGATAAAATCCATTGAAATATCCTTTGAATGTTGACTTGGAATGGATAAATGTTGTAGAAGACCCAAGGTCTTAATTGTCTCAAATTTATTTTTCTGGAAAACCAAACATTCCACCACAAACTTTGGAATATCAGATTTAAGGCCATCTCAAAAAAATTCTTTCTTCAGCCTGTGGTAATGCTTCAAAATCCTGCGTGTCCTCCTAAAGGAGAAGTGTGCAATTACAAAAGAATATTTTCTTTTATTTGGGAATTCCTACAAACATATAAGCGATCTTTGTACCATAAGGAATCATTTTTCCAAATAAATGTATCAGATGCACTAGGATATTGCTGCAAAGTTTGGATGAGTGTTCACACTTCTTCATCCTTCTTCCATTCATCCCTTGCTTCAGTTATCTAATTTGGTTGGATAATAGAAATGGTACAGATAAATTCTTCCACCTCTTCATCCTTTATTGAAAGTGCATATGCAACAAAATTTAGCTTCCCTTTTTTGAAGATGATTTCAAATTCATAACCCAACATCTTTGTGACCCATTTTTATTGCTCTTCTAAAGATAGTCTTTGTTCAAAAAAGTGTTGAAGACTATCATGATCAATTTTGACCTTGAAGTGTCTTCCCATTAGGTAAGGTCACCATTTCTTTAGTGCATGCATTATTGCCAACATTTCCTTCTCATAAATAGCTTTATGTAAATAATTTCCTTTTATTGGACAGCTTTCAAAAGCAATGGCTCTTCCTTCTTTCATTAAAACGACACCAATTCCATTTCCTGAGGCATCACATTCAACAATAAAGGTTTTTGTGAAGTCTGGCGTAGCTAAGACCGGTGCTAGGCACATTTCCTCTTTAAGATGCTCAAAGGCCTTAGTTGCTTTAGGAGTCCATGAAAATGCATCTCTCTTTAATAATGTTGTTAGAGGTGCTGCTATTATCCGATAATTTTTAACAAACTTGCGATAATACCCCGTTCACCTGAGAAATCCTTGCAACTTCTTTATGGTTTTGGGGACTTTACATTCCTTAATGGCTTTATTTTTTTTAGGGTCTACCTTAACACCCTCGTGAGATACAATATGACCCAGATATTCCACCTCTTGTACTCTAAAGAAACATTTGGAGGTTTTTGCATATAATTTTTTCTCCTCCAGTAGTTTGAGCACACTGTCAACATGTTGAACATGATCCTTCCAAATCCTGTTGTAGATTAGTATACCATCAAAAAATAATATCACAAATTTTCTAAGGAAGGGTTTGAAAATGGAATTCATCAACCCTTGAAATGTAGAAGGTGCATTGGTAAGGCCAAAAGGCATGACCAGAAATTCATAATGACCCTCATGAGTTCAAAATTTTGTTTTCATAATATCTTCATTATTCATTCTAATTTGATGATATCTTGAAAGAAGATCCATCTTGGTAAAATAAATTTCTCCATGTAATTCATCCAATAGTTCATCAATAACAGGAATGGGAAATTTATCTTTAATAGTGAGCTTATTGAGCTCCCTATAATCCAGACACATGGGCCATGATCCATCCTTCTTGTGCGCCAATACTACAGGAGTAGAGAAAGAAATTTGACTAGGTTGAATTATACCAGCCTCTAATAGTTCTGCAATCATATGTTCAATTTCACTCTTTTGGACGTAAGGATATTTGTAAGGCCTGATGTTTGGAGGAACACTTCCTAGAATCAAATGAATAGCATGATCATGATCACGAATAGGTGGGAGTCCTTTGGGAGTTTCAAACACCTTGGAATGATTTTCCAAGACTTTTTGGAGATATGGAGAAATAGATGATTTTGATGTTGGAACTTCTAGTGATCATAATTGTGAAATTACGCCTCATTTTTATTTCTTCCGAAGCTTTTTCATGACATTAGAGCTTATTATATTTCTCGACTTCCCTGTGATACCCTGTAATTCGACTTTGTTTCCTTCCGAAAAAAAAAAAATCAAGAAAATTTCTTGAAAATTAAAAGCTACCGTCCCCAAAGATTGTAATAATTGTACTCCTAGTATGACATCAACACCTCCCATTCAAATGGAAAGAATTGGACTATTCAATACATATTACCCCATGGTTAGCTTGATATTATGGCATTTTCCAGAGAAATTTATAGTTCCTCCATTTGCAACCATCACTTGACATTTTGGTGCTGGGTATAGGAAGAAATTCAATTCCTTGGCTACCTTAAAATGAATAAAATTATGGTTACTACCAAAATCAATCAAAACTATTACCTTTTTCTTCTTGATATATCATTCTATCTTGAGAGTTTGAGGACTGGTAATTCCTGCCAATGCATTACATGATATGTTCGGGCTAATTTCTTCTTTCTCTAGGGTTGATTCCTAGTGTATATCCTCTTCTTTTGAAGTTTCTTGTTCATTTTCTTCCTCCTCTTCACAATCTATGTAAAATAATTTCTTCTCGACACACTTATGACCTTTAGTGTATTTGATATCGCAATTGTAGCAAAGTTCTTTTGCTCTTTTTTCTTCCAATTGTTGTGGTGTCAACCTTGTAGGTTGTGGAAGTCTAGGAGTAGCAACACTTCCATATTTATAGATGTGAGTGGTAAGCTTCCTTGTAGCCATAATTTTACATTCAATTTTTCTTGCCAACCTGAATGCCTTCTCCAATGAATCAGGTTCCCAAATGTGAACCTCTTGTTGGATGTTATCCTTTAAAGTCCCTATGAAGACATCAATCTTATGTTCCTCTGGAATATCAGTTACCCTTATATTCAATTTTTGGAAGTCCTCAATGTGCTCCACCACTGAACCCTTTTGTTTAAGATTTATCAATTAGCTAATGAAGGTGTTGCTCTTTGTATCCTCATAATGTGCTATCATTTCCTCCGTAAAAATTGATCAAGTGACAATATTTTTACAGGAGCAAAACCATCGATACCATAAAAATGTATTTTTTTCTAAATATAAAGTTGCAATGCATACCTTTTGTGTGTTTTTCACATTATTGAGATCAAAATATTGCTCCATCTGTAGTATCCATGTTATGGGATCCTTGCCATCAAACTTACTCATATCAATATTTAGAATATGGTGGGTATTCCATCCAACATTCGAGTTTATGAAATCATTTTTAGCATTTGTTTTTTTCTCATCATGAGTTTCCTCTACTATCTTTTCACCCTTAGGAATAATTTCTTGTATCAACTTTGTCAAAATTTACTTCAAACCTTCTATGTCTGTTTTTAGATCATTCTTCATGTCTTCGATGTTGTCTTTCAATTTTTATTCAATCTTATCTTCCATGTCTTCCATGCCATTCTTAAAACCATCCATCTTAGCTTCCATGCCCTTCTTCAAACCATCCATCTTAGCTTCCACACATTTCTTCAAAACTTCCATTTCATTTTTTGTTGCTCATTGCGAGAGTGAAATTTGGTTCACTTGCTCTTGTATTTTTGATATATCATGTTGCACTTCTTAATCTTCATGAGCCATAGTAGATTATTCTGAGGAATTAATGGGTGTTGAATTATTTTTAGGGGGGAGTTTTAGAACTGAATACTGATACCTATGCTTCCATATACCCTTGGAATTACTTCAAACTAATTTTTCAAACAAGACTTATGCAATTTGAAAAACAAAATACACACTTTTTTCTTGCTTTTGAGGAGCTCGATATTGAAACTAAATTATCTCTGTGATTTTGGATCTTTAAAATATTAAATTTTGTCTTCTAGTAGCCCTATGAATCTTCTTTTGAATGCCATAGGTCTAACCTGATTTGAATGCGCCAAGGAAAATCTATGCCCAATCTCCCACAATGACCTAATTATGGACTGGTTCAGTAGAGCACACTTGTACGTCATGCCACATGTCACTCGTTCCTCCTTTGGCTCTAAAATTTGATAAAAAGGAACCTACAGTCCGTGCAATTTTGGCCAAGTTTTACAGAATTCTAATCTGATGCTCAAAGAGAGAGTTATGATGATTTTCCCAAGCTCATATATTTTTGATGAAATTTGGGATCCTGCAAAACCCTTAACTTTCACAGCTAATATATTTGAAAATATTGCAAACCAAAATCTAAATTTTTTACATGAAGTTCCTAAGGATTTTAGCTCCTCGTGAAAAAAATTTCAGCTTTTGAACATTCATAGGAAAAAATTTATAGTGAAAATTCGACGGTGACCTGTTTGGAGCAGCGAAACCCTAGTATCCAAAGCTCTCATACCAGATATTATGAAACCAGCTCCAAAAATATAAGAAAAGAGAGATCAATGCCTTAGAAATAAGCCACTTTGAAGGGGAAACCTCCTTTACATTACATAAATGAACAATTCTTGGATGATACAAATGAAAAAACCTACTTCTGTATGTAGGAGTCCATGGGGTCACAATATAATCCTAGCTGACCTAACAATAATAATGTAAGGGTAAAATAACAACAATATGGGGGTTACAGGGGTAAAACAATAACAATAATGGGGCTACACTAATAATAATAAGGGACTATACTAGTAATATAGGGACCTAACAATGTGCCTGAGTTCTTGAAGGACCACACAAGTCCATGTGTAAAAAATGCAATGGATTGGTTATTTATTTGAAGTGAATCTTTGAGTTAAATTGTTTATTTCTGCAATTCTGCTAAGTTATCATGGTTTATATGGACTTTTGAATACATTTCTAACTTTATCTAACATCACTGATGTCTTTCGAAGTGCCCTTTAACTATAATTAGCTCCCCTGCTAACCTTAGTGAGCTTCCAAATATAGCATACTACACCAAAAACCCCAATGAGTTCACTATTTTCCCCATTGAACTATTAAGCCTTATATAGTGACCCCTTCACCCATATGACCCAAGGTTGTGACAATGCCATAATGAGGTCAGTGGCTTATAAGGTAAAGGAATTTCATGTGGTGCTCAACTAGTTGATCTACTGATTGGCTAACTGTTAGGTCCCTATATTAATAGTATAGTCCCTTATTGTTGTTAGTGTAACCCCCTTATTGTTATTATCGTACCCCCTATAACCCCCATATTGTTATTATTGTGCCCTTAAATTATTACTGTTAGATTGGCTAGGATTACATTGTGGCCCCACTAAGATTACATTATGGCCCTGTGGACTCCTATATATAGAAATGAGGTTTTGTAATTTCAATCATCCAAGAATTTTTCATTCATGTAATGTATTGGAGGTTTCCCCCTCGAAGTGGCTTATTTCTAAGGCATTGATATCTCTTTTCTTCTATTTTTGGAGCTTGTTTCACAACATTTTGTATTAGAGCTTTGGATTCTAGGGTTTCGCTGATCCTAACAGGTCATCGTGGAATTTTCACTATTACGTTTTTTTATAAGAAGGTTCAAAAGCTAAAATTTATCTAGTGCGAAGCCTAAATCTTGAGGAACATCTTCACAAAATTTCAGAGCTTGGTTTGCAATATTTGTAGAGATATGATCTGTGGAAGTTAGGGCGTTTTGCAATCGCCTCAATTTAACCTAAACAGGTCATCGTGGAATTTTCGCTATAATTTGTTTTATACGAAGGTTCAGAAGCTGAAATGATTAGAGCGTGAAGCTAATATCCTGAGGAAACTTGTCACAAAATTCTAGAGCTTGGTTCGCAATAATTTCGGAGATATGATCTCTGGAAGTTAGGTCTTTTTCAGGCTCCTGAATTTCATCTCAAAGAGGTGATCATGGGAAACTCTTCATAACTCTCTCTATGAGCTTTGGATTGGAATTTTGTAAAACGTGACTGGAAGTACACGGACTGTAGTTTCCTTTCTATTAATTTCAGGGCAAAAGGAGCAAACAGTGACACATGACAAGTCGTACAAGTTTGTTATATTGAACCAGTCCATAATTAGATCATTGTGGGAGATTGGACATAACTTTGTCTTGAAGAATCCAAATCAGGTCAGACCTGTGCATTCGAAAGAGGCTTCAGAGGGCTACCTTAGGGCCAAATTTGAGGTATTGAAGATACAAAATCACAGAGATAATTCAGTTTCAATATCGAGCTCCTCAAAAGAAAGAAAAAGGTGTGTATTTTTTTCGAATTACTTAAGTCTCGTTTGAAAAAAAATTAGTTTGAATTTATTCAAAGGGCATATTTAAGAATAGATATCAGTATTGGGTTCTAAAATTCCCCCTAAAAATAATTCAACACCCATTAAGCCTTCAGAAGGCTCTACTATGACTCATGAAGATGAAGAAACACAACATGAGATATCAAAATTACAAGAGAAAGTGCACCAAATTTCGTTATCGCAAAGAGCAACAAAAAATGAAATAGAAGTTTTGAAGAAAGGCATGGAAACTAAGATGGATGGTTTGAAGAAAGGCATGGAAGCTAAGATGGATGGCATGGAAGTGGGCATGGAAGCTAATATGGATGACATGGAAGCTAAGATCTTTGAAAAAATGAAAGACAACATGGAAAACATGAAGAATGATCTAAAAGTCAACATCGAAGGTTTCGCAAAGTTGATACAAGAAATGTTTCCCAATGGTGAAAAGATAGTAGAGGAAACTCATGATGAGAACAAAATAAATGTTAATCATGATTTCATAAACTCTAATGTTGGCGGGAAGAACCACCATATTCCAAAAATGGATATGAGGAAGTTTGATGGAAAGGATCCTGTAACATGGATACTACAAATGGAGCAATATTTTGATCTCCATAATGTGCAAAAAACACAAAAGGTATGCATTGCAACTTTACATTTAGAACAAAATACATTTGTATGGTATCGATGGCTTTTCTCCCGTAAAAAAATTGTTACTTGGTCAATTTTTATGGAGGAAATGATAGCACATTATGAGGATACAAAGAGCAACACCTTCTTTAGCCAATTGGTAAATCTCAAACAAAAGGGTTTAGTGGGAGAGCACATTGAGGACTTCCAAAAATATAATATAAGGGTAACTGATATTCCAGAGGAACACAGGATTGATCTCTTCATAGGTACTTTAAAGGATAACATCCAACATGAATTTCACGTTTTGGAACCTGATTCATTGGAGAAGGCATTCAGGTTGGCAAGAAAAATTGAATGTAAAATTATGGCGACAAGGAAGCCTACCACTCACTTCTATAAAGAGGGAAGTGTTGCTACTCCTAGATTTCCACAACCTACAAGTTTGAAACCACAACAATTGGAAGAAAAAAGAGCAAAAGGGCTTTGCTACAGTTGTGATAGAAAATACACGAAAGGTCATAAGTGTGCTGAGAATAAATTATTTTACATAGATTGTGAAGAGGAAGAAGAAAATGAACAAGAAGAGGATATACACCAGGAACCAACCCTAGAAGAGGAAGAAATGAGTCCGACCATATCATGTAATGCATTGGCAGGAATTACCACTCCTCAAAATCTCAAGATAGAAGGAAATATCAAGAAGAAAAAGGTAATAGTGTTGATTGATTCAGGTAGTACCCATAATTTTATTCATTGTAAGGTAGCCAAAAAATTGAATTGTTTCCTATACCCAGCACCAAAATTTCAAGTGATGGTTGCAAATTGAGGAACTATAAATTTCTTTGGAAAATTCCATAATATCAAGCTAACCATGGGGGAATATGTATTGAATAGTCCAATGCTTTCCATTCCTATGGGAGGTGTTGATGGTGTACTAGGAGTACAATGGTTACAATCTTTAGGGACGGTAGCTTTTAATTTTCAAAAAAAATTCTTGAAATTTTTTTTAGAAGGAAAGGAAGTCAAATTACGGGGTATTGTAGGGAAGCCGAGAAAGATAATAAGCTCTAATTTCATGAAAAAGCTTATAAAGAAATAACTATGAAGCGTAATTGCACAATTTTGCTCACTAGAAGTTCCAACATCAAAATCATCTATTTTTGCTGATCTCCAAAAAGTCCTGGACAATCATTCCAAGGTCCTTGAAACTCCCAAAGGACTCCCACCTATTCGTGATCATGATCATGCTATTCATTTGATTCCAGGAAGTGTTCCTCCAAACATCAGGCCTTATAGATATCCTCATGTCCAAAAGAGCGAAATTGAACGTATTATTGCAGAAATGTTGGAGGCTGGTATAATTCAGCCTAGTCAAAGTTCTTTCTCTGCTCCTGTAGTATTGGTACACAAGAAAGATGGATCATGGCGCATGTGTCCGGATTATAGGGAGCTCAATAAGCTCACCATTAAAGATGAATTTCCCATTCCTGTGATTGATGAATTATTGGATGAATTACATGGAGAAATTTATTTTACCAAGTTGGATCTTTGTTCAGGATATCATCAAATTAGAATGAAGACTAAAGATATTCCGAAAACATTATTTCGAACTCATGAGGGTCATTATGAATTTTTGTTCATGCCTTTTGGCCTTACCAATGCACCTTCTACATTTCAAGGGTTGATGAATTCCATTTTCAAACCCTTCTTTAGAAAATTTGTGCTAGTTTTTTTTTATGATATACTAACCTATAGTAGGTCTTGGAAGGATCATGTTCAACATGTTGACAGGGTGCTCAAACTATTGCAAGAGAAACAATTATATGCAAAAACATCCAAATGTTTCTTTGGAGTACAAGAGGTGGAATATCTGGGTCATATTGTATCTCACGAGGGTGTTAAGGTAGACCCTAATAAAATTAAATCCATTAAAGAAGGGAAAGACCCCACAACCATAAATCAATTGTGAGTATTTCTCGGGTTAACAGGGTATTATCACAAGTTTGTTAAGAATTATGGGAGAGTAGAAGCACCTCTAACAACATTATTGAAGAAAGATGCATTTTCATGGACTCCTGAAGCAACTAAGGCCTTTGAACATCTTAAAGAGTCAATGTGCCTAGCACCGGTCTTAGCTACACCAAACTTCACAAAAACTTTATTGTGGAATGTGATGCCTCATGAAATGGAATTGGTGTTGTTTTAATGCAAGAAAGAAGACCCATTTCTTTTGAAAGTCGTCCAATCAAAGGAAAGTATTTACAGAAAGCTATTTATGAGAAGGAAATGTTAGCAATACTACATGCACTAAAGAAATGGCGAACTTACCTAATGGGAAGACACTTCAAGGTAAAAATTGATCATGATAGCCTTAAACACTTTTTGGAACAAAGACTATCTTCAGAAGAGTAGCAAAAATGGGTCACAAAGATGTTGGGTTATGACTTTGAAATAATCTACAAAAAAGGGAAGCTAAATGTTGTTGCGGATGCACTCTCAAGAAAGAATGAAGAGGTGGAAGCATTGCTTTGTGCCATTTCTATTATCCAACCAGATTGGATAACCGAAGCAAGGGATGAATGGAAGAAGGACAAAGATGTATGGACACTCATTCAAAAGTTGCAGCAAGATCCTAGTACATCCGATACATTTAGTTGGAAAAATGATTCCTTATGGTACAAAGATCGCTTATATCTTTGTAAGAATTCCCAACTAAAACAAAAGATTCTTCTGGAATTGCACACTTCTCCTTTAGGAGGACACTCAGGATTTTTAAAAACTTACCACAGGGTGAAGAAAGAATTTTTTTGGGATGGCCTTAAATCTGATATTCAAAAGTTTGTGGAGGAATGTTTGATTTTCCTGCAGAATAAAGTTGAGACAATTAAGACCCTGGGTCTTCTACAACCTTTATCCATTCCAAGTCAACATTGGGAGGAGATTTCAATGGATTTTATTATAGGTTTACCTAAGTCCAAAGGAAAGAGTGTCATCATGGTGGTAGTTGATAGACTTACCAAGTATGCACACTTTTGTGCATTATCTCATCCATTTAAAGCAAGTACAGTTGCTACTACATTTATGGACACAATTCAAAAGCTACATGGAAACCTAAGGGTTATTGTGAGTGACAGAGATCCCATTTTTACTGGAAATTTTTGGACGGAGTTATTTTCTTGTTTGGGTACTCAATTAGCTCATAGCTCATCTTATCATCCTCAATCCGATGGTAAAAATGAGATAGTGAATAAATGTTTGGAAGGATATCTTCGTTGTTTTGTATCTGATAAACAAACAAAATGGGTCAAGTGGTTACCTCTCGCTGAATGGTGGTATAACACTTCCTTCCATACTATAGAAAAAATGACCCCATTTATGGCACTTTATGGATATCATCCACCGTCCATCACATCATCTTTAAGAGAAAATTTGAAGGTTCAAGCAGTGGAAGATCACATCGAGCATCAACAAGAAGTTCTCCAACTCTTAAAGGATAACTTTAATTTGGCACAAAATCGAATGAAACAACAGACAGATCAACATCACAGTGAGAGAAGTTTTGATGTAGGAGACTAGGTATGTTTATGGCTACAACCATACAAACAAATGTCCCTCAAGCAAGCTAAGAAGGATAATAAATTATCGCCAAAGTACTATGGTCCTTACAAGGTGTTGCAAAATATTGGTACTATGGCATACAAATTGGAGCTTCTTGCTTCTTCACAAGTGCATCCAGTTTTCCATGCTTCATGCTTAAAGAAGGTTATAGGTGAAAATATTCCAGTTCAAACAATATTTCCATAACTTGATGAGGAAGGAAAAATCATATTGGAACCTGAAGTGGTCACGGAAACAAGAACTCGACAACTACGAAATCGATCAATTTCAGAGTATCTCATCAAGTGGAAGAACTTACCCACTGAATATTCTACATGGGAGGATGAGAATTTTAAACAGAAGCACCCAGAGCTACTCCAGCATTGAGGACAACACTTTTTTGAAGGAAAGGGGCATGTTAGATCCCTATATTACTAGTATATTCTCTTATTTTTGTTAGTGTAACCCCCTTATTGTTATTATTGTACCCCTGTAACCCCCATATTGTTATTATTGTGCCCTTAAATTATTATTGTTAGGTCAGCTAGGATTACATTGTGGCCCTGTGGACTCCTATATATAGAAAGGAGGTTTTTAATTTCAATCATCCAAGAATTGTTCATTCATGTAATGTATTGGAGGTTTCCCCCTCGAAGTGGCTTATTTTTAAGGTGTTGATATATCTTTTCTTCTATTTTTGGAGCTGGTTTCACAACACTGACATGGATGATGATGTCATTCTCACGTCATGATGTCATGTACTGGCCTCCCCTCAGTGGTCCACGTGCCACTTAGAGTCAGCCCATATGACCACCAAGAAACACTAAAAGCACATCTGAAGGGTCTCATGTACGAAGAGCCACATCTTCTGCTGACATCATCATGTCTTGTATCAGCATGCCACCTTAGCTTCCATTTCATCTATTTCTGCCAATTATATCACTCCATGTGGCAATCATTCATTGTTCCATGTTGTCACCTATGTTCCACATCATCCTGCTTGAGCTTGGGCATGTTTATCTAGGGAAATGAAACTAGACATTAATCCTTTGGTCAAGCTATGAATGGATAGGAAATATCAAAACATGGAGCCCCCTGGTTGCTTGAACGTTAATGGAGGGGGGGTCCACTATTTTTCATGTAGCAAAGATTAGACCTCTTGCACCTTCCTTGAGATGCATAAATCATGATCATGGGTTTCTTGGTCATGCCAGATCAAATGAGCGAACACAATTAAAATTCGAACCCCCTTGGTTACTCAAACATTACTGAAGGGGGGGTGGACTATTTGGCCCATAGAATAACACTACGCCATTTTATACCACGTTTTGGGAAACTCAAAAATAACACCAAACTTGGAGGGCACCAATAATAACACTAAATTTGGGCCTAGAGACCCTGAAGCTTGACCTTTTTTCCTGCAAATATTGAATGAGCATAAAATTAAATCTGGAAGGTGTTTTACAGAGTGCCATGTTAAAAATATGCAACTATGGTAAAATTACACTTTGTAAAGCTTACTTGATTGAGATAAATATTGCATTGAATTCCTCTATTTCGAGAGGACCAAAATAGACCTAAATATCACTCAAATCGGATCAGGGATATGAATAAAAGCCCACATGTGCATATTTAATAAGTTCGACCCTAAAGAAAAGTGGACCCTCTTAAAAGGCTATAAATACAAGTGAAATCTACATCATTTGGACACAATCATAAGACACTCTTCTATCTTAGTTTGCAGCTCGCATAGGTCTGAGGCTCTTTCGTGAAGGAATAGGTTTGCTCTGAGGTGAAATTGTAGGGTCCGAAGCTCGCATTTCATATCTAGTGTTTTGGGCCACATTCAGAGGCACATCACATAAGGATTTTGAACACAGACACTCCCACAGATGCTCAAGTGTGTGAATGGATACTTCCAGTCGGTTGGACAACTCACTATGCATGTGACTAGGAGTTAGGGTTTTCAGAGACACAGTCGCACACTCACTTTAGTTTAGATCTGGCCCAAATCGCTCACTCGTCAGGCTTAAGGGTGCGACTAGGTTGCTATAGTCACTCATATGATTCCTCCTCCATGCGAGTAGGAATTAAAATATGAATTCCAAGTCTTCCAAATATTTCACTCAATGACTGTAGTGTTTGGAAGTTTACTAGAGAGACTGTAAACAATGACATTTCATTATAGTCTTCAGAATCAGAGTTTTGGGTATAAGCATTATTGGGTTCATTTAATGAATGTTGTAGTTTTTTATTGGAATTGTTAAATAGATGAAGATACGAATAATTGTACTCTCTTTTCTAAATCATTTGATGAAAATATAATAAGAAGAATAATTTGAAAGGGTTTTCCCCATAATGGGTTTTTCCCTGGTCTCTGACCAATCCTCGTGTATCTATGTGTGAATGCTTTTCTTCTATTTTTCCTTTATGTTTCGTTGCATTCATGGTGATGATAATTTTATTTGTACATAGTTACATATGTTGGTAAATAATTATGTAAATTTGAATAATGTTATGATGTTAGGGGGTGAACTTAATGTGTTAATGAAGAAATGCAATTAGCAAAGAAAAGAACAACATGGCCCTATGACAAATTAACATGGTATCAGAGCTAGGCTGAAGAAAATTCATGGAGGTCACCCCCATGGAGACACCTTTGATGGAAGAAAGAGAAGATGGAGGAGACCTAAAATAATTCTAGGGTTTGAAGAAAACCTTAGGAAATTTTTTTATTGGGGTTTTATGGATATTATAAGGTTAGGATTTGAGATAAACCTTGGTTTATGGAAAATATTTGAGTAATGAAATATAGAAACCCTAGCATGGTCAATGTGAATATTTTCAAGCACTTGGGACAGATTAGATGAAGCCCTAGATGGGATAGTATTCATTAGGCCTAGTTGTTGATAGAGTTAGTGAAGGAAACATTGTTATATGTACAATGGTCAGTGATGGCTCTTGAAGGTTGGTTCAAGAGGGATATGATCACCTCTCATTGAAGATAATTACCCTCTGATTTATGATGCTTCTTATATCTTTACTCTTTTTTAGACTTATAGATATCATTATTTTTTTAATGCTTCCTACATATATATTTCAGTATTTGGATGCTTTTAACTTCTTGATGAGATATAATGAGTGGATCCTTCTTGAGGATAATAGTTAGTGCAAGAAGAGCCATATGATAGAAAGGTGACAAAGCACTACAAGCTTATTTTGTAAAATAAGAATATGCACAGGTACTTCAATACTATAAGGTATGCATGGTATATTATTTCAAGGTTATGTTTTGTTAGAATTCATATATTTTTAACTTCGGGGGCGCTACCCCTGGACCGCCCAGCCAAGGGGGCAGGGGGGGACAAGCACCCCCCCCATGTGGAGGGGTGTATAGTCTTCCTAGGGTATACATCCAGCTGAAGAAAATACCTATGAATCAGTAATATAATAACACTCCACACCCAACATTTTTCAATGGCAAGGTAATCCCTAAGGTATGATGATAATGTTTCATTCTGTAATGCTCCAAAATTTTCCGACAATAATTTGGAACATTAATTTTTGCTAATCTCACTTAGGAGGAGAATAAATTGGTAAGGAGGCCCATGCATAATGATATTCTCAATAAAATCTCTCATATTATTAAAGGGGATCATCTTTGGAGCTAGTTTGCACACCCTCATGTGTGAACAAGGTTATTTGCAAAGAGGCTTGGTTAAGTTTGACCAAGTCAACAATGTTGGGCCAAGAGGTGGAGAACACTTAGAGAAGCAACGTTGTATGAATGAGGAGAGAATTATTTGGTGGAGGAAACCCTAATAAGAGTGGGACCCATGGAGAGGGGCTTTCATTTGTTTAAAAGGAGGACAAGGCAACCATTGTTTCTCATGCTTATGTTTATTCATCTCAATTGTCCATTAGACAATTGTGCATTCTTTGTTGCTTAGCAAGAATTGCCGGAGGAATTCCTGTTTAGGATTCCTTCTCCTTCTTGAGAGTTCTCTTGAGGGATTGTTCTTCATTTTCCTCACATCCAGGCTTGATGCCAAGCATCCTTCATCAAGACAACATTATTTCTGCAGTAGATTAATGTTGTGTTGCTGGGTGTTGCAGTGAACCCATCATCTCCTTCAGCTATTTTTCAGAGGAGGAGTCTATCTTTCCTTTGAGATATCAGATTGGAGGCATCCTAGAGCTCATTTCAAACTTTGGCATCAAGGCCAACTCATTCCATTGCACTACAACGTAGTTTCTTCCAGTGATTGCCTTATTTATGAGGAGCATTTGCAGTAGGGCTTTGCAGATACATTTGGAGGGGGAGATATTTGGTGAAGGGATCAGCCTTTCATCCTAAAGATCCATTGTAGGAGGCACTTTTAGTTTGGGTATCATTTAGAGCCATCTCCATCCAATTCTATTTCTGAGTTGCTGCTGCTACCCAGCAACTCCGACATTTTTTAGTTTTGTATTTTATTTCCAATCCTTCCAGGATTGACAGGAGGTAGTCTTTGGGAGTTGATGTCTTCACTCCTAATGTTTTATTGAGCCATATATTGATTCATCCATGTATTTGACATGTGTAGCATGCATTTGCTATATAAAACTGTGTTTTCATAGCTTGGTATACATTGTGTAGCAGTGATTTTGTCATGTATTTTGTACTTGTTTCTTGAGGTTGAGCATTGCCTATCTTGAGCACCCTTTTTCCTCAAGATCTTGTATTCATTTGTTGATGATATTATTTAATGAAATGGCTTTGAATTTCTCTCATGTTTTTATGAGTTGAGTGTTGCTACTGCACCATTATTGTGCTTTCTTATTGCTGGAGCTCCAATTTTAGAATATCTGGAGATATTCTCATTGTTGTAGAAATTTCCTGAAAAGGGAATATTACAGTGGTATCAGAGCATGATCTCTGGCCCAGCCAGTGGATCTCAGCCATCTTGCTATCAAGGAGAGATAAGATGAAGATTCCATTCTATGGAGAAAAGAGGGAAGAAGAGCTTACAAAGCTTCTTCCAAAATCTGTACAGAGCATTCATGAAGAATTTGAGAAGCTAATGAGGGAGATTGGTACAGGATCTCCAAGAGGGTTTGAAACTGAGTCAAACTCTAGATTTTCTTGTATGGAATGTGAGCATGCAACTACACCCTATAAGGTATAGCATAGTCACATGGCCAGCTTTGCCATGAGAAGAGAAGAAGAAGGAGGAATGTCGAAGGAAGGAACTCTTAAAGGTTTCTTGCATGAATATGAATCTCAAACTCAGAAGTTTAGAGATCATATTACTTTTCCAGAGTTTTGCAAGATCATGGTGAGGAGGAGAAAGCAGCATAATGAAGATATATTTCTTCTATCTATCTTTGATGGTTCCCTTACTTGTTCAGCCAGGGCTTGGATAGAGGAGCTAGACACCTTTTTGCAGCAACATCAGATTTCCGAAGATGAAGCCATCAGAATAGCAGCGCTGCACTTGGGAGGTAAGATCTATGCATGGTGGTTGTTTGAGTCATTTAATTTGAAAAATGCAAATACCTCTTCTTACGCAATGTTCATTAGAACTTTTATGAGGAGATTTGGTAGAAGAAATTCTGAAACACATGTGGAGGAAGCAAACACATTCAAACAAACAAAACCCTTGCATGTATTGAAGAAAACCATAGAGTCAGAATCACTGCAGAAAGCTATGAAGGAGGTTGATATCTTGCATGATGATTATTTGGATGCAAGATCTTCATTTTTGGCCCAAAGAGGCAAAGAGATCTCTTTTCAAAATAGGATCTAATCATTGGAGGGTTGCCCACTCATATTGAGGAGGTTGAGGGCAACAGTGTTGTCATTTCTAGAGTTGATCTACCACCTCATGCAGAGGAAGGAGGAGATCTTGCTCCAACTAGAGGGATTCTTGAATATTTTCAAGGAGGTCCCCAGGATCTTATTCATGGAGATCCCAGCACAATCAATGAGCAGCATGATTGTGCAGCACTGCAGCTGGAAGAAGGAGGGAGGAAGGGAGAGCAGCATCATATGATGAGGAGTCCACACCCTTCTCTATTTCAGAGAGCTAGTGCAAAGAGGAGGCAGACTATATTGCGTTGTGAGAGCAAGGGCAAGATTTCCCAACTATATGTGCAGTCCACTCTTGACATAGATATCTCACTGCATAGAGGCATTCCACCAGGGAGGCCACCTGATCTATCATTGATGAGAGACATTTTGTCTTTGGATTCACTGCTCTTGTATTTTGGAGAGGTGAAGAGTTTGGAGGGGAACTTTGGCATGAGGGATGTCAAAGTAGTAGACAACAGCTTGAGGAGAGCTACACATGCTAGATCACCAGCGTTGTCCCTGAGGAGGATTGATCCTTACTGGAGATCTCAGCACTTAGTTGAGTACTCCATGGATCTTGGTGCATGCATTATTCTAGATGGCCTGGAGAGATATGACAGATACGTGGTAGATGATATGGTCATCCATTCATATGACAGAGACTTCTTGACTAGAGATTCTAGTCTCAAGAAGAAGCTATTGCATGCGGCACAGGAGGACTTCTTTTCCATGCATTTTGATGCATATCTTTCCTTGGCAGAGGAGTTCATTTGGGAGGGCATCCAGCAGGACATACATCAGCATATGGAAAGATGTAGAGCCTAGATGATGATGGAGAGGATGTCACAACCACCTTCCTACTTATTGGGAGTAAGGGAGCATTTTCAGTTGAGCCATTTCAGCTCAAGTCTTCAAGTACATGATGGAGAATTTACAATTTCACCTTATGTTTTGTACTTCTTGTCTTTTTATGAGCAGCATAATGTACCAACGAGGGTTATTCCTTCTTTCATATTATATAGTGATATACTTGAATCCATTTGTAGCATTGAGATTGGTTATCTCATTGGTGGTTTGTGGGGAGAGCCACACGATTTTTGGTGTGCACCATTGACACCCTTTTGTACTTTCATTTTCACATCTTGTAGGATGATTGTGGCAGCAAACAAGTGGCTAGAGAAGCATTTGTTTTTGTTTGATTTGATGCAGGTAGGGCATGCACTGTGCTGGTTCCTTGTATGGGGCCTTGATCCACTTTCCGGTTGTCATGTGACAACTTGTTTCTATTTGGTTTTTCTTCCATGTATTGCTGATATGTATGTGTTAATGGGGAGCTTTGATTGGAGAGTGGGCTTGAGATTGAGGATGCCCATTGGGAGCATGATTCTCCTTACTATACATGTTGTAAATTTCAAGAGAAACTATGGGCCAACCATGAGGGCCACATTGCATTTCTTTCCTTCTTGTGGGAAAAACCACTTGAAGACTTTGAGGAGGCACTCCATGGATCATGAGGAGATGGAGGAGTTAGCACAACCAAATCTTTTCCCATTGAGGATGAGGGGAAATTCAGTTATGAGCCACTCCATTTATATGAGAAAAACACATGGTGAGAGAACTGTTGATTTTCATGATGATTTTTCTATATATATGCATCTCTTAACCATATATGTGCAGGGATTTGCTAAAAGAAGTATTATTCTTCATTCTAGATTTGATGGTCTACATGAGGCCATTATGGATGATCACTCCCTAAGTGAATATGGGGAGGATATTTCTTGTGGAGAACATACTCACATTGCATATGACATCATTCACTTTCTCCAGGAGATTGGGGCAGTAGGAAAATGGTGGGGAGGCCACCCATCATTTTATTTTCTATGGCAGTGGAGAGACAAACTACGTTGGCTTCATTTGAGGGACCATTGTCCTTCTCCTTTACTGCACATGGCAGCCAACATGATTCTCCTTATGGTTCCCTTGGTTGATATTGTTGGAGCTTTCCTTGGGAGCATGATTGGAGGAGAGACACATTGGGTGGATGTGTCCTTGGAGGGAGAAAACTCCCGCACACTTTGCACTACATGTTCTAAAGGGAGCATGGGAGATAGTATGGCCACTACAGCAGCTCATTTGTTTCATTATGTGGTGAGCCATATGAGAAATGAGATGCCATATGATGATGAATTCCAAATCATCATATATGGAGAGACTTGGGCCAGCATGATTTGCAGCGTTAGAGGAGAGGTCCTTGGGGATCTAGTCTTCATCTTGCCACTTGAGGGAAAGTATTTTGCAGCCCATGATCAACACTTTCTCTACACTTATCATGAGTGGAGAGAAGGACAGCGTGGGGTAGGCTACATTGTCTACCATGAACATATTTTCATCCCACCTACTTTGCTAGAGCTAAAGGTGGAGGACAGTTTCCAGGAGTTGCTCAGTTGGAAGGTAACTCATTTTTCATGGATGATTGCTTGGGGGATGGAGGATCTACATGAGGAAGATGTTCCTCAAACACTTCATAGACTCCATGCCTAAGAGGAGGCTTTCCAGTTCTGTCCTTGCAGTTGCTTGAGGACAAGAAACATTTTGGAGGGGAGGACTATAATGTTCCAAAATTTTCCGATAATAATTTGGAACATTAATTTTTGCTAATTTCACTTAGGAGGAGAATAAATGGGTAATAATGCCCATGAATAATGATATTCTCAATAAAATCCCTCATAGTATGAAAGGGGATCATCTTTGGAGTTGGTTTGCACACCCTCATGTGTGAACAAGGTTACTTGCAAAGAGGCTTGGTTAAGTTTAACCAAGTCAACAGTGTTGGGCCAAGAGGTGGAGCACACTTAGAGAAGCAGCGAAGTATGAATGAGGAGAGGTTTATTTGGTGGAGGAAACCCTAATAAGAGTGGGACCCATGGAGAGGGGCTTTCACTTGTTTAAAAGGAGGACAAGGAAACCATTTTTTCTCATGCTTATGTTTATTCATCTCAATTTTCCATTAGACAATTGTGCATTCTTTGTTTCTTAGAAAGAATTGCCAGAGGAATTCTTGTTTAGGATTCCTTCTCTTTCTTGAGAAGTCACGTGAGGGATTATTATTCATTTTCCTCAAATCCAGGCTTGAGGCCAAGAATCCTCCATCAAGACAATGTTATTTCTGCAGCAGATTAATGTTGTGTTGTTGGGTGTTGCAGTGAGGGTTCACTACATCATCTCCTTTAGCTATTTTTCAGAGGAGAAGTCTATATTTCCTTTGAGATATCATATTTGAGGCATCTTGGAGCTCATTGAAAACTTTTCCATCAAGGCCAACTCATTCCATTGCCCTACAACACAGTTTCTTCCAGTGACTGCGTTATTATAGAGGAGCATTTGCAGTAGGGCTTTGCAGATACATTTGGAGGGGGAGATATTTGGTGAAGGGATCAGACTTTCATCCTAAAGATCTATTGGAGGAGGCACTTTCAGTTTGGGTATCATTTAGAGCCATCTCCATTGAGTTCTATTTTTGAGTTGCTGCTGCTACCCAGCAACTCCAACATTTTGCAGTTTTGTATTTTATTGCCAATCCTTCCAGGATTGATAGGGGGTAGTCTGTGGGAGTTGATATCTTCACTCCTAATGTTGTATTGAGCCATATATTGATTCATCCATGTATTTGACATATGTAGCATGTATTTTCTCTATAAAACTGCACTGTCATAGCATGGTATACATTGTGTAGCAGTGATTTTGTCATGTATTTTGTACTTGTTTCTTGAGGCTGAGCATTGCCTACCTTAAGCACCCTTTTTCCTCAAGATCTTGTATTCATTTGTTGCTGCTATTATTTAATGAAATGGATATGAATTTATCTCATGTTTTTATGAGTTGAGTGTTGCTGCTGCACCATTACTGTGCTTGCTTATTGCTGGAGCTCCAACTTTAGAATATCTGGAGATATTCTCACTGTTGTAGCAATTTCCCGAAAAAGGAATATTACACATTCAGAAATGGTTCTTGCATACATATGAAACTAGTTTGGATTCATGTTTCTTATGTTGAAATGGTGCACCTAGTATTGAACATTTTGATCATGATGAACTTCTTAAATTATATGAGGCTAGTTAATGTTTATCTTTGATATATTGGTATACTTGATGTTTGGCTAAAATCTACTTTTTTTGGATATCTTGATCCTGTGAAGAAGGCTAACACCTTCATTATAATAAATGGTAACTTGATTCTTGGCATGCATCCTTCATTAGAAGACATGATGGATTTCACATATAAGGTTATCTCATTGTTTCTTGTAAATGATACAATTGATAATGCTTGTGATGAGCATGATGAAAGTGTGGAAAAAAGGTTGTTACTCTTGTTGTTTTGGTAAAGTTTTGTTGAATTCCTTGACTTGATGATAGAAGCAAAAAAATATGATTATCATATGGTAAAATTGAATGACCTGAATTGAATCTATTGATAATGATAAGCATGCTAGCCATGATTATAGAAGTCTAACAATGAGTTTGATATTCATAATTCTTTTGTTGACCCTGGTAAGTTAGTAACTATGCCCTATGGTAAATTTGAATGACTTGATTTAGCGGATTAATCTATTTAAGTGATATTATGTTCATGATATTTGAAGTGTGATGTCATACCTATCAACTTCCCTTATCATATGACTCTAACCCTTGAAAAAATATTGATTACATGTGATGAAGTAGTTGATGTTAGCATGTTATGACCAGGATGGATATATGTTTGTCTTTATGATCTAACAGATATGTTGATGCATTATAGAAAATTTGATGGCATGAATGAATATGACTAAAGTGGATTCCCATTCAGAGGGAGAACCTCTCCATAATATCCCTTCTCCTATTATCATTTGTATTATATACTCTTTATTGTTGAAATATGATGTATCGACATGGATAGTGAAATTTTTGACATTGATGATCTGCGACAAATTTATGATCTGAGGAAAGATAGTTTTCCCTTTCTTCAAGCCTTAGTCATACAGAAGCAACATATAGGTGTGATTGCAGTATCTCATCCGCACGAAAGTAAGGTCAAGGGTGTGAATATGGAATCCAAACCACTCAAAGGAAGGCCTATGGGTGAGACTATGCTTGTTGGACATAAAAATCAAGTTTTTTATATGGAATCAGATGTTCTCCTGAAAAATATCAGTATTACAAACATGAAGCAGAAAACAGAAAGATCTATGCGAAGGAAAGTTTGAATTTTTACTATAATATGAATATAAATATTTAACTTGTGTTTATAGATTAATAAGATATGCATATGAGTAGTGTTTGGAGTTTTGACATGATGCTTGATAATGACTTAGAACTTTGACTTGATGATTGATATATGTTTTGGACTATAGATCTCTCTATGATAAAAAAAATGGATTTGACCTGATGACTGATGATTTCATTTGACGACTGATTATTTTCCTTAATGACAATTATATATGAGCATAGTGACTTCAAATGACTTATATGGGCATTCAAAAATGGTTTTGTATTGGCCCCATTATTCCTAGCGCAATGGTTGAAGTATTGATAGTTGTGATTCAGTATGAAGATGGACCCTGCATGACTTTATTGTTGGTGTATGCATTTACATATAATGAAAAAAATCACTTTTATTATGCTCATGGGAATGAATTGATTAAGCTTGGATTGATATTGCGTGATAGATGAAAAATTGTTGGCATGGTAATGGATGAATTCAAGAATTGATATGAGCTCTACTTTTCACCTCATCAAAGAATATGGTACAGTGATATTTATGATTTTTTATATTGATTCTAATTGGCACCTAAACTTTTGTAAGTTGACTTAGTTTATTTGATTGTACAAATTTGATTTATGTAAGGCTGAGAATATTGGTTTGGAAAATATTTATGATTGCAGAGAGCATTGTATATGTTTGCATTGATAGTTATTTGTTGAGGTCAGGATGATGTGATGATCCAAACCTCTAATTCAAAAATATTCTAAGTTATGATCTTGATTTTGGTTTTGGTTTTATATTGACAGGAAATGATGCTTTGATATTCTGAGTAAGAGGGAGATGGATTCTTAAGCTCAAAATAATGAATCATGGCATGATGAATCAATTTATGAAGTTTGGAAATGAAAATATATGTTACGGAATTACTGAAGAAGTATTGGAAAGTGAAAATGAAAATCCTTGGACACTTCAATTGAATTTCAAGATGTTGTAAAGAAATCTTGTTGAACTCAACTTGGCAACTAAAAGCTGATTGAAGCAATGATGTTCAATTTTGAACATACGCCCATATATATATATATATATATATATATATATATATATATATATATATATATGATGTTCATAGAACCAAAGTTGATTGAGATGCTTCATACACATTTAGTTTCCAACAAGCACCCTTCAAGATAATTGCATGATGTTGTGAAGAAATCTTGTTGAACTCAACTTGGCAACTGAAAGCTGATTGAAGCATTGATGTTTTGTTTTGAACATGCATCCATATATATATATATATATATATATATATATATATATATATATATATATATATATATATATATATATATATATATATATATATATATATATATATATATATATATATATATATATAGATAGATATAATTGAAATTTGAATGTGTACAAATGGTCCATTCAGCCCGAATACTTTAAGAAATATTTGAAACATTTTTTTTCTAAATAAAACTATTTTAAAATAGTATTCGATCCAATTGCATCATACACTTAAAAATACCCTATAATGATACGGAGCCTTGGTAATGTAATTACATGGTTGGGCTAGATGGAGGGAATGACGATGCATATCATCTTTAGAAAAAATGGAAATTGGTGATTTGTTTTTGGAAAAACACATGGAAAATTAGCCCATCTGCAAATATTAGCCCCTAAAATTCCCTCCCACAACATCCATCATCATGTGGACACACTTCTACATGCCATGTGGTTCTTTGTTACAGTTAATGTATTTTTTCAAAGAATGACATAAATTTCACATTTGAAGTCTATTTTTAGTGTTGTTATTTTTAAATAGACTATTGTTTTCGAGTTATTTCTATATAGATAACCAATTTCATCATTTGAAACCACACACACACACACAGACACTCTGAGTGAACATTTCCTTACCAATTTCAACTACTCATGGAAATATCACATGGAGGTTGTACTAAAAAGTAAAGGATTATACCTTATTACTTTAGGAAAATAAAAATCTCCTACTAATGTTGATAAGAGAGATGAATGGGATAATAGGAATGATGATATCCTAATTTGTGATTTCAAATATAAGGAAATGATAACTTAGATGAAGGTTTTTTTATATCTTTTTATTTCCAATGTGGTTCATGGACGAAGATCGGTGACCCCTACGTCTATGGAGTATTTTTACTAGGAAAATCCTCCAGGAGGGATCACTTCCTATTGGCTCAGCCACAAACCTGACCTTAGGGGTGTCGAGAGAATTGAACCCGTGGCCTATCAATAGAAAAATGTGATTTAATGATGGGGACTCGATCAATTGAGATAATCCTCGAGGATGACTCAGATGAAGTATTAGAAAAGTTTAAAATATATATTTTAGGAACCTAATATGAAATTAGATCTCATCGCCTTGAAAATCAGATCATGGCATCAAGTTCAAATGATTTCTCTTGCATTGAAAATTATATATATATATAATTTCAAAACACTTAGAAACTTAAATAAAGACTATCAAGTTGATCTATATGATGAAAAATACATATATATTATTATTTCCAAGCTTGGTTCTACATATTCTATTTTTTATCTACATGTTATCCACTAGAGAAGCTCTAGGGCTGCATATCAAAAACGTTCCCTTGAATCTTTTTGTCATTCTATGGTTAGAGAGTAATACAAGCTCTTACATAGTGAAGTGATTAGCACTATAGGTACATCTAGAAAGTCCTTGGTGGCCTAATAGAAATACAAAACCAAGCATCTAAAGAAACAACATCCTTGCGACAACAAGAAAAGCAATGACCCCAAACCCTTTAAAACAACTTCTACTGCCAATGGTGATAAAGGAATAAAATGAAAAGAGTAAGAAGATTGATAGACATTTCAACGATTATGGGGAAAATGGCCATTTGGAGTCGAAATTTTGTAAAATGATGGATATCTTGGAAGCTACAAAGAAGAAGCACAACATAATTCTCGATTATTCTTCTAACACTTTTGCTCATGGACATGCACTTTCTGCTTTTGGTTTCTCCTTCAATGCAACCTATACTTCTTCTTTTAATGAGTGGCTTATTCATTCTAGAACATCTTATCATATGGATAAGAATAAAGCCATTTTTTCTACTCTTAATGATTAAAACACCAAATAAATACTTATTGGTGATGATAGATCTATTACTTTTGTAGGACTTGAAACAATTCAAGTAGATAATTGTCATTTGAATGATTTATTATGTGTTCCAAGTCATCCTTGCAAACTTCTATCAATATCATATCACTCATTAAGATGAAGCTAAAAAAATAAAATTTTGACCTCACTAATTTTTAATTGAGGATTTAAAACATCCTATCCTTGCAATTGGAATAGTTTGATATTACTAGGTTGTAAAAGTTTGACAACATTGGGTCATCATATTTTCCCTCAGTTTTTATTACTCAAAGTGATAACTTGAACAAGCTTTGGAATAAGTGATTTAGTTATCTAAACTATCACTCATTGTAGAAACCTTGTAGTCAAAATATGGTGATTGGTCTTCTTCTTTTTTCTGGTTGAGATGACATTTATGTTGGTTGTGTTAGAAAACATTAGTAGGATAGTTTTGACAATCGTGCATATTGACACACTTCAACCCCTTTGTATCTTGTCCACACTGATTTTAGTCGTCCACTTTCTTCTACTTCTTTCTTCATGTTCAATTACTTCTTAACTTTCATTGATGACTTATCTAGACAAATGTGGGTTTATTTATTAAAACATAAAAGTGAAGTTTTTGACTTGTTCACTGCCTAGAAGGCCCTTGTAGAAAAAAATATAGAAAAAAATTATAAAGGTTAAGAACATATAATTCAGATGAATATTTCAACAACAAATTCACAAATTATTTCACTTCCACAAAGGATACAAAATATAACACCAAAATAAGCATGGATTAAAATTAAGCTAGATGTAAGCCACTTTTATGTATTTGGTAGTCGCTAGCATGGACTCAAGTTCTTAATTAGAAAAGGAAATATTTACAACTTAAAAGAGAGAAGTGTATATTTTTTGGATATTCTAAAAATGTAAAAGGTTATAGACTTCTTCAACCTGAATCCAATGAAATAATTATTAGAAAATAGTTTAAATTTGATGAAAATCTCTAGGTATAGAAGTCTCATTTAGTGGTTGTGTCCTAATAAGGGGGAAATCCTTTATTGGTTTGTTTCACCAATTCAAATTGGGAAGGCAACCATAGTGATCAAAATTCTATTGCGGGTTATGTTTTCAATCTTGGTTCTAGAAATACAACTTGGACTTGTAAAAGACACTAGGATATCACTCATTTTAAAAATAATTAGAGTGTTGAGCAATAATTAATGCAATTCAATAAGTATCTTGGTTTTCCAGATATTTTCATAGTTTTCCAACAAAATCATCAAACAACCCTTTGGTGTGACAATCATAGTGCCATCAATATAGAAAAAGATATAGTTCAATGTTAAAATAGGAAACACATTGGGCTATAAATTCACTTCATCAGAAAGATTAGTCATTATCAAGTTATTTTGAAGTGATATTTTTCCTTACAAATGATTAAGTTGCATATATGTTAACCAATTATTTTATAGAAGAGGAGTTTCCTAAAATTCAATCTATGTTAATAGTTCAGGAATTTGTCATTAATGGGGGACAAGCTCTAGTGCTTCCTTCCTTCTCCTATTATATCATCGTTATAAATCCTTAAATCCCATTTCAATTTTGTCTTAAGGGTGATGTTATGATATTTAGACAATTGAGAGTTAGCTAAGTTCAACTTGTTTCAATATGTCTATTAGGTAAAAGTGTGTTTCTTTAGTATGCATTATTTGCATTGTAATATAACGGCCACAATATGTTCTAGGCATAGAGTGTAGAAATTATACAAACAATAGGTATATACCAATAGATTCAATCTGATCATGCGATATGCTAAAGCAAGATATTGAATCCTTCTACAAATTAGTTGCGGAAAGTAAACACGATTTCACAATCACACCAAGTAAAATAAAGAAGAAAATCAATCCACAACACAGATATTTTTCCTGGGGAAAGCTTGTTGCTCAAAACCCCTCTATCTTTATTGTATAATAAACCAAGGAATCATGAAAAAATACAATGCATTGTTCTCATAAGAGTCTGTTGCACTCTACCAACTGTCTCACATTGATCCGGACAAAATCGACCAACACTTAGTCAATTTCGCACCTCTTCTTAGCTTGCCTTTCTTGCACAATTCTAAGATAATTAAATCCCTATTATTTAGGAATTTCAACCTTCCAAAACTGTGTAATACATCATGGGAAATCCTATGTTTGTCTAATTGTGCGCCGACAATTTACTAATAATACAACGGATAGATAACATCCCTTTAACCTCTATCTCAAATGGGTGTTCATCAGAACTGAAATGTATGCAACTATTAATAGTAAATCATTAGTCACTTGAGAGATCACTGCATGTGAATTAATCTAATTTAATTCACTTGACCTCTCACTATTACAACAATCAATTACAACTATTTAGACTGACTTTAACTCACTTAATTGAGTTAACTGATCTCTCATGCATTAAAATAATAGACTAACTCCAACTTGGACTCTAAAACAAATAGAATCACACTACATGCCTCACCAGCCACCCTCAACTCGAATTTCATGAGCTAACTGACTCTATCACACTCAATTAACTATTACAAGTGATTATGAGATAATATTACAATTTATTGTTGACACACAATTTATAAGGGAAAATTAAATTAGCAACACATTTCTTCTTGACTTTTCAACACTCCCTTTAAATAAGAAAGAGATTATCATCTACCTCGATCCTGCCTCTGTGGTATTCAAATTTTCTCTTGGCGAGCGCCTTTGTCAGAATATCTGCATCCTGATCCTCTGTGGGAATGTACTGAAGTAACATAATGTGTCTCTGAACATGATCTTTGAGATGGTGGTACCATATGTCAATATTCTTGGACTTGTTATGGAATACTAGATTAACCGAGAGTTTTATGCAACTCTGGTTATCACAATGTATCACCGTCGGATCCATCTGATGACCAAAAACACCAACAAGTATCTTCCTCATCCAAATGGCCTCACATGCCACCTAATTGGTTGCCAAGTACTCTGCCTCAGCTGACCTGAGTGAAACTGATCTTTGATTTCTACTTGACCAAGAAATTACTATTGATCCTATGCTGAAGATCCCTCCTGATGCGCTCTTCCTGTCTGATGGATTGCCTGCCTAATCTGCATCGGTGAAGCCTTGAAGCTTCTCTCCCTCTGTCCGTCTGTACCATAACCCATACTCTATAGTGCCCCTGAGATATCTCAATACATGCTTCCCCTCCTTCCAAAAGAGCTTGGTTAGCTTAACCATAGCTTGATTAAGTTGGTTAATTGTGTATCATATGTATGGTTGTGTGTTCACCAAGTACATGAGTGAACCCACAAACTACCTATAAACAATAGCATCCACTACCTCACCTGAAGTAGCATCCTCCTTCCTCTAGTTTCCTGCAAGAGGAGTCTCCATGGGTTTACAACTCTCCATGTGGAACTTCCTCAGAATATCTTTGACATACTTTCCTTGAGAAACAAATAGTTCCCCATCCTGCTGCCATATTTCCAAACAAAGGAAATAGTGAAGAAGTCCCATGTCCTTCATCTCAAACTCTCTTGCAAGATCTTCTTTGCAAGAAGTTATGAGATGCTCCTCACCTATCAGAATAAGATCATCTACATAAAGTACGGTAACCATAAGCTTACCATCAACCACAATCTAGTACACGTTCGCATCCAATTCACTCATTATGAAGCCTAAATTGGTGAAATAACTCTCAATCCTGGTGTACCAAGCACGAGGTGCTTGCTTCAGCCCATATAGTGCTCTCTTGAGTCTGCACACATGCGACTCCCTGTCAAAGGTCTCAAAACCTTTTGGCTGCTCAATGTACACTTCTTCCTCAATAACTCCACTGAGAAATGCATTATTCACATCCATCTGATGTATCTGCCACCTCATCTGCGCTGATAGTGCAATTATAGATATAATTGATGAGTACCTTGCAATCGGTGCAAAAGTATCCTCATAGTCAATCCCCTCAACCTGTGAGAATCCCTGGGCTACAAATCTAGCCTTGTAATTATCCACACTGCCATATGCTGCCTGCTTCACATTATAGATCCATCTACATCCAACCATTGACTTCCCGATTGGTCTTGGGACAAATTCCCAACCACTATTCCTGACGATGGAGTTATAATCCTAAACCATGGTGTCAAGCCAAGTTGGTTTCTACACTGCTTCCTCAAAAGAGGATGGTTCTATCACAATACACTTGCTCATAAGAGCCATGTATCCATTATACCTGTCTAATGACTGTCTTTATCTGTGCTGTGATGTAGGTGCTCCTACATGTTCTGCTGCATCAAGTCTCAATCTATCAGCCTCTCTACTGCACCTCCTACCATGTCTGGTGGATGGATCTACATGAGTGGTTTCTGCCACTCCATTATCCTCCTCATATGGTTGCTCCACATCTTGAGGTTCATCCTTTGGAACCAAGAGTTCCTCATCTTCATGCAAATCAAGCTCCCTCTCAAGGGACAATCACATGGCTTTCTCCTCATCAAAATTTACATACCGTCTGACAATTGTCATCCTGCTGTTTGGAAAATACACCAGATAGTTGTGGGGAGTATCAATGTACCCCACAAATATACCAATCTCTTCTATTGGTTCTATCTTCTTTCTGGAATATTTGGTCACATGGAAATAGAAAGTTGATCCAAAAAAATTTAAAATATGAAACATCGGGTTTCTTACTAGAAAAATCCTCCTCTGGTGTATTCATGCCAAGTATTCGATGAGGACTATGGTTCTGCACAAATACCACTATGTTTCATGCCTTTACCCACAAATACAATGGTAGGCCCTGATCATGTAACATAGCTCATGATGCACCCATAATTGTTTTGTTTCCAACTGGTCCTCATCCAAAATAAGGACATGAGTGTCCATTGAAAATCCATATAGGAGAGATAGCATTTTAGAACCTGTGAACATGTATAAAGTTTGTTTCATGGGTGAGACAAGATAGTTGTTTTTATCAAATTCTAAATTAATATTTGGAAAACTTGTTGGGTCACTCTTCTTCCATATGGAAAAAAAAAATTTAATCCAATTAGGTTTTCAATTATTTTCCCAATAAATAATTAAATGATAATGGGTGCATTTTTTATAGCTTCTACTAAGATTATGCTTAGTAATAAGCTTGAGAGACAACGTATCTTTTATAATCCTTGTACATAATACTTTCAGATTATAATATTGAATATATATATAATAACTTGTTATATTCTTTCTATTTAATTATTAAACAACACGTAATTCAAATTCAAGTTATTTTAAACTTCCTTCTAAATGAGACTATTTCCCTTTTATTTTATTAAAATTTACATTGTTCCAAATTATATTTACAATTATTTAAATATCTTAACATATTCATGTTTAAATATGTTAAGTGAAAAATCAATAACTTATTAATTCTTGTTAAATACAACTTATTACTTTAATTAAAGCCCAATCATTGTTTCATCATAAAATTTATTAAATGAAAATTTAAAAAAAGAAATACATCAAACAAAATACGGAATGAGATATTGCTTGTTATCTGCATTTTCTATAAGACTTATAAGACAAATAGAATGTATATTAATAGTAATGCTGATCATGCCGGCCTTATCAGGGAAAATTTTAAGGATGGAAAATTATCTTGAAGTTTAAAAAATTGGTGAATCTCACTAATCCCTAATATGACAACTATAAAATTTTGATTGATGTATTTGTAAAATTATTCAAATTTATAATTATATTATATATACTCTCTATATAATTTTGGCGATTTTTAGCTTAAAATAATTTTATATTGTAAAATTTTGGCGAATCATTTTTATAAAAAAATGGAAATTGGCAAATATTTTTTTTGGAAAAATCATTGAAAATTAGCCCACCAGCAAATATTAGCCCCTAAAATTTTCCATGGGCCTTATAGGCAACAATAGTTAGTTCATATTCATTTTTTTGTCGAAAAACTACAGTGATTTGTTATTCAGTTTGTGTAGAAAAACCAACTCCGAGATCTTCCTTTTGTTTCTTGAAAATTTAACATTTGTGCGTTAATAGTACAGTGAGGATATGGCGATGAGGTGACCTTATACACTGACTTACCATTCACTTAATTTTTTCCTGGAATTTTCCTCCTTTCATTTCCAACCGACACCCACAAGACATCTCTACCCTTCAAAATAAGCATCGCATCAAACCTGCATGCAAGACTTCTTTGTCCTTCAAAATGTGTGCAATCCCCACATCAAACATGCATGTAAACAAAGAGACCGAATCCCCTTTATGTTTCTATTCGTCATTACACACAATATATATACATTAGACACAAATATACATACGCATCAACTTTTGCAGCAGAAATGGGTTACATGCTTACCCTTGAAAGGTTTGTGTGTATAATTCTTGCTACAGTGTTGTCTGTTGATCATCAGTTTGTGTTGGGTGAGTTTGACTACAAAGATGCTCTGCATAAATCTATTATGTTTCTGGAAGCTCAACGTTTAGGAAAACACTCTAGCAGTAGCAATAGGATAAGCTGGAGAGGAGATTCTGCTCTCACAGATGGACAAATCCAAAATGTAACAACAACATTTTTCTCGTTTTGGTATTTCCATCTATTTCTGAATGCTTTTGAAATGTTGTTTTGTGAATTTTTTACAAGTGTTGTTAATAATACCCAAAATCGAAAAATAACGAGGTTGATCTTTTCAGTGCATAAAGGTCTCACCAATGGGAAAATATAACTAGGGTATCTAATTTGGTAAAGTAAATACTCCACGCACTTGTGAACTTATTTAGATAGCAGAGGTCAAACAATTGATTTCTTTCCTGACCATTAGATTTCATGATAACAATTAACATAAATATGCGGCACAACCCACCCACAACATAAATTATGATTATGAATTTTCCACCATTTGAATTCCATCAATATTTTATGTCCATATAAATTAGGAATTGATTATTTGGTGCAGTTTTTCAACAATTCTGGAAGGATACATTGATGTTCAACATGGTTTTTACTGTGTATTTTTTATGTAGGTGGATTTAGTGGAAGGTTACTACGAAGTTGGGGATAATGTGAAATATGGGCTTCCCATGGCATTCACCGTTACCATGTTGGCATGGGGAACCCTTCAGTACAAAGATGAACTTGCAGCAGCTGGAGAGTTGGAGAACGTTAGGGATGCCATTAAGTGGGGAACTGATTATTTCATCAAAGCAAGTGCCACAGAAAACCGGTTGTGGGTTCAGGTGAATTAACTAACAACCCAATTAAATAATTCTGAGGATCACGCCATATAGTAACTTATGATTGCATCTATAGGTGTCTTCCATTTCGGTTTCATATGAAATATTGGGGCAAATTTAACTAACTATATATTGTCTATGATCAACCTGGAGCGTTTTCTGTTTAGGTGGGAGATCCAATTGCAGACCATAACTATTGGTAAAATCCAGAGAGGATGGACACTCCAAAGACTTTGTACAAAATAGATACATCCAATCGCGGGACAGAAATTGCGACAGAGACTGCTTGTTAGGTCCCTATATCACTAGTATAGTCCTTTATTATGGTTAGTTTAACCCCCTTATTGTTATTATTGAACCCTTGTAACCCCCATTTTTTTATTATTGTGCCCTTAAATTATTATTGTTAGGTCGGCTAGGATTACATTGTGGCCCACTAGGATTACATTATGGCCCCATGGACTCCTATATATAGAAAGGAGGTTTGTAAATTGTATCATCCAAGAATTGTTCATTTATGTAATGTATTGGAGGTTTCCCCCTCGAAGTGGCTTATTTCTAAGGCGTTGATATCTCTTTTCTTCTATTTTTGGAGCTGGTTACACAACATTTGGTATCAGAGCTTTGGATTCTAGGGTTTCGCTGCTCCAAACAGGTCATCGTGGAATTTTCGCTATAAAGTTTTTTCTACGAAGCTTCAGAAGCTGAAATTTTTAGGGTGCGAAGCTGAAATCTTGAGGAAGTTTGTCTAAAAATTTCAGAGCTTGGTTCGCAATATTTTCGGAGATATGATCTGTGGAAGTTAGGTTTTTTTTCAGGCTCCTAAACAGGTCATCGTGGAATTTTCGCTATAAAAAATTTTCTACGAAGGTTCAGAATCTGAAATTCATATGGTGCGAAGCTGAAATCCTGAAGAAAGTCGTCAAAAAATTTCAGAGCTTGGTTCGCAATATTTTTGGAGATATAATCTGTGGAAGGTAGTGATTTTTCAGGCTCCTGAATTTCATCTCAAAGAGGTGATCGTGGGAAAAGTTCAATAACTCTCTCTCTGGGCATCGGATTGGAGTGCCGTAAAAATTGGTTGCAATTACACGGACCGCAGTTTCTTGGCTATCAATTTCAGAGATGAAGGACAAAACAGTGACACGTGGAAAGCCGTACAAGTTCGCTCTACTGAACCAGTCCAAAGTTGGGTCATTGTGGGAGATTGGAAATAACTTTGTCTTGAAGAATCCAAATCAGATCATATCTGTGGCATTTGAAAGACAGTTCAGAAGGATACTACAGCAGTGAATTTCAGATATTGAAGATTCTCAATTACAGATATAATTCAATTTCAATACAGAGCTCCTAAAAAGCAAGTAAAAGGTGTGTATTTTTTTTCCAATTGCATAAGTCTTGTTTGAAGAATCAAGTTGAATTGATTCCAAGGGAATATTGTAGAATAGATATCAGTATTGGATTCTAAAATGGCCCCTAAAAATAATTCAACTCCCATTAAGCCTTTAGAAGGCTCTACTGTGACTCATGAAGACGGAGAATGGCAACATGACATATCAAAATTACAAGAGCAAGTGCAACAAATTTCGCTCTCGCAAAGAACAACAAAAAATGAAATGGAAGTTTTGAAGAAAGGCATGGAAACTAAGATGCATGGTTTGAAGAAAGGCGTGGAAGCTAAGATGAATGGTTTGGAAGTTAAGATGGATGGCATGGAAGTGGGCATGGTAGCTAAGATTGATGACATGGAAGCTAAGATCGATGAAAACATAAAAGACAACATGGAAAACATGAAGAATGATCTAAAAGCATACATGGAAGGCTTGATGACAAGCTTAAAACAAGAAACGATTCCTAATGGCGGAAATATAGTAGAAGAACCTCATGATGAGAACAAAATAAATGTTAATCGTGATTTCATAACCTCTAATGTTGGCCGGAAGAACCACCATATTCCAAAAATGGATATGAGGAAGTTTGATGGAAAGGATCCTGTAACATGGATACTACAGATGGAGCAATATTTTGATCTCCATAATGTGCAAAACACACAAAAGGTATGCATTGCAACTTTACATTTAGAACAAAATACATTTGTATGTTATTGATGGCTTTGCTCCCGTAAAAAATTGTCACTTGGTCAATTTTTACGGAGGAAATGATAGCACATTATGAGGATACAAAGAGCAACACCTTCTTTAGCCAATTGATAAATCTCAAACAAAAGGGTTTAGTGGGGCAGCACATTGAGGACTTCCAGAAATTGAATATAAGGGTAACTGATATTCCAGAGGAACACAGGATTGATCTCTTCATAGGCACTTTAAAGGATAACATCCAACATGAAGTTCGCGTTTTGGAACCTGATTCATTAGAGAAGGCATTCAGGTTGGCAAGAAAAGTTGAATGTAAAATTATGGCGACAAGGAAGCCTACCACTCAATTCTATAAAGAAGGAAGTGTTTCTACGCCTAGATTTCCACAACCTACAAGGTTGACACCACAACAATTGGAAGAAAAAAAGAGCAAAAGGGCTTTGCTACAGTTGTGATAGCAAATACACTAAAGGTCATAAGTGTGCTGAGAAGAAATTATTTTACATAGATTGTGAAGAGGAAGAAGAAAATGAACAAGAAGAGGATATACACCAGGAACCAGCCCCAAAAGAGGAAGAAATGAATCCAACCATATCGTGTAATGCACTGGCAGGAATTACCACTCCTCAAACTCTCAAGATAAAAGGACAAATCAAGAAGAGAAAGGTAATAGTGTTGATTGATTCAGGTAGCACCCATTATTTTATTCATTGTAAGGTAGCCAAGGAATTAAATTGTTTCCTATACCCAGCACCAGAATGTCAAGTGATGGTTGCAAATGGAGGAACTATAAATTACTCTGGAAAATGCCATAATATCAAGCTAACCATGGGGGAATATGTGTTGACAATTCCAATGCTTTCCATTCCTATGGGAGGTGCTGATGTTGTACTAGGAGTACAATGGTTACAATCTTTGGGGACGGTAGCTTTTAATTTTCAAGAACTTTTCTTGAAATTTTTTTTAGAAGGAAAAGAAGTCGAATTGCGAGGTATTGAAGGGAAGCTGGGAAGGATAATAAGCTCTAATGTCATGACAAAGATTCTAAAGAAACAACAACGAGGTGTAATTGCACAATTATGCTCACTAGAAGTTCCGACATCAAAATCATCTATTTCTGCAGATCTCCAACAAGTCTTGGACAATCATTCCAAGGTGTTTGAAACTCCGAAAGGACTCCCACCTATTCATGATCATGATCATGCTATTCATTTGATTCCAGGAAGTGTTCCTCCAAACATCAGGCCTTATAGATATCCTTACTTCCAAAAAAGTGAAATTGAACGTATGATTGCAGAAATGTTAGAGGCAGGTATAATTCAACCCAGTCAAAGTTCTTTCTCTGCTCCTGTAGTATTGGTACACAAGAAGGATGGATCATGGCGAATGTGTCCGGATTATAGGGAGCTCAATAAGCTCACCATTAAAGACAAATTTCCCATTCCTTGTGATTGATGAATTATTGGATGAATTACATGGAGCAATTTATTTTACCAAGTTGGATCTTCGTTCAGGATATCATCAAATTAGAATGAAGACTGAAGATATTCCAAAAACAGCATTTCGAACTCATGAGGGTCATTATGAACTTTTGGTCATGCCTTTTGGTCTTACCAATGCACCTTCTACATTTCAAGGGTTGATGAATTCCATTTTCAAACCCTTCCTTAGAAAATTTGTGCTAGTATTTTTTGATGATATACTAATCTATAGCAGGTCTTGGAAGGATCATGTTGAACATGTTGACGGGGTGCTCAAACTATTGCAGGAGAAACAATTATATGCAAAAAAATCCAAATGTTTCTTTGGAGTACAAGAGTTGGAATATTTGGGTCAGATTGTATCTCACGAGGGTGTTAAAGTAGACCCTAACAAAATTAAAGCCATTAAGGAATGGAAAGTCCCCACAACCATAAAGAAGTTGCGAGGATTTCTCGGGTTAACAGGGTATTATCGCAAGTTTGTTAGAATTATGGGAGAATAGCAGCACCTCTAACAACATTATTGAAGAAAGATGCATTTTCATGGACTCCTGAAGCAACTAAGGCCTTTGAACGTCTTAAAGAGGCAATGTGCCTAGCACCGGTCTTAGCTACACCGGACTTCACAAAAACCTTTATTGTGGAATGTGATGCCTCAGGAAATGGAATTGGTGCAGTTTTAATGCAGGAAGGAAGACCCATTGCTTTTGAAAGTCGTCCAATCAAAGGAAAGTATTTACAGAAACCTATTTATGAGAAGGAAATGTTAGCAATACTACATGCACTAAAGAAATGGCGAACTAACCTAATGGGAAGACACTTCAAGGTAAAAACTGATCATGATAGTCTTAAACACTTTTTGGAACAAAGACTATCGTCAGAAGAGCAGCAAAAATGGGTCACAAAGATGTTGGGTTATGACTTTGAAATAATCTACAAAAAAGGAAAGCTTAATGTTGTTACAGATGCACTCTCAAGAAAGAATGAAGAGGTGGAAGCATTGCTTTGTGCCATTTCTATTATCCAACCAGATTGGATAACTGAAGCAAGAAATGAATGGAAGAAGGACAAAGATGTATGGACACTCATTCAAAAGTTGCAGCAAGATCCTAGTACATATGATACATTTAGTTGGAAAAATGATTCCTTATGGTACAAAAATCGCTTATATCTTTGTAAGAATTCCCAACTAAAACAAAAGATTCTTCTGGAATTGCACACTTCTCCTTTAGGAGGACACTCGGGATTTTTAAAAACTTACCACAGGGTGAAGAAAGAATTTTTTTGGGATGGCCTTAAATCTGATATTCAAAAGTTTGTGGCAGAATGTTTGGTTTTCCAGCAGAATAAAATGGAAACAATTAAGACCCCGGGACTTCTACAACCTTTATCCATTCCAAGTCAACGTTGGGAGGAGATTTCAATGGATTTTATCACAGGTTTACCTAAGTCTGAAGGAAAGAGTGTCATCATGGTGGTAGTTGATAGACTTACCAAGTATGCACACTTTTGTGCATTATCTCATCCATTTAAAGCAAGTACGGTTGCTACTACATTTATGGATAGAATTCAAAAACTACATGGAAGCCCAAGGGTTATTGTGAGCGACAGAGATCCCATTTTTACTGGAAATTTTTGGATGGAGTTATTTTCTTGTTTGGGTACTCAATTAGCTCATAGCTCATCTTATCATCCTCGATCTGATGGTCAAACTGAGATAGTAAATAAATGTTTGGAAGGATATCTTTGTTGTTTTGTATCTGATAAACAAACACAATGGGTCAAGTGGTTACCTCTCGCTGAATGGTGGTATAACACTTCCTTCCATACTGCAGCAAAAATGACCCCATTTATGGCACTTTATGGATATCATCCACCATCCATCACATCATATTTAAGAAAAAATTCGAAGGTTCAAGCAGTGGAAGATCACATCGAGCATCAGCAAGAAGTTCTCCAACTCTTAAAGGATAACCTGAATTTGGCACAAAATCGAATGAAATAACAGGCAGATCAACATCGTAGCGAGAGAAGTTTTGATGTAGGATATTGGGTATTTTTACGGCTACAACCATGCAAACAAATGTCCCTCAAGCAAGCAAAGAAGGATAATAAATTATCACCAAAGTACTATGGTCCTTACAAGGTGTTGCAAAAGATTGGTACTATGGCATACAAATTGGAGCTTCCTGCTTCTTCGCGAGTACATCCAGTTTTCCATGTTTCATGATTAAAGAAGGTTATAGGTGAAAATCTTCCGGTTCAAACAATATTGCCAGAACTTGATGAGGAAGGAACAATCATATTTGAACCTGAAGCAGTCATGGAAATAAGAACTCGACAACTACGGAATCGATCAATTTCAGAGTATCTCATCAAGTGGAAGAACTTACCCACTGAAGATTCTACATGGGAGGATGAGAATTTTATACAGAAGCACCCGGAGCTACTCAATTGTTGAGGACAACACTTTTTTGAAGGAGAGGGGCATGTTAGGTCCCTATATCACTAGTATAGTCCTTTATTATGGTTAGTTTAACCCCCTTATTGTTATTATTGAACCCTTGTAACCCCAATTTTGTTATTATTGTGCCCTTAAATTATTATTGTTAGGTCGGCTAGGATTACATTGTGGCCCACTAGGATTACATTATGGCCCCATGGACTCCTATATATAGAAAGGAGGTTTTGTAAATTGTATCATCCAAGAATTGTTCATTCATGTAATGTATTGGAGGTTGCCCCCTCGAAGTGGCTTATTTCTAAGGCGTTGATATCTCATTTCTTCTATTTTTGGAGTTGGTTACACAACACTACTGCAGCCTTGGATGCTTCCTCCATAGTCTTTGCAGCCATTCGCAAACCTTATTCCATTCTGCTGCTCAAAAGAGCTATTTTGGTATAAGATTATGCCTCTTCTAATAACACTTTTACTTGTTTAAAATTGTATGTGATTGATCCGGATTGATGCAGGAACGCAAAAAAATAAACATATAACCATAAATACAAAGATGCAGCAGAAATAACACTTCATTTCATTAATATCAAAGAACTGAAATTTTCTTACAGACAGAATGGAAATAAAACTAGCTAGGGCACTGGTAGCTATCTCTGAGAAGATATGTGGCGGCTACAGGCCTTTGAAATGAGTTAAAATGATGCTCGAGGGCCTATTTATTATTTAGAAACAATGGGAAATCCTAAACAGCCAAAACCCTAACTCTAGGAGATGAAACGCCAAAACTATGGGCCTCATTTGGGTAAATTGGTGTTTCAACTTCTCGGGGACGTAACTTTGGCATACGATCTCCGTTTGATGCATACCATACCTCGTTATAAAGATATATCCAAGCAATGAAAATTTTGAGTGAGAAACATCATTTAATATTGCTCCCTGTTTTCCCAAAAATCGTCGTTTAGGGCCTCAAAACGGCTCCGGAAGTTCAAGACCCGAAAAACTGCTAAAAATAGTAAGTTGTGCCGAAACTAAAAAACTGAAAGAGACAATGGTGGGGCCCCAAGTGGAATAGGCGGGTGACCACCAATATCCACCTGGATCATTCATCCCCCCTTAGGAAGCAATGGTCCCCATTGCATTAAGTTCCTCCATGAGATGAAGAAATTTCTACTGAATTTGGTCTCTGGTGAACCACTTTCCTTAGTGCAAGAGTTGGCCAGCTTTGACAACCTAATACAGTTGGATCTTCTGTTGGCGAGTGTTCTTGATTTACATTTCCATGATACAATCTGTGGTGGCCTATTCCATGCAGTCTGGGCTTAACTTTGTTGGTATGAGTTGTTCTATAATGTCAGAGGTGTCCAGTAGATGTGGGAAGTAAGGAAGAAAGCGGTCCACATTGAATACTGGGTGCAGACCAAGGAATGTGGAATAATGAACTCGAAGGCATTGTTCTCTACATCCTTGGTGATGGTGTACGGTCCGTATCGAATCAGGCGAAGCTTGCGGTGGGGTCCAGTGAGGCGCTCCTTCTGCAAATGTAGCCATACTTTGTCACCCACCTAGAAGTTGTGTGGCACCCAGTGTTGATCATGGCATTGCTTGTACTTGGCATTGGCTCTGTCCAATATATCATGAACCTGTTGGCAGATGTGTTGAATGCGCTCGATGAAGCTACTGGCTTTGTCAACTTCAGACTGGACATGAGCTGAATTGGCCTGAGCAGCTGCAAATGGCATGGCTACGTCAATGGGACATAGTGGCTGGAATCCCAAGCCCACCTGAAAGGGACTATGGCCGATTGAACTGTGGAGAGCCCGATTATAACTATGTTGTACATAAGGGAGGCTCTCGTCCCATGTGCGTGGATGCTTTGAATTGTACATGCGCAGAATGTGTACAATCATTTTGTTGACGACCTCTGTCTGGCCATCTGTTTGGGGATGGAAAGCTGTGGACTTGGTGAGCTTGGTATCCAACATTGATCAGAGGCTGGACCAAAATGTGCTGAGGAACCTGCTATCTCGATCTAATATGATAGACTGTGGGATCCCAAAGTGCACCCACACTCGTTCAAAGAAGAGTTTAGCAGTGGCTTCTGCTGTGATATTCTTCTTACAGGTCGCCATAATGGCCATCTTCGAGAATCTGTCAACGACCACGAAAACACAGTCATTTCCATTCTTAGTAGAAGGCAGGCCCGACATGTAATCCATGGAGATGGATTCCCATGGTCGAATAGGGGTAGGTAGTGGAGTATATAGGCCTTGCTTCTTGATGGTCGGTTTGGCAATGGCACAAGCAGTGCAGGATCTGATGTGCTTCTCGACATCCTTTTGAAGGTTCGGCCAATAGAAATACTTCTGTAGTATTGCTACTGTTTTCTCGACCCCGAAATGCCCAGCGACTCGACTGTAGTGTGCTTCCCATATCATCTTGGCACGCTCGCTTGAAGGAACACAAAGGTGTCCCAGGTGACATAAAATTTCATCTTGGAGGTGAAAATTTGGAACTTGCGTGCCCCCCAAGAGTGCCTTGTAAGTGTGGCCGAATTCTGGGTCACTCTCATAGAGAAGCGGCCAATCAGAAGTCTCGTACCCACAAGAGTTGAGCACGGTGGTGAGCGCCACGATCGGTGGTCGGCTGAGGCAGTCTGCAACATTATTGGTGCTACCCTTCTTGTACTTGATGTTCAAGTGAAACTGTTGCAGATATGTGGACCACTTCTGATGGCGATCATTCTGCAACTTCCCTTGTGTCTGTATGAACTGCAGGGGCCGGTGGTCTGTGTGGATGATTGTTTCCTTCCCCAAAATGTAATGCTTCCATTGTCGACAAGCTTGCACAATGGAATACATTTCTTTGTCATAAGTGGGATACTTGCGGACTGTATCAGACAATGTCTCACTGTGATATGCCACTGGATGTCCCTGTTGAGTAAGAACTGCCCCAATAGCATAGTCAGAGGCATCTGTCTCGATCTCAAATGGCTGTTGAAAGTCTGGTAATGTGAGCACTGGGGCAGAACAGAGGAAATTTTTCAATTCTGTGAATGCCTTCTATTGAGGTTCCGACTAAAAGAATTTTGCTCTCGCTCCTCCCTTGGTGACTTTACTGAAGGGCTAAGTGATATGAGAGAATCCCAACACGAACCTACAGTAGAAATTAGCAAGACCCGGAAAGCTATGAAGCTCTGTTATAGTGGTTGGGGCTAGCCAATCCCGAATGACTTGGATCTTGGTTGGATCCACATGCACCCCCCTTTCATCAATAATGTATCCCATATATTGAACCTGGGTCATTCCAAAAGTGCACTTCTCCAAATTGGCACACAACTTGTGTTGCCACAGTGTTTGGAGGACTTGTCCGATGTGGTGAAGGTGCTCTTCCCAAGTCTGGCTGAAGATCAGAATGTCATCCAAGTACACCACTACAAATGAGTTGGTGAATGGCCGCAATATGTCATCCATCAAGCTCATGAAGGTTGCAGGAGCATTCGTCAACCCGAAAGGCATGACTAGCCATTCGAAAAGGCCTTCCTTAGCTTTGAAGGCATTCTTCCACACATCGGAGGGTTCAATTGGTACCTGGTGATACCCAGACTTCATGTTGATCTTGCTGAAATATTTTGCACCTTTGAGTTGGTCCAGAAGTTTATCAATCCGTGGGATCAGGTACCTATGCTGGACAGTGATCTTGTTCAGTTCCTGATAGTCAATATAGTGTCTCCACGTCCCATCCTTCTTCTGTACCAACACGATCGGGCTCCCACAAGGCGATGAACTTGGTCGGATGTGACCTTTCTGCAGCAGTTCCTGAATATGCCTCTTGATTTCATCATTCTCCATAATAGAGCATCGATAGATCGGTCCATTGGGTAGCGGCGCACCTGGGGTCAGATCAATCGGGTGCTTGACCTGACAGTGCAAAGGAACCCCTGTGGGTGAGGTGAAGATGTCCTCGTACTCCTCCACAACCTTATCCATTTATTGTTGTCGTGCAAAGGAGCCCTGACTGGAGGTCGTGGCCACAGTCTTCTTCTTGCCCTGGGGGTGGATCATCAGGAAGACGAATTTCCTGGTTTGGGAAATGAGCTTACTGCATTTTTTTGCAGTAACCAAAGAGATAGCGGCAGGAGGTGGTACCTCTGGTATCCTGTACAACTTATTTCCCAAAGTAACAATAACAGCGCGAGGTCGAGACTCATACACAACATGACGCTTCCACAAGTATGGTTTTCCTAATAAAACATCAGAAACATCTATAGGAGCAACATCAGATCATACCTCATCCGTGAAGGGCTTGATGCTATAGGGAAGGCGGCACTGTTGGCTGACACGGAGATCTCGTCCTTGGTGAAGCCACCCGATGGTGTATGGATGTGGGTGAGATGTGGTTGGCAAGCCCAACTGCTTCACGGCATCTACTGAAATGAGGTTCTTTTGGCTCCCATTGTCGATAATGAACTGTACCGGGGATCCCTTTACCCACATCTGGGAATGGAAGAGACGTTCCTCCTCCTCTGGATCTTCCAGTTCCTCCTTCTGGATCTTCGTGGTGGCAACAATGGCATTGGGCTCTGCATCAATAATCTGTTTCCCTTTGTCATTCCCCCTGTCAGGTTTTGATTCAGAGTCGGAGCATGCATCTGACTCAGAAGCCCTCATCTCGGCCACCAACGACTGCTTGGCCCGACACTCACTTGTGTTGTGAGTGGAGCTCTTATGGAACTCACACCACTTTCCCATGTCCTTCTTTGGCTTTGCGGTGTTGTTCTTTGATTGTGGCTTTGACAGGTTGTCTTGAGTCACCATGCCTTGGCTCTGTCCTTTGTTCTGCGGTTTGGGAGCCCCTTTCCCTTTCTTTTGATTCGCAGATCCAAAGTCTCGCATCTTCTGTTTGAAATTTTGCTCAATCTTGGCAGCATACTGGTATGCCGTACCAAGCGATGAGATGTCAAGGAACTCCATTTCCTCCCGAATGTATCTGTGCAGACAACTACGATACTTTAGCACCAGATGTTTCTCTAAATCTTTGATACCCAACTTGGTGCGCAGGGTATGGAACAGATTCGTCAACCCATGCACATCTTGATCCCTTTGTTGTCACAGTGTGGTCCATTGTATGTACTTGTCCTCATAGCTCCCCATGGGATAGTATTTTTCCTTGATGGAATCTTGGAAAGAATTCCAAGTGGGTACGACCGAGAACAAAGATGGTTCTGTCTCGTCCTTTTTCTCACAGTGGGTTTCCCACCAGTCCTTGACATGGGGGGCAGCTTTGAGGAGTGCAAAATTAATGTTCTCCCTGTCGGAAAAGTCATGAACCGAGAAATATCCTTCTAATAGATTCAACCATATATCTATGCCATCTGCATCTATTTGACCCTCAAATATGGGAATGTAAAAAATTACTTGTACCTTAAAAGGAGTCGCACCTCCAGAGTGGTTGTTGGATGCAGATGTGCCACCGGTGGGCAGTCGTTGAAGGATCTCGGCAAAGTTATCCATCATCACGTTCCTTTGTTTTTCGAGGGCCTCCTCAAGAAATATTTTGATAGGATATCCCACTCCCTCATCTTTCTTTTCGTCCCCCATGGGCGTCCATCCGGGTTTGCGAAGCTGATCTTGCAAACATTCCACCAGATCGAGCCCTAACTCCTTATACCCCGACCTCGTTGGGGACATGCAAAGAAGGATCGAGAAAAAGCAGACCGTTCTGATACCACTAATCTGGATTTATGCAGGAACGCAACAGAATAAACATATAACCATAAATACAAAGATGCAGTGGAAATAACACTTCATTTCATTAATATCAAAGAACTAAAATTTTCTTACAGACAGAATGGAAATAAAACTAGCTAGGGCACTGGTAGTTATCTCTGAGAAGAGATGTGGCAGCTACAGGCCTCTAAACTGAGTTACAATGAGGCTCGAGGGCCTATTTAATACTTAGAAACAATGGGAAATCTTAAACAGCCAAAACCCTAACCCTAGGAGATGAAGCACCAAAACTATGGGCTCCGTTTGGGTAAATTGGTCTTTCAACTTCCCGAGGAAGCAACTTTGGCATACGATCTCCGTTTGATGCATACCATACCTCGTTAGAAATATCTATCCGAGGACTAAAAATTTTGAGTGAGCAACATCGGTCCATGGACCCATGTTGCTCCCCGTTTTCCCAAAAAACATCATTTAGGGCCTCAAAACGGCTCCGGAAGTTTAGGACCCGAAAAACTGCTAAAAATAGCAAGTTGTGCCAAAACTGAAAAACTGAAAGAGACAATGGTGAAGCCCCAAGTGGAATAGGCGGGTGACCACCAATATCCACCTGGATTAGTGATTGCAGATTTTAGAGATATCCAAGAGAGATTCATTGTTTTATCTCTTAAACATCGAATTCCAAAATATTGTTTTTTTTTTTAATATAATTAATGTCTTCTATTATTTAATTTAAAATGTTTTTTTTTTTTAAAGCTACAATGTATCTGTATGTGCTTGATAATTAATGTATTCTAGTATTAACACATTCAAAATTGAAAGTTCAAAAGTGAATGAATTTTCCTTTTCAAATTTTTATGATACTCATGTCATTGAATATGTCATGCTTAACATATTCAAAATTGAAAGTTCAAAAGTGAATGAAATTTCCTCTTCAAATTTTTATGATACTCATGTAATCAAATATGTCATTTGGTGCAACTCTTTGGTTTTTCTGACCAATACCGCGGTACATATGGTGGAGAGTGCCCTTTTTATTGCTCTGTCTCGGGCTATGATGTATCTTTTCCTAACTTTATAAATTATTTATTTTTTTCACTTCACACCATTATTTAAATTACAGTAACTCCATGACGTCTTTTTATTATTTCTTGACTAACCAATACTTCATGACATCTTTTTATTATTTCTTGACTAACCAACATGCGGGCTTGCATGGGCAGCGGTGTGGCTATATAGACCAATTGGATTGCCAAACTATACCAAATACATACTCCACCAGAATTTTTGTACTTACAATGGGTACGAGTTCAATTGGGATCTCAAATGTGCAGGAGTTCAAGTCCACCTATCTAGTGTAATCCCATATCCATATAAACATATCAATCACAAAATGTTCAATTGAGAAAAATTTTAATACTCACTACATGACCTTCAGCTGACCACATCTTCATAAAACCAATGAACCTGGCAGCTATGTTTCTCTGGAGAAACCAACCTAGAAGTTTGCATAGCCCAAGAAGAAGTGTTCCTCTTCTCAGTTCTTCCAAAAAGTCCTCAATTCAAAAGTTCCATCACACCTTTCATCGTTACCATGTTGGCATGGGGAGCCCTTCAGTATGGAGATGAAATTGCAGCAGCCGGAGAGTTGGAGAACGTTAGGGATGCCATCAAGTGGGGAACTGGTTATTTCATCAAAGAAAGTGCCATCGAAAACCAGCTGTGGGTTCAGGTGAATTAACTAACATCCCAATTAAATAATTCTGAGGATCACGCCATATAGTAACTTATGATTGCATCTATAGGTGTCTTCCATTTCGGTTTCATATGAAATATAGGGGTAAATTTAACTAGCTATATATTGTCTATGATCATGACTATTGGGAGATCCAATTGCAGACCATGACTGTTGGGAAAATCCAGAGAGGCTGGACACTCCAAGGACTTTGTACAAAATAGATGCATCCACTCGCGGGGCAGAAATTGTGGCAGAGACTGCTACAGCCTTGGCTGCTTTCTCCATACTCTTTGCAGCCATTGACAAACCTTATTCCATTCTCCTGCTCAAAAGAGCTATTTTGGTATAAGATTATGCCTCTTCGAATATCACTTTTACTTGTTTAAAATTGTATGTGAATGCAGATTTTAGAGATATCCAAGAGAGATTCATTGTTTTATCTCTTAAACATCGAATTCCAAAATATTATTGAAATCTACCATCCCAATAATTTTTTAAAGCTACAATGTATCTCCTTGATAATTAATGTATTCTAATATTCTATTTTATTTTATTATTTTATTTTTTTTAAAGCAACAATGTATCTGTATCTGCTTGATAATTAATGTATTCTAGTATTTAATTTAATTTTTTTTTTTTTTTTAAAGAAACAATGTGTTTGTATCTCCTTGATAATTAATGTATTCAAGTATTTAAGTTAATGTATTATCTCCTTTATAGATTCAAAATTGAAAGTTCAAAAGTGAATGAATTTTCCTCTTCAACTTTTTATGATACTCATGTCATTGAATATGTCATGCTTAACATATTCAAAATCTGAAGTTCAATTCCTCTTCAACTTTTTATGATACTCATGTAATTGAATATGTCATTTCGTGCAGCTCTTTGGTTTTGCTGACCAATACCGCGGTACATATGGTGGAGAGTGCCATTTTTATTGCTCTGTCTCGGGCTATGTAGTATCTTTTCCTTACTTTATAAACTATTTATTTTTGTCACTTCACACCATTATTTAAATTACAGCAACTTCATGACGTCTTTTTATTATTTCTTGACTAACCAACATGCAGGACGAGCTTGCATGGGCAGCGGTGTGGCTATATAGAGCAACAGGATTGCCAAATTATACTAAATACATACTCCACCAGAATTTTTGTACTTCCAATGAGTACGAGTTCAATTGGGATCTCAAATGTGCAGGAGTTCAATTCCACCTATCTACTGTAAACCCATATCCATATAAACATATCAATCACAAAATGTTCAATTGAGAAAAGGTTTAATACTTGCTACATGACCTTCAACTGACCACATATTCATAAAACCAATGAACCTGGCAGATATATTTCTCCAGAGAAACGAACCTGGAAGTTTACAGAGCCCAAGCAGAAGTGCTCCTCTGCTCAGTTCTTCCACAAAGTTCTCAATTCAAAAATTCCATCACACTTGGTAAATGGAAGTTTCTCCCTGTCATGCTCCGAGTTTCAAAATTAAACTCCCTAATAATATTTTTATTTGTTTGTTGCACTTGGACAGGAGGGTTATTGTTTGTGAGAGATGGTGCAAATACACAATATGCTACAAGCACATCATTCCTCGTATCAGTGTACGGTGACTTACTGTCAAGATATAAGCAATGCCTGCAATGTGGCGACCAAACCTATGAACCAAGTGTTCTCATTCCATTTTCCAAACAACAAGTACATAAACATATTATAATTTTTTAATATTTGAAAAATATTTAATTAAAGAGGAGAAGAATCTATTACACTTGCATATCCATTCTAGCTTTATCATAGTATAAGAGATTCAAAGCTACATAAATTTAATTTTTTTTTTCATATCATAATTTGTAAAAACCAGCAAAGTAGTAGCTCACAAATACACTTCGTATATTGTAAATTACAGGTTGATTAAATTTTAGGTAACAATCCTACCGGTATGTCTTTCATGGTGGGTTTTGGTGAGAAATTTCCACAGCAAGCTCATCACAGAGGGTCCTCCACAGTTTCGACATACAAGGATTTGAGAAAGATATCATGTACCGAAGGTTTCACTTTGTGGTTCCACAGAGAAGCACCTAACCCAAATGAATTAACAGGTGCAGTTGTGGGAGGTCCCGATCGCTATGATGGGTTTGAGGATAGCAGGGAAGATTCAACGAAGTTTGAGCCCACAACGTATATCAATGCTCCCCTCGTGGGATTCCTCGCTAACCTCCACAGCAAAAGCATGGAATCACTAACTTAAATTCAAAAGTTATGCTAGTAATCTCTTTTACTGAGTTTGTATTCCATATGAAAATCTAAGTCGATGGAAGTATATGAATATTGGTAATTCTGGGCTCTAGAATTGTTTTGTTCCATTTCATCCTGTTGAATCCTATAACCAGATTGAAGACTTGTTCTTTATTTTATATCTTAAAGCTTGTATGGTGATTTAAAATTCCTCTATTTCTAAATACAAGCAGTGGAATTTATTTCTTAAAACATAAAAGTGAAGTTTTTGACTTGTTCTTGGCCTAGAAGGCCCTTTTAGAAAAACAATATAGAAATCAACTACAAAGGTTAAGAACATATAGTTCAAATGAATATGCCAACAACAAATTCACAAATTATCGCACTTCCACAAAGGATACCCAAAATATAACACCAAAAGAAGCATGGGCTAAAATTAAGCTAGATGTCAGGCACTTTTTTGTCTTTGGTAGTCATTAGCATGGACTCACGTTGTTAATTAGAAAAGGAAATATTTACAACCTAAAAGTGAGAAGTGTATTTTTGTTGGATATTCTAAAAATATAAATGGTTATAGACTTCTTCAACCTCAATTCAATGAAATAATCATTAGAAAATATTTTAAATTTGATGAAACTCTCTAGGTCTAGAAGTCTCATTTAGTGGTTGTGTCCTAATAAGGGGGGATTCCTTTATTGGTTTGTTTCACGAATTCGAATTGGGTCGGTACCCCTAATGATCAAAATTCTATTGTGGGTTATGTTTTCAATCTTGGTTCTAGAAATATCACTTGGGCTTGTAAAAGGCAACGGGATATCGCTCATTTTTCAAAAAATTAGAACGTTGTGAAATAATTATTGCAATTCAAGAAGTATATTGGTTTGGCAGATATTTTCATAGTTTTCCAACAACATCATCAAAAAACCCTTTGGTGTGACAATCATAGTGCCATCAAGATAGCCAATGATCTGGATTTATGCAGGAACGCAACAGAATAAACATATAACCATAAATACAAAGATGCAGCGGAAATAACACTCCATTTCATTAATAACTGAAATTTGTTTACAGACGGGATGGAAATAAACTAGCTAGGGCGGTGGTAGCTTATCTTTGAGAAGAGATGTGGCGGATATAGGCCTCTGAACTCTGCGTTACAATGAGGCTCGAAGGCCTATATATTATTGAGAAACAATGGAAAACCCTAAACATCAAAAAACCTAACCTTAGGAGATGAAACGCCAGAATATGGGCCCCGTCGGGGTAAATTGGTACATCAATTTCCCGTGAACGTAACTTTGGCATACTATCTTTGTTTGATGCACATGAGACATCGTTGGAAAGATCTATCCGAGGAATAAAAATATTGACGGCGAATGTCAATTTCGGAACGGACACAGTCGCCAGATGTTTGATGCCAAAAAAACATCGTTTAGGGCCTCAAAACTGCGCCAAAAGTTCAGGACCCGAAAAACTGCCAGAAATGGCAAATTGTGCTATAATTAAGGAAACTAAAAGTATGAAAGAAAAAATGGTGGGGGTCCAAGTGGAATAGGCGGATGGCCACCAATGATTGACCTGGATCAGCCAAATATCTATTTCAATGTTAAAATAGGAAACACATTAAGCTACAAATTCACTTCATCAAAAAGATCAGCCACTATCAAGTTATTTTGAAGTGGTAATTTTCCTTCAAATGATTAAGTTGCAGATATGTTAACCAATTATTTTATAGAAGAAGAGTTTCCTAAGCTTCAATATATGTTAAGAGTTCAGGAATTTGTCATTAAGGTGGGACAAGCTCTAGTGCTGCCTTCCTTCTCCTATTATATCATCTTTGTAAATCCTTAAATATTATTTCAAGTTTGTCTTAAGGGCGATGTTAGGATATTTAGACAATTGAGAGTTAGCTAAGTTCATCTTGTTTTAATATGTCTATTAGGTCAAATTTTGTTTCTTTAGTATGCATTATTTGAATTGTAATCTAATGGCCACAATATGTTGTAGGCATAGAGCAATATGAAGAATCATATTCTCCTTGATAATAATGATATTGATGCATGGCTTAAAACCCGATTGATCCATGATCTATATTTAAAGAACATGCAAAGTCATGGTTGGTGCTGATTTTGTAGAACTCTCTTATGTGATGTTTTTTCTTTTGCATTAATAAAATCATCTCAAGTGGCCACATTGACTAGGGCCATGGGCTGTTTTCATCTTTGAAGGTTTTAACTATGTACAAATATTGGCATTATGATCTTTGATCTAGTTTTTTCAGTGGTTACCGAAGTTGTTAATCATGTATGGAATACCTTGTTTTACCAAAATAGTTCTTCGAATTTGCTACTTACGTGTAACACTATCCATCGACAATGTATTTCAGAGAACAATGTGCTAATTTTAATCATGGTAAACCACCATGTTATTGGTAATTCAAAATAACTTCTTGTTTTTCTCCTCGAAAATATAATTTACTTAAGATTAATAGTTGTGAAAATAGCTTAAAAAAATCACTTTCTCCATAGACAACTTGAGTTAAATCCATATGTTATCACTCATTAAGTTTTAAAACTTTCATTGATAGGGTCATGCACGTCATTCACCAAAATTGATATGGTCTCCTAAGTCACTTTTATGAGATGTCTGAATTTTTTTTGCATTTGATGATGTCTACCTTAAGTTTAAAGCTCACCTCTAGCCATATCATTTCATTCAAATCAACCTCACATCATATAAGTTTTCATTCCCATGCATTTAATCACAAAATTTTACACCTGTCAGTTTTTCATAATTTCGTACCGAATCACAAACGAAATCGGAAGATTTCGCTACGAAGCTACCTAATAGTTCCGTAGCGAATCTGTCAGCAGCCAAACTGTCTTTGCTACGAAATTGGGTTTTTGCATAAAAAGGTGTCAGAGCGGTGTGAGGTGTCAGGTTATGATAAGGCAAGTAAAGGGTAAGGTATTTTAGGTTCGTTATGATGATTTTCAAACATTCATAGCTGTATTTTCTGTAATGATTACCTTTTATGGCAATATGTGTTATTATCAAATCCTAGTTGTCAATTAACCTTTTAAATGCTACCCCAAGCCTGCCCTTTGTCATATTACTCCATAATCCTTGCATGTGAATCGATTCTTGGAGAGTTGTTTCATCGCACCAAGCAGGCTGTTGTCGAATTCAGTTCTGCAGGTCTCACCAATGTTGGGTATGCATTATATTCTTTCCACGACTAGTCACGCGCAGGGGGATCACAGGGGGGTGATAGGGTTCTATGTACGTTGCGACGGGCACAGCAGGGGGGCAGTAGCACCCCTTGTTCGGGGTTCGGGGCAGTGCCCCAGGAAAAGAAATTTGGACCCTATTTTTCGGTGGGCGAACCCGCCCATGGTTTTGTGCATGGGTTTGCACATGGTTTTGGGGCATGATGGTTTTCAGCCCCTGGTATTTTGTAGACCCGGTCAAGGGAACTACAGTTATGTTCTAATCTAGGGTTAATGGATTTGGGTTTATGTATGCTGCGACATGTATATATATGTGTTGTAACTAAACAGAATACAATGAAAAATCAAGCGGGTCATCCTGATTTGGGATCCAGGGAAAAAATATTTGTGTATATATTTTTTATGTTCTATGCTCTCGCTATTGTTTATTTTCTATTTTTAAGAATCTTTTGCAGATAATTTATGTACAGGGTTAAAACAGACATTTGGTATCAGAGTTGTTTCGGCTTCAAGGGGACGCCTTTGCTACTGAGGGGTTATTTTCTCGAGCCTGTGGTAGACCCTATTCAGTGGGAGATCTGCGGGATCGATTCTTGCAGTGAAAGAAGATGGCGAGCAGTGGAAAGATAAGATTGAGAAATTTAATGGTCAAAGTTTTGATTTGTGGAAGCTCAAGATGGAGGATCTGCTGGTGGATAAAGACGAGTGGATCACGGTAGCTCCAGGTACTAAACCAATGGCAATGTCAAATGAAGACTGGAAAAATTTGGATCGGAAGGCAAAGAGCACAATACGGTTGTGTGCATCAAATTAGTTATATGTATCTGGGGAAGCTACGACGAAGAATTTGTGGGACAAACCTTGGACTTTGTACCAATCCAAGTCTCTAGTGAATAAATTGTTCCTACGGAAAAAGCTGTATAACCTGAGGATGAAGGATGGAGACTCAGTGAAAGAGCATTTGAACGCCTTCAATACTGTGGTAAGTCAGTTGTCATCTGCTGATATTAAAATCTCAGATGAAGATAAGTGCATCAGTTTGTTGTGTTCTCTACCAGACTCGTGGTACAGTCTGGTTATTGCAATAGGTAGCAATACAACTACCTTGAATTTTGATGATATTGTCTCGGCCTTGCTGTCGGAGGAAATGAGATGGAGAAATATGGAGGGTCAGAATGGAGATGCCTTATCGGTACGAGGAAGGTCCCAGAACAGAAACAAGAAAGGTTTCGAGTGGGAGATCTAAATCTAGAGGGAGATCTAAATCTCCTAGAAAGTTTGTAAAGGTGTGCTAGAAATGCGAAAAGGAAGGGCACTATAAAAAGGACTGCAGATCTAAAGCTCCTGAGAAAGGAAATGGATCTGATGATGCTCCTTCTGCAGAGGCAAAAACCACCTCGGATGAAGGTGGGGATGTGTATTTGGCTTCCTCTTCAAATGCACATGTAGATAATGAGTCATGGTTGATTGACTCGGGTGCATCCTTTCACTTCACTCCCCATAGGGAGTGGTTCTGCGAGTATGAGAAGTATGATGGCAGTGATGTCTTCTTAGGTGATGATAGGAAGGCCAGAATCGTCGGACAAGGAAAATTCAAGCTGAAGCTGAAAGGTGGAAGGATTAGAACACTTCCTGGTGTTCTGCACATTCCTGCATTGGCAAAAAATCTTATTTCTGTAAGAAAGATGGATGATGCGATTGTAAAAACATTTTTCGAGAAAGATACCTGTAAGATGGTTTGGGGAGCACTGGCATTAATGCGGGGATTTCGGATTGGAACTCTATACAAGCTTCAGGGCAGCACTGTTATTGATGGGTGCAACAGTTATGTGGTTCCCGAAAGTGGAGCGGAAAGCCTAGTTGTCTTTGGACAAAATACCATGCTATGGCATCAAAGGCTTGGACATATTGGAGAGAAGGGCCTTCGGATACTACATGGAAATGGTATGGTAGAAGCTATGTCTAATAGCTCTCTCGATATCGATTTCTGTGAACATTGTGTATATGGGAAGCATAATCGTGTTAGTTTTCCCTCTGGTGCTAAAAGGGTGAACAAGATATTATAGCTTCTGCACAGTGATGTGTTTGGGCCTGTGTCGGTTCCATCTCTGGGTAAGTCTGTGTACTATGTTTCATTCATAGATGACTTCTCAAGGAATACATGGATATATTTCTTGAGGAAGAAATCTGAATTCTTTGACAGATTTAAATAATTTAAGGCTGTGGTGGAAAACCAGACAGGGAAGAAGATAAAGGTGCTGAGTACAGATAATGGTGGGGAGTTCTGCAAGAAGGAATTTGAAGAGTTCTGCTAGAAGTGTGGTATAGCACGGCAGAAGACTACTCCATACACACCTCATCAAAACGGAGTTGCGGAAAGAATGAACAGAACGTTGATGGAAAAGGCAAGAAGCATGCTCAGTGGTACCGGGTTGGGACGAGAATTCTGTGCAGAGGCAGTGGAGACTGCATGTTACTTGGTTAACAGATCACCTTCATCAGCGTTGGAGGATAAGACTCCACATGAGGTATGGACTAGTAAGAAACCCTCTCTTTCACATATGAGGGTATTTGGATGCAATGCATATGTACATGTTCCAAAGGAGAAAATGACCAAGTTGGATAATAAATCTGAAATGTACATCTTTATTGGGTATAAGGATGGTTTAAAGGGTTACAAGCTTTGGAACCCGGAAATAAGGAAGGTTGTGTACAGCCAAGGTGTGGTGTTTAGAGAGGTGAAATATGTTGTTAAACATGAAGTCCTACCAAAGGAACTTGAGAAGATAGAGTTTGAGCTAAAGGAGGATGAATCAAACTACACAACAGAAGAAGACTCAGAAGAGGAAGAGCCACAAACTCCAGCTGTGAGAAGATCAGTTCGGGAAAGAAGACAACCAGAAAGGTATAGTCCATCTTCTTTCTGTTCAAGTTTTTCCTTAACTATAACTGATGATGATCCCAGAACTGTCAGGGAGGCAGTATATTCAGAGGATGGAAAACTCTCGAAGGAGGCTATGGTTGATGAAATGGCATCCTTGCACAAAAATGAGGCATGGGATCTGGTGGAGTTGCCGGCCGGAAGGAAGCCCATCAGGAGAAAATGGGTGTTTAAGAAGAAGATGAATGTGGAAGGCGAGGTGGATAAATACAAAGCTCGATTAGTAGCAAAAGGTTATTCCCAGGTGCCGGGAATTGATTTTGGTGATATTTTTTCTCCTGTTGCCAAGGTTACTTCTATTAGACGACTTTTATCTGTTGTTGCTGCATTTGATTTTGAGGTAGAACAGATGGATGTGAAGACAACATTTCTTCATGGGGATCTGGAAGAGGAGATCTACATGAAGCAACCTGAAGGCTTTATGGTGAAGGGTAAGAAATAACTGGTATGAAGGTTAAAGAAGTCTATGTATGCGTTAAAATAGTCCCCAAGGATGTGGTATTAGAAATTCGATACCTATATACGGGGACTTGGCTTCACGAGAAGCAAGGAGGATCACTGTGTTTATTTTAAATTAATTGGTGACCGTGTTATTTATTTGGTCTTGTATGTGGATGATATGTTGTTTGTTGGAAATGACAAAGACATTATCCAAGATTTGAAGACCCAACTATTCTCCAAATTCGACATGAAGGATCTTGGTGCTACAATCTATATTTTGGGCATGGAAATTAAGAGAGATCGGGCAAAGAGGAAGCTCTGGTTAAACCAGAGGAAGTATGTCAAGACTGTATTGCAGAGGTTCAATATGCAGGATAGTAAACCGGTGAATGTTCTGGTTTTGTAGGTGTGAAGTTGTATGTTGAACAGTGTCCCAAGACACAAGAAGAAGAGGCGGATATGTCTCGTGTTCCATATGCAAGTGCAACGGGTAGCCTGATGTATGCAATGTTTTTTACTAGAGCAGACATTGCACATGCAGTGGGAGTATTGAGCAGGTTTATGTCAAACCCAGGGAAGGAGCATTGGACAGCAGTGAAGCGGGTTTTCAGATATTTGCATGGCACTAGTGATTATGGCTTGTGCTACCAGGGAAGACCAGGATTGGAAAGAGTGTTGGACATTTGTGGTTTTGTTGATGCAGACTGGGCTAGAGATCTGGACCATTGAAGATCTACAAGTGGGTATGTGTTTAGCCTATTTGGAGGTGTAGTCAGTTGGATGAGTAAAAGACAGTCTGTAGTGGCTCTTTCAACTACAGAGGCAGAATACATGGTAGCCACTCATGCAAGCAAGGAAGCAGTTTGGTTTCAGAGATTGTGTTCAAGTATGGGGTTGGTGCAGCAAGATATAAGGATAGACTGTGATAGGGAAAGTGCAATTTTCTTCGCTAAGAACCCTGCTTATCATTCAAAGAAAAGGCACATTGATGTTCAATATCACTTTGTGACAGATATGGTTGAGGCTAAAAGGGTTTTGTTGGTAAAGGTGGACACTTTGAAGAATGTTGCAGATGCATTGATGAAGTCTATGAGCACTCGGAAGTTCTCTTGGTGTAGAGAAACAACGGGTGTTGCAGAGCTGGGCTAATGACTAAGCTCTCTTGTGGCCCCCTACGGAAAGAAAAAAAACAAGTGGGAGAATGTTGGGTATGTGTTATATTCTTCCATGACTAGTCACGAGCGGGGGGGGCGACAGTGTGCTCTGTACGTGGTGTCGGGCGCAGCCGGGGGGTCTCAGGGGGGGCGGCAGCCCCCCCTATTCGGGATTTGGGGCAGCGCCCCAGGAAAAAAAATTTGGACCCTATTTTTCGGTGGGCGGTCCCGCCCATGGTCTTGTGCATGGGTTTGCACATTGTTTTGGGGCATGATGGTTTTCATCCCCTGGTATTTTGTAGATCCGGTCAAGGGAACTATGGTTATGTTCTAATCCAGGTTTTATGTATGCTTCCGCATGTATATATATGTGTTGTAACACTAAAAGGAATATAATGAAAAATCATGTTGGTCGTCCTGATTTGGGATCCAGGGGAAAATCTCTGTGTATATATGTTTTATGTTCTATGCTCTCGCTATTATTTATTTTCTATTTTCAAGATTCATTTGCAGATAATTTCTGTATAGGGTTAAAACATACAACCAACAAGCGAGGAAGGGAAGACTATAAAGCATCCATGGCTTCGAAAAAGAAAAAAAATAAGGGTGGTCATTGTCTCAGGTATGAACCCATGGGTTTGAAACTGCTGAATGAATACCCTACTGCTATGGAAGTTTTCAGGAGGATGGGTTGCCTAAAATTCTTCTAGAAGTTGCAGGGTTTCCATGCACAATTTTTAGAGGACTTTGCCACCAATTTTACAGGGATAGCATCAAAATTTTGGACTCTGAATCTCACAGTATCACCAGAGAGTATATCACGAGCTACATAAATCCCTAGAGGTGGCGAAGAATGGTTTAAAAGCACAAAGTTTACAATGCAGGGTTGTGAGGAGTTTCTCAAGGAGGAGCACAGAGGAGTTGATTTGAATAATGGCATCCCCAGTAGTTATATGAAGGAAAATTATGCAAAGCTGCTACTGGTGATCCAAAAGTATTTCACCTGCGAGGGAAGATTCCACATGGTTTACTCTTATTACCATCTCAGACTCCTTCTGCACTTTGTAGGTAATAAATCACTTGAATTACCCTTCTTTTTGTACAGGAGTTTGGGAAAGATGTGAGATAGAGTGCAATAGAAATCAGAAGGTAATGAGACATCATTATTTCACCATGGTATGATAAAAATGTTAGTGCTGGAAGAGTTGAAGAGGTTAAACAGAGATTGGACTTCATTTCTGTTTATGAGTGGGTATGAAATAGATGTAGTGACTCCAAAGAAAATCTTAAAACCTAGAACTACTACATCACCAGCTGAAATAGAAGAGGCTGAGGAAGAAACAAGACATCCCCTGCAGAACCGATGGACATGGGAGCGGAACCTTTGCAAGAAACTGATATCCCTCAGCCAGCACCTGCAAAATAGAAACAGAAGATTAGCAAACAAGGTAGTAAGAGAATAACTAGAAGTCAGAAATTGGCCAAAGGAAATCTAGAAGATATCCTTCATGCGATAGATATTGAGGAGTCCCCAATAGTGCAAGCAGAAGACATCGAAGATTATGGAAGGAAACCGAAGAAAGGTAAGATTGTTAAGAAATTGGATTTTGCAGGATAAGATGCTCGTTTTATATTTCAGCCAAGCAAGCCAATGACCAGGTTTTCAAAGAAGGCCATGGAGATAAAAAGGACAGAGAACGTTGGTGAAGCTATGCAGCAGAAGAATAAGTTGTCATCAGGCAGAGAAAGGGAAAAGAGAAGATAATTGAAAAATAAAAAACATAACTCCTCAAAGAACAACTGAAGAAAGCAGGTGAAGAAATACTTGAGTTGAAGTTAGAGGCAGAGAAGCATAGGTCTGAAAATATTGATTTCGACCAGATGATGAAAAAATGGGACAGTCAACTCTCAAGAGTTTCAAAATCTATGGATAATGCCAAAAGACTTCTAAAAATGACTAAGCCTTTAAGCCTTGTGGTCAACCATAGCAGGAAGAAAAACTTACACTTGCAAGATGAAAACAGGTAATTAAAATATCAAGTGGAAGACCTTTAGGAACAATTGGACTTGATTCAAGAGGAGCTGAAGAACAAAGGGCTAAGAATGAAAGTGGCTGAAGAACCTATAGGTCAACCTATTGTGAATGAAGATGAAATTGCCAAACACTGAAGAGCTGAGTTGAAACATTTTTTAATGAGGTTCATAGGTTGCAAAGAACCTAATTTCTGGGTCAGAAGATCAAATTTTGAAGAAAACCACAAAATCTACAAATTCTGGTTTATTAGGCAGTTTCCTAGCATGCTTCAAGCTTGAAGGGTGAAATACGCCACGAAGATTCTGAAGATGCTCTTTTTCCGACAAAAACATTTTTTTGAAGGTCCAAGGAGGGAGGTTGATGGTATTTATTCATTTTGACCTGAAAAACATTGTTTTACAAGTAGAAGTGGCAGAAGGATGGGTTAAAAGACCAAAATCTGTTCGCTACAAAACTACCTAAATTGCTCTGTTTTGTAGCAAAAAAAAATTAAAGGACTTTTGGAGGTTCAAACATCACATGGAAGATCATTTAGACACCTGGAGGCATCCAACATGACAGTCGGCCATCCCAGCATATACTCAACACTCGACATGAGTGTCACTCATCCGTCTCAACATGAAGACCAAGGTTAAAGTGGAGTTTATCTTTTCCTGAAAAAGTAGGACTATGTTTCCTAAATCTAGGATTTACATTGAAAGTTTTAGTGATGGTGAATGGTTCTCGAGCATCTGATCCTAATCATGTAGTTTTCTCACTATTTAAGAAACTCAACGTAATAAATATGAGGTAGAGTCCTATTAGGAATGTAAGGCAATAAAGGTTAGCTGTCTTTGTCTGTTCCAAGAAAGTAGTTTTCAGTTATGATAGGTGTCAAAGTTATAGCTCGAGGATCTAGCCAGCTGGGCAGATCATTTGCAATGTAAAGAAGTCTATTTATAGACAGAACATCGAATATCAAAGGGTTGGAGAATATTGTACCAAATTGCTACTATGTAATATTTTATCAGTTTTAGTAATATATAGTGATATTTTACCTCCAGACCTAGGATTCGAATGAGGTGTTCAATGTTTTGTTTGCTCTATATCTTTCATGTTTAATCATCTGCAACGAGTTTTATCTCTAATTACTCAGAACTCATGGTAACATGCTCTGACTTCCTTTAGAGGTTAAATTGCTGTGTTTTTCCTATGTTGTGTGTATGTACCTTATTTTATTCAAACCTCTATTTGCCTCAGCTTCCATAAGAATAATTACTATCATTGAGTTACCGATTTTGACTCCATAGCCCAATGGTAGCAAGTCTTTCAAGTGAAAATCATAAGTCCCCTTTGAGAGATCAGTTAAAAGTGGTTTGAAAGAGTTACATCAAGAACACCTGTATCAATGAAATAACCTTTATCCATCTAATAGAGTAGTATTCTGTAACCATGATTTTGAACTTGCATTGCTTTAAATAGTGAGCATTTATCTCACCTATGACATTAAAGTCCCATTCCTTGAAAAGATACTCATTAGAAATAGGTTACAAAGGATTTATTTGCCTTCTTTATCTATGCATGTTTTCATATCTAATAGTATTGGAGTTGGGCATGCCAACGTTTAAACAATGTGGGAGAATAATTTCCAACAATTAAGAATTTATGAGAAGTGGTATAAGTGACAACTAGTTGTACTATCATGCAAATCACTCCACACTTTCTTATCATTGTCTTTCTCACGGCATCTCAATAACACATCAACATAGATTTCCCTAGAAATAATACCACTCAAAAATTTACATTGAGTGCATTTAAGTCCTAATGATCTTCCTCTTTTCACATCTTAATGTTCTACATCAATGTCCATATGTTTTTTTTTTCTGTTAGCTACTACTCTACATAGGCCTTTTCCAAGAAAAATGATGGAATGTTTATCATAAATATCTAACACTTGAATGGCGGTGATCTAATTTTCTTTCCTTTCACCAATTTCCTTTTGTATCAAGGGAGATCTAGAACAACATGAGCAAGGATTACTCTTTTGGGGATTTTCAAGATGCAAGGTTTGAATTAATCAATTTCTTGACCATGGTGAAAATTTGGTTCTCAAGTCTTAGACAATTTTTTTCAAAATCCTAAGACCCATACTCATAAACTATATATAACACTCACTCTCATCCTCATCTTTTTTAGGGAGGATAACAACATGGGGGTGATTTAATGCAATCATATAAAGGTGTAAATCCTTAATAATGTTTAGATTGGCCAAGGATGCGAATGAAACAATGACCAATTTGATTTTTTTGAATGCCCTTCTCTCAACCTCTGTCCACTAATGATATTTTACATGAGATTCATGATTTTAAAGGAATATAAGACAAATAACCTTATCAAATTAATCCTCCAAAATAATGATTGCACAAATTTCTTCTTATGAGGTCGGGCATCTATTTGATATCTTTGATTCTTTGCAAATCCATTAGTATTGAATTTTCCACGCTTCCTGCATCTTTGTCAAGTATTTTCTTTTAAGTATCGTAGTTCTTGGGAGTTATTTTTTGAGAAGATCACGATATTTTCTATGTAGACAACCAATTTTTAGTTAACAAGGCCCATAAAATCCATATCCATCATGCATTGAAAAATGTCAATGGCATTCAACAACATTGGGATTATTTTGAATGCATATGTACCTAGTTTAGTCTTGAAAGTGGTTTCCAATTGGTCCTCATCCAAAATAAGGACATGAGTGTTCATTGAAAATCCATATAGGAGAGATAGCATTTTAGAACCTATGAACATCTATAAAGTTTGTTCCATGGGTGAGACAAGATAGTTGTTTTTCTCGAATTCTAAATTAATATTTGGCAAACTTGTCTGGTCACTCTTCTTCCATATGGCAATAACATTTTTAATCCACTTAGGTTTTCAATTATTTTCCTAATAAATAATTCAATGATAATGGGTGCGTTTTTTATAGCTTCTACTAAGATTAGGCTTAGTAATAAGCTTGAGAGACAACGTATTTTTTATAATCCTTGTACGTAATACTTTCAGATTATAATATTAAAAAAAAAAAAAGAGCATATATCCCAATCTATAATAACTTGTTATATTCTTTCTTTTTAATTACTAAATTCAAATTCAAATTTTATACTTCACTAACTCATACTACATAAAAGGGGCTATTTATTTTAACAATTAAAACTTTGTAAATGAGACTATTTCCCTTTTATTTTATTAAAATTTACATGGTTCCGACTTATATTTACAATTATTTAAATATCTTAACATATTCATATTTAAATGTGTCAAGTAAAAAATCAATAACTTATTAATTCTTAGTTCAATTAAAGCCCAATCATTGTTTCTTCATAAAATTTACTAAATAAAAATTCATAAAAAGAAATACATTAAACAAAATATGGAATGAGCTATTGCCTGTTATCTGCATTTTCTATAAGACTTATAAGACTGATAGAATGTATATTAATAGTAACGCTAATCATGCCGGCCTTATAGGCAACGGTAGTTAGTTCATATTCATTTTTGTGTCGAAAAACTAGAGTGAGTTGTTATTCAGTTTGTGTAGAAAAACCAACTCCGAGATCTTCCTTTTGTTTCTTCAAAATTTAACATTTGTGCGTTAATAGTACAGCCAGGAAATGGTGATGAGATGACCTTATGCACTGACTTACCATTTAGTTAATGTTTTCCTGGAATTTTCCTCCTTTCATTTCCAACCGACACCTACAAGACTTCTCTACCCTTCAAAATAAGCACCGCATCAAACCTGCATGCAAGACTTCTTTGTCCTGCAAAACCTATGCAATCCCCACATCAAACATGCATGTAAACAAAGAGACCGAATCCCCTTTATGTTTCTATTCGTCATTACACACAATATATATATACGTGAGAGACAAATATATATACGCATCAACTTTTGCAGATTTTTATTTTTGTAGCCATTTATCAATCAATTGCAGCAGAAATGGATTACATGCTTACCCTTGAAAGGTTTGTGTGTGTAATTCTTGCTACAGTGCTGTTTGTTGATCATCAGTTTGTGTTGGGTGAGTTTGACTACAAAGATGCTCTGCACAAATCTATTCTGTTTCTGGAAGCTCAACGTTCAGGAAAACTCTCCAGCAGTAGCAACGGGATAAGCTGGAGAGGAGATTCAGTGTGCTTGATATATTGCACATTACTGTGCATTAAATTTTCAGAATTAAATGCCCCTGTAACAGCCGACTTCATTTGTTCCAAAAGGCATCACCGCTTACTGCATTCAATACGCAGATAAGCTTTAGAGGATATTTGTATTTTTTAATACTTTAAAGTCAAATATGTTTTTAACATATAAATGTAAGAGACAGCATTTCTTTTTATGTTAGAGAGTTTGAGAAATAGAAAAGGCCAGAGAAGAAGGCATAGCAGGAAAAACAGGGAAAAAACAGAGTCGCTGTGTTTTGGAGCAGCAATGCATTCTACAGGCAGTTTCAGCAACTGTCTGTGTGTTTCAGCAACAGGCTGTGTGGTGTTTCAGCAACTGTCTGCCAGATGCTAAAACACGAATCTGTGTTAAAAAACGGAGTTTGTAAAAATAGAGTATGGAGTTTTTTATTATTCCAGAACTGTAGTTTTGAAGAAGTTTGTAATTTTTATTGTCATTTTTATGGTTAATAAAAACAGAGCTTTTCTCCATATCTTCTTTGTCCAGATTTCTCTCATTTCTTTGTGTTGAGTTGAGGAACTTTGCTTCCTCTATTTTGTTCGAAATTATCATAAATTTCCATCATGGTATCAGAGCTAGTCTAGGCACTCAGTGAGACAAAAACAGAGTTTGTTTTTCCCACTGCAGAAGCTGTAAGAAGCTTAACAGAGCAGATTTCTCCAGCAGAGAAAGTTCTTGCTTGTTTTATTATACAGTCAGTATCTTTTCTTGATTTTTACAGTTAAGATGGCAGATGCTGGAATTGGTTTGAAAAATTCCCAACTGCCACAGTTTAATGGGAAAAATCACAGTTATTGGTCCATAACAATGAAAGCATTGTTTGCTTCTCAAGGAATATGGGAGCTGGTTGAAACTAGCTATGCTGAACCTGTAGATGCAACAACATTGGCTACTTTGACAGTAGCAGAAAGAGATTTGTTGAAGAGCGACAGGAAGAAGGATGCCAAAGCCCTCTTTTTTCTCTTTCAATCAGTACATGAGAGTGTTTTCCCACGGATTGCAGCAGCAACAAAATCCAAGGAGGCATGGGATATTCTCAAAACTGCCTATCAAGGCATGGAGAAGGTGAAGACTGCAAAGTTTCAGATGTTGAGGAGAGACTTTGAAACACTCAGCATGAAGGAATCTGATACAGTAGATTCATTCTTCACTCAAGTTATTGGGTTGATAACCCATATTACATCTCATGGTGAAATCCTTGAAGAAAGAAGGATTGTAGAGAAGATCTTGAGAAGTTTACCCTCAAGGTTTGAAGCTATTGTGGTAGCAATAGAAGAAACAAAGGATCTATCACAGTTCACTGTAGATGAACTCAGTGCTTCTCTTATGTCTCATGAACACAGACTCAGTAGAGGAACAGATTCCTCTTTTGAGCAAGCATTCAAGACTCAGATGTCTTTCGGCCAAGGAAAAGGTCGAGGCAGAGAAAATAACAGAGGTCATGGAAGAAGCCAAAACAAAGGCAGAAATAATCCTGCAAGCACAAGCGGAAGGAGCTGCAATCAGAACCAAGATGAAGGTTCAAACAAACAGCAAGCTCATGGACAAAGGTATGACAAATCCCAAGTCCAATGTCATTATTGTAAGAAATATGGGCACTATGCCAATGAATGTAGGAAAAAACAAAATGACATGAATAGTAGGCAGAATTCTAATTTTGCAAATGAAGAAGATAAGAATCCAAAGATTGTGTTGTTAACATGTAACGTTGCACAAGACAAACAAGAAGATATTTGGTTCTTAGACTCAGGTTGTAGTAATCACATGACTGGAAATATTGCAATGTTTGCCAATCTGGATGAAAATGTGAAATCTGAGGTAACAACAGGAACTGATAGTAAGATATTTGTCAAGGGTAAAGGCAGAGTTAGTATCCGAGAAAGAAATGGAGAACAAATGATTGTGCCAGAGGTATACTATGTACCTGGTCTGAAATGTAATCTTTTGAGCATTGGACAGCTCATTGACAAAGGTTATAATGTGCTCTTCAAAGATGATATGTGTACAATCAGAGACATACCTCCAAGTAAGAATATCATTGCACAGGTGCAGATGACCAGCAATAGAATGTTTCCTCTCAAACTCAGGGCAGATTTGAAGGAAGGAAGAACTATTGCAGCTGTAACACAAGAAGTCTTTCAAGAACAAGTGAAAGATGAAAATTGGTTGTGGCACTTGAGATTTGGACATCTCAATTTTGGAGGCTTGAATCTGTTGCACAGAAAGGGAATGGTAAAGGGATTGCCATTGATCGAGAAACCGGACAGCCTTTGTGAAGGCTGCATCTTGGGCAAGCAACACAAAGAAAGCTTTCCAGCAGGAAAGAGTATAAGGGAAAAAGCACCCTTGGAAATTGTTCACTCTGATGTGTGTGGACCGATGCAAATACCATCATTTGCCAGAAATAAATATGTTTTAACTTTAATTGATGATTACACCAGAAAGACATGGGTGTATGTGCTGAAACAGAAGAGTGAAGTGTTTGAGAAATTCCGCCACTTCAAAACTCTTGTTGAGAAACAGTGTGGGCATTATATCAAAGTGCTCAGAATAGATAGAGGTGGAGAGTACATCTCTAAAGACTTTTTGCGTTTTTGCAGAGAGAATGGCATACAAAATCAGTTCACCGCAAGGTATACACCTCAGCAAAATGGTGTTTTGCAGAAAGGAAGAATAGGACCATTCTGGACATGGTCAGAAGTATGCTGAAGGCAAAACACTTGCCGCATGAGTATTGGGCAGAAGCTGTCACTTGTGCAGTTTACATCTTGAATAGATGCCCAACTAAAGCTGTCATGAACAAAATACCAGAAGAAGCATGGAGTTGTCAAAAGCAAATTATCACTCACATGAGAGTATTTGGCTGTGTAGCATATGCACATGTACCGGATCAGCTAAGGAAGAAGCTTGACAATAAGGGGGAGAAGTGTGTCTTTATTGGCTATTGTGATGAGTCAAAAGCATACAAACTCTATAATCCATCCACCAAGAAATTGATAGTAAGCAGAGATGTGCAGTTCATTGAAGATGAAGCTTGGGATGGAAGCTTAGAGAAGACAGTGAATGTGAAGACAATTGTGTCTCATGAAGAAGAAGAGGAAGGGACAGCAGCAAATAATCCTTCCTTGGTGGCTCCTCTTCCACCACAGCAAGTACAACAAACCACACCACAAGTTGGAATTCGAACAGCCTTGAGAAGTCAAGGAAGTGCTTCTCCAAGCACACCGCAGGGATCAGAAATACCCTCAAGTTCGGATGGAACTCCAAGCACACCAAGAAGACCAAGATTCAGAAATCTGAATGAGATTTATGAACAAGGAGAGGTAAGTAACAATACTGGTCTGAATTCATTATTCGCTTTGTATTGTCATGTTGATGACGCAATTCATTTTGAAGATGTTGTAAATGAAGATAAATGGATTGAAGCAATGAATGAAGAAATTGGTGCAATTGAGAAGAGTAAAACATGGGAGTTAGTGGACCTCCCTGAAGGCAAAGATGCCATTGGAGTTAAGTGGGTCTATAAGACCAAAAGTAATGTTGAAGGCAAGATCAACAGGCATAAAGCAAGACTTGTTGTGAAAGGCTACAAGCAGCAACAAGGCAAAGACTATGATGAAACCTTTGCACCAGTAGCAAGGATGGAAACAATCAGAACAGTGTTGTCTATTGCGGCACAGCACAAATGGAATATTTATCAGATGGATGTTAAATCTGCATTCCTGAATGGAGTGTTAAAAGAAGAGGTTTATGTTGAACAACCTCCAGGCTATGAATTTGAAGGCCAAGAGCATAAAGTCTGCAAACTGAAGAAGGCTCTTTATGGGCTGAAGCAAGCTCCAAGAGCATGGTACAACAGAATAGATGCTTATCTGATTGAGAATGGGTTTGAGAAGTGTGATGGTGAACCCACACTCTACATAAAGGAGAATGACGATAAGATTCTTATCGTTGTTTTATATGTAGATGATTTAATTTTTACTGGCAATGATGCTTCTCTCATTGCTGATTTTAAAGAAGTCATGAAAAATGAATTTGAAATGACTGACTTGGGCTTCTTAAGATATTTTCTTGGAATTGAAGTAGACCAAAGTGAAAATGGTGTTTTCATTTCCCAAGTTAAATATGTAGAAGCAGTGTTGAAGAGATTTAACATGCAGAACAGCAAGGCAGTTGTGACTCCAACTGTAATGGGGTTGAAATTGATCAAAGAAGACAGCAGCAAGGATTTTGATCCAAAATTGTACAAGAGCATAGTTGGCAGCCTCATTTACTTGACTGCAACTAGGCCGGACATTATGCACGCTGTAAGTTTAATCTCCAGGTTTATGGAAAGACCGAAAGAGACTCATTGGTAGGAAGCCAAGAGGATTCTAAGGTATGTGAATGGAACGAATGGGTTTGGTATACTTTACTCCTCTTCTGAAAGTTTCATGTTGACAGGTTACACTGACATTGATTGGGCTGGAAGTGTTGATGACAGGAAAAGCACATCAGGATATGTGTTTCATATGGGATCGGGAGCCGTCTCATGGGCTTCCAAGAAGCAACCAATTGTGGCTTTGTCAACAGCAGAGGCAGAGTACGTGGCAGCAACAGCAGCATCATGACAAGCAGTGTGGCTGAGAAGAGTTCTCAGAGATTTGTGTCATGAACAAGAAAAGGGCACAACCATTTACTGTGACAATAGCTTGGCAATAGCATTGTCAAAAAATTATGTCTTTCATAAAAGGACAAAGCACATAGACACCAAATTTCACTTCATACATGAATTGGTTAACAATGGTGAGATTGTTTTGCAGCACTGCAGAACAGAGGATCAGTTAGCTGACATCTTGACAAAACCATTGGCAAAAAAAAGTTTTGATCATTTCAGGAAATGCCTGGGTATGCTGAAAACCCAGCAGTTGAAATTAAGGGGGAGTGTTGGAATTTAATTCCAACTGCAACATAAAACAGCTGGACAGAAATCCAATTTGCTGTAGATATTCCAGACTATTGGATGCCTCAAAGTCGTGCTTGATATTTTTCACATTACTGTGCATTAAATTTTCAGAATTAAATGCCCCTGTAACAGCCGACTTCATTTGTTCCAAAAGGCATCACCGCTTGCTGCATTCAATACGCAGATAAGCTTTAGAGGATATTTGTATTTTTTAATACTTTAAAGTCAAATATGTTTTTAACATATAAATGTAAGAGACATCAGTTCTTTTTATGTTAGAGAGTTTGAGAAATAGAAAAAGACAGAGAAGAAGGCAGAGCAGGAAAAACAGGGAAAAAACAGAGTCGCTGTGTTTTGGAGCAGCAATGCATTCTACAGGCAGTTTCAGCAATTGTCTGTGTGTTTCAGCAACAGACTGTGTGGTGTTTCAGCAACTGTCTGCCAAATGCTGAAACACGAATCTGTGTTAAAAAACAGAGTTTGTAAAAACAGAGCATGGAGTTTTTGATTATTCCAGAACTGTATTTTTGAAGAAGTTTGTAATTTTTATTGTCATTTTTATGGTTAATAAAAACAGAGCTTTTCTCCATATCTTCTTTGTCCAGATTTCTCTCATTTCTTTGTGTTGAGTTGAGGAACTTTGCTTCCTCTGTTTTGTTCGAAATTATCAGAAATTTCCATCAGATTCTGCTCTCACAGACGGACAAATCCAAAATGTAACAACAATATTTTCTCGTTTTGGTATTTCCATCTGTTTCTGAATGTTTTTGAAATGTTGTTTCGTGAATGTTTTACAAGTGTTGTTAATCATCACCCAAAATGGCAAAATAACGAGGTTGATCTTATCAATGCATAAAGGTCTTACCAATGGGAAAATATAACTAGGGTATCTAATTTGGTAAAGTAAATACTCCACGCACTTGTGAACTTATTTAGAAAGCAGAGGTCAAACAATTGATTTCTTTCCTGACCATTAGATTTCAGGATAACAATTAACATAAAGATGCGGCAAAACCCACCCACAACATCAATTATGATTATGAATTTTCCACCATTTGAATTCCATCGATATTCTATGTCCATATAAATTAGGAATTGATCATTTGGTGTAGTTCTTCAACAATTCTGGAAGCATCAATATTCTACGTCCATATAAATTAGGAATTGATTATTTGGTGCAGTTCTTCAACAATTCTGGAAGGATACATTGATGTTCAACATGGTTTTTACTGTGTATTTTTTTGTGTAGGTGGATTTAGTGGGCGGTTACTACGACGCTGGGGATAATGTGAAATATGGGCTTCCCATGGCATTCACCGTTACCATGTTGGCATGGGGAGCCCTTCAGTACAGAGATGAACTTGCAGCAGTGGGAGAGTTGGAGAACATTAGGGATGCCATTAAGTGGGGAACTGATTATTTCATCAAAGCAAGTGCCACCGAAAACCAGCTGTGGGTTCAGGTGAATTAACTAACATCCCAATTAAATAACCCTGAGGATCACACCATATAGTAACTTATGGTTGCATCTATAGGTGTTTTCCATTTCGGTTTCATATGAAATATTGGGGTAAATTTAACTAACTATATATTGTCTATGATCAACCTGGAGCGTTTTCTTTTTAGGTGGGAGATCCAATTGCAGACCATAACTGTTGGGAGAATTCAGAGAGGATGGACACTCCAAGGACTTTGTACAAAATAGATGCATCCACTCGCGGGACAGAAATTACGGCAGAGACTGCTGCAGCCTTGGCTGCTTCCTCCATAGTCTTTGCAGCCACTGACAAACCTTATTCCATTCTCCTGCTCAAAAGAGCTATTTTGGTATAAGATTATGCCTCTTCGAATATCACTTTTACTTGTTTAAAATTGTATGTGACTGTAGATTTTAGAGATATCCAAGAGAGATTCATTGTTTTATCTCTTAAACATCGAATTCCAAAATATTATTGAAATCTACCATCCCAATAAATTATAAAAAAAATATGTTTTTTTTTTTTTAAAAGCTACAATGTATCTCCTTCATAATTAATGTATTCTAGTATTGTATTTAATTTTTAATTTTTTTTTTTTTAAAGCAACAATGTATCTGTATCTGCTTGATAATTAATGTATTCTAGTATTTAATTTAAATTTTTCTTTCTTCTTTTTAAGCAACAATGTATCTGTATCTCCTTGATAATTAATGTATTCTAGTATTTCATTTAATGTATTATCATATTTACAGATTCAAAATTGAAAGTTCAAAAGTGAATGCATTTTCCTCTTCAACTTTTTATGATACTCATGTCATTGAATATGTCATGCTTAACATATTCAAAATTTGAAGTTCAAAAGTGAATGAATTTTTCTCTTCAACTTTTTATGATACTCATGTAATTGAATATGTCATTTGGTGCAGCTCTTTGGTTTTGCTGACCAATACCGCGGTACATATGGTGGAGAGTGCCCTTTTTATTGCTCTGTCTCGCACTATGATGTATCTTTTCCTAACTTTATAAACTATTTATTTTTGTCACTTCACACCATTATTTAAATTACAACAACTTCGTGACATCTTTTTATTATTTCTTGACTAACCAACATGCAGGACGAGCTTGCATGGGCAGCGGTGTGGCTATATAGAGCAACAGGATTGCCAAATTATACTAAATACATACTCCACCAGAATTTTTGTACATCCAATGAGTACGAGTTCAATTGGGATCTCAAATGTGCAGGAGTTAAAATCCACCTATCTAGTGTAAGCCCATATCCATATAAATATATCAATCACAAAATGTTCAATTGAGAAAAATTTTAATACTTGCTACATGACCTTCAACTGACCACATCTTCATAAAACCAATGATCCTGGCAGCTATACTTCTCCGGAGAAACAAACCTGGAAGTTTACAGAGCCCAAGAAGAAGTGTTCCTCTGCTCAGTTCTTCCACAAAGCCCTCAATTCAAAAATTCCATCACACCTGGTAAATGGAAGTTTCTCCCTCTCATGCTTCGAGTTTCAAAATTAAGCTCCCTAACAATATTTCTATTTGTTTGTTGCACCTGGACAGGAGGGCTGTTGTTTGTGAGAGATGGTGCAAATACACAATATGCTACAGGCACATCATTCCTTGTATCAGTGTACGGTGAATTACTGTCAAGATATAAGCAATGCCTGCAATGTGGCGATCAAACCTATGAACCAAGTGTTCTCATTGCATTTTCCAAACAACAAGTACATAAACATATTATAATTTTTTAAGTTTTGAAAAATATTTAATTAAAGAGGAGAAGAAACTATTACACTTGCATATCCATTCTAGCTTTATCATAGTATAAGAGATTCAAAGCTACATAAATTTAATTTGTTTTTTCATATCATCATTTGTAAAAATCAGCAAAGTAGTAGCTCACAAATCCACTTCGTATATTGTAAATTACAGGTCGATTACATTTTAGGTAACAATCCTGCCGGTATGTCTTTCATGGTGGGTTTTGGTGAGAAATATCCACAGCAAGCTCATCACAGAGGGTCCTCCACAGTTTCGATATACGAGGATTTGAGAAAGATATCATGTACCGAAGGTTTCACTTTGTTGTTCCACAGAGAAGCACCTAACCCAAATGAATTAACAGGTGCAGTTGTGGGAGGTCCCAATCGCTATGATGGGTTTGAGGATAGCAAGGAATATTCGACGAAGCTTGAGCCCACAACATATATCAATGCTCCCCTCGTGGGAGTCCTCGCTAACCTCCACAGAAAAAGCATCAAATCACTGACTTAAATTCAAAAGTTATGCTAGTAATCTCTTTTACTGAGTTTGTATTCCATATGAAAATCTAAGTCGATGGAAGTATATGAATATTGGTAATTTTGGGCTCTAGAATTGTTTTGTTCCATTTCATCCTGTTGAATCCTATAACCAGATTGAAGACTTGTTCTTTATTTTATATCTTAAATCTCGTATGGTGATTTAAAATTCCTCTATTTCTAAATATAAGCAGTGGAGTTTATTTCTTAAAACATAAAAGCGAAGTTTTTGACTTGTTCTTGGCCTAGAAGGCCCTTGTAGAAAAACAATATAGAAATCAACTACAAAGGTTAAGAACATATAGTTCAGATGAATATGCCAACAGCAAATTCACAAATTATCGCACTTCCACAAAGGAGACCCAAAATATAACACCAAAAGAAGCATGGGTTAAAATTAAGCTAGATGTCAGGCACTTTTGTGTCTTTGGTAGTCACTAGCATGGACTCACGTTGTTAATTAGAAAAGGAAATATTTACAACCTAAAAGTGAGAAGTGTATTTTTGTTGGATATTATAAAAGTATAAATGGTTATAGACTTCTTCAACCTCAATTCATTGAAATAAGCATTAGAAAATATTTTAAATTTGATGAAACTCTCTAGGTCTAGAAGTCTCATTTAGTGGCTGTGTCCTAATAAGGGCGGAATCCTTTATTGGTTTGTTTCACGAATTCGAATTGGGTCGGTAACCCTAATGATCAAAATTATATTGTGGGTTATGCTTTCAATCTTGGTCCTAGAAATATCACTTGGGCTTGTATAAGGCACCGGGATATCGCTCATTTTTCAAAAAATCGGAGCGTTGTGAAATAATTAATGCCATTCAAGAAGTATATTGGTTTGGCAGATATTTTCATAGTTTTCCAACAACATCATCAAAAAACCCTTTGGTGTGACAATCATAGTGCCATCAAGATAGCCAATGATCTGGATTTATGAAGGAACGCAACAGAATACACATATAACCATAAATACAGAGATGCAGTGGAAATAACACTCCATTTCATTAATATCAAATAACTGAAATTTGTTTACAGACGGGATGGAAATAAACTAGCTAGGGCGGTGGTAGCTTATCTTTGAGAAGAGATGTGGCGGATATAGGCCTCTGAACTCTGCGTTACAATGAGGCTCAAAGGCCTATATATTATTGAGAAACAATGGAAAACCCTAAACATCAAAAAACCTAACCCTAGGAGATGAAACGCCAGAATATGGGCCCCGTCGGGGTAAATTGGTACATCAATTTCCCGTGAATGTAACTTTGGCATACTATCTTTGTTTGACGCACATGACACATCGTTGGAAAGATCTATCCGAGGAATGAAACTATTGACGGCGAATTTCAAGTTCGGAACGGACACAGTCGCCAGAGGTTTGATGCCAAAAAAACGTCGTTTAGGGCCGCAAAACTGCTCCAGAAGTTCAGGACCCGAAAAACTGCCAGAAATAGAAAATTGTGCTACAATTAAGGAAACTGAATGTATGAAAGAAACAATGGTGGGGGTCCAAGTGGAATAGGCGGATGGCCACCAATGATCGACCTGGATCAGCCAAATATCTATTTCAATGTTAAAATAGGAAACACATTGAGCTACAAATTCACTTCATCAAAAAGATCAGCCACTATCAAGTTATTTTGAAGTGGTAATTTTCCTTCAAATGATTAAGTTGCAGATATGTTAACCAATTCTTTTATAGCTGCAGTTTCCTAAGCTTCAATATATGTTAAGAGTTCAGAATTTTTTCATTAAGGTGGGACAAGCTCTAGTGTAATGTCGCCTTCCTTCTCCTATTATATCATCTTTGTAAATCCTTAAATCTTATTTCTGTTTAGAGCCTTAAGGGCGATGTTAGGATATTTAGACAATTGAGAGTTAGCTAAGTTCATCTTGTTTTAATATGTCTATTAGGTCAAATTTTGTTTCTTTAGTATGCATTATTTGAATTGTAATCTAATGGCCACAATATGTTGTAGCATGTATAATACAGTTGAACATATTCTCCTTGATAATAATGATATTGATGCATGGCTTAAAACCCGATTGATCCATGATCTATATTTAAAGAACATGTAAATTCATGGTTGGTGCTAATTTTTTAGAACTCTCTTATGCGATGTTTTTTATTTTGCATTAATAAAATCATCTCAAGTGGCCACATTGACTACGGCCATGGGCTGTTTTCATCTTTGAAGGTTTTAACTATGTACAAATATTGGCATTATGATCTTTGATCTAGTTGTTTCAGTGGTTACCGAAGTTGTTAATCATGTATGGAATACCTTGTTTTACAAAAATAGTTCTTCGAATTTGCTACTTACGTGTAACACTATCCATCGACAATGTATTTCGGAGAACAATGTGCTAATTTTAATCATGGTAAACCACCATGTTATTGGTAATTCAAATTAACTTCTTGTTTTTCTCCTCGACAATATCATTTACTTAAGTTTAATAGTTGTGAAAATAGCTTAAAAAATTCACTTTCTCCATAGACAACTTGAGTTAAATCCATATGTTATCACTCATTAAGTTTTGAAACTTTCATTGATAGGGTCATGCACGTCATTCACCAAAATTGATATGGTCTCCTAAGTCACTTTTATGAGATGTCTGAATTTTTTTTGCATTTGATGATGTCTACCTTAATTTTAAAGCTCACCTCTAGCCATATCATTTCATTCAAATCAACCTCACATCATATAAGTTGTCATTCCCATGCATTTAATCACAAAAGTTTACAACTGTCAGTTTTTCATAATTTCGTAGCGAATTAAAAACGAAATCGGCAGATTTCGCTACGAAGCTGCCTAATAGTTCCGTAGAGAATCTGTCAGCAGCCGAACTGTCCTCGCTACGAAACTGGGTTTTTGCATAAAAAGGTGTCAGAGCGGTGTGAGGTGTCAGGTTATGATAAGGCAAGTAAAGGGTAAGGTCTTTTAGGTTCGTTATGATGATTTTCAAACATTCATAGCTGTATTTTCTGTAATGATTACCTTTTATGGCAATATGTGTTACTATCAAAATCCTAGTTGTCAATTAACCTTTTAAATGCTACCCCAAGCCTGCCCTTTGTCATATTACTCCGTAATCCTTGCATGTGAATCGATTCTTGGAGAGTTGTTTCATCGCACCAAGCAGGTTGTTGTCGAATTCAGTTCTGCAGGTCTCACCAATGTTGGGTATGCGTTATATTCTTTCCACGACTAGTCACGCACGGGGGGATCACAGGGGGGGCGATAGGGTTCTATGTACGTTGTGACGAGCACAGCAGGGGGGGCAGCGGCACCCCTTGTTCGGGGTCCGGGGCAGTGCCCCGGGAAAAGAAAATTGGACCCTATTTTTCGGTGGGCGAACCCGCCCATGGTTTTGTGCATGGGTTTGCACATGGTTTTTGGGCATGATGGTTTTCAGCCCCTGGTATTTTGTAGACCCGGTCAAGGGAACTACGGTTATGTTCTAATCCAGGGTTAATGGATTGGGGTTTATGTATGCTTCAGCATGTATATATATGTGTTGTAACACTAAACGGAATATAATGAAAAATCAAGCCGGTCATCACGATTTGGGATCCAGGGGAAAAATCTCTGTGTATATATGTTTTATGTTCTATGCTCTCGCTATTGTTTATTTTCCGTTTTTAAGAATCTTTTGCAGATAATTTCTGTACAGGGTTAAAACAGACATTTGGTATCAGAGTTGTTTCAGCTTCAAGGGGACGCCTTTGCTACTGAGGGGATATTTTCTCGAGCCTGTGGTAGACCCTATTCAGTGGGAGATCTGCGGGATCGATTCTTGCGGTGAAAGAAGATGGCGAGCAGTGGAAAGATAGAGATTGAGAAATTTAATGGTCAGAGTTTTGATTTGTGGAAGCTCAAGATGGAGGATCTGCTAGTGGATAAAGACGAGTGGATCACGGTAGATCCAGGTACTAAACCAACGGCAATGTTAAATGAAGACTGGAAAAATTTGGATCGGAGGGCAAAGAGCACAATACGGTTGTGTGCATCAGATTCGGTATATGTATCTGGGGAAGCTACGGCGAAGAATTTGTGGGACAAACCTTGGGCTTTGTACCAATCCAAGTCTCTGGTGAATAAATTGTTCCTGCGGAAAAATCTGTATAACCTGAGGATGAAGGATGGAGACTCGGTGACAGAGCATCTGATCGCCTTCAATACTGTGGTAAGTCGGCTGTCATCTGTTGATATTAAAATCTCATATGAAGATAAGTGCATCAGTTTGTTTTGTTCTCTACCAGACTCGTGGTACAGTCTGGTTATTGCAATAGGTAGCAATACAACTACCTTGAATTTTGATGACATTGTCTCAGCCTTGCTGTCGGAGGAAATGAGACGAAGAAATATGGAGGGTCAGAATGGAGATGCCTTATCGGTACGAGGAAGGTCCCAGAACAGAAACAAGAAAGGTTTCGAGTGGGAGATCTAAATCTCCTGGAAAGTTTGTAAAGGTGTGCTGGAAATGCGGAAAGGAAGGGCACTACAAAAAGGACTGCAGATTAAAGCTTCCGGGAAAGAAAGGGATTCGATGATTCTCCTTCGCGTAGGCAAAACCACCGATGAAGGTGGGGGAAGATATTTGGCTTCTTCTTCAAATGCACATGTAGATCATGAGTCATGGTTGATTGACTCGGGTGCATCCTTTCACTTCACTCCCCATAGGGAGTGGTTCTGCGAGTATGAGAAGTATGATGGCAGTGATGTCTTCTTAGGTGATGATAGGAAGGCCAGAATCGTCGGACGAGGAAAAGTCAAGCTGAAGCTGCAAGGTGGAAGGATTAGAACACTTCCTGGTGTTCTGCACATTCCTGCATTGGCCAGAAATCTGATTTCTGCAAGAAAGATGGATGTTGCGGGTGTCAAAACATTGTTCGAGAAAGATACCTGTAAGATGGTTCGGGGAGCACTGGCATTAATGCGGGGAGTTCAGATTGGAACTCTGTACAAGCTTCAGGGCAGCACTGTTATTGATGGGTGCAACAGTTCTGTGGCTCCCGAAAGTGGAGCGGAAAGCCTAGCGGTCCTTGGACAAAATACCATGCTATGGCATCAAAGGCTTGGACATATTGGAGAGAAGGGCCTTCGGATACTACATGGAAATGGTATGGTAGAAGGTGTGTCTAATAGCTCTCTGGATATCGATTTCTGTGAACATTGTGTATATGGGAAGCATAATCGTGTTAGTTTTCCCTCTGGTGCTAAAAGGGTGAACAAGATATTAGAGCTTGTGCACGGTGATGTGTTTGGGCCTGTGTCGGTTCCATCTCTGGGTAAGTCTGTGTACTATGTTTCATTCATAGATGACTTGTCAAGGAATACATGGATATATTTCTTGAGGAAGAAATCTGAATTCTTTGACAGATTTAAATAATTTAAGACTGTGGTGGAAAACCAGACAGGGAAGAAGATAAAGGTGCTGAGTACAGATAATGGTGGGGAGTTCTGCAAGAAGGAATTTGAAGAGTTCTGCTAGAAGTGTGGTATAGCATAGCAGAAGACTACTCCATACACACCTCAGCAAAACGGAGCTGCGGAAAGAATGAACAGAACGTTGATGGAAAAGGCAAGAAGCATGCTCAGTGGTACCGGGTTGGGACGAGAATTCTGGGCAGAGGCAGTGGAGACTGCATGTTACTTGGTTAACATATCACCTTCATCAGCGTTGGAGGATAAGACTCCACATGAGGTATGGACTAGTAAGAAACCCTCTCTTTCACATCTGAGGGTATTTGGATGTGATGCATATGTACATGTTCCAAAGGAGAAAAGGACCAAGTTGGATAATAAATTTGAAAGGTGCATCTTTATTGGGTATAAGGATGGTTTAAAGGGTTACAAGCTTTGGAACCCAGAAACAAGGAAGGTTGTCTACAGCCAAGATGTGGTGTTTAGAGAGGTGAAAGATGTTGTTAAACATGAAGTCCTACCAAAGGAACCTGAGAAGATAGAGTTTGAGCTAAAGGAGGATGAATCGACTTCACACAACAGAAGAAGACTCGTGAAGAGGAAGAGCCACAAACTCCACTGTAGAAGATCAGCTTCTCGAAAGAAGACAACCGTAAAGGTATAGTCCATCTTCTTCGTTCAAGTTTTGCCTTTAACTAATACCGATGATGATCCCGTAATCCGTTTAGAGGCAGTAGATTCAGAGGATGGAAAACTCCGGAAGGAGGCCATGGTTGATGAAATGGCATCCTTGCACAAAAATGATGCATGGGATCTGGTGGAGTTGCTGGCTGGAAGGAATCCCATTGGGAGAAAATGGGTGTTTAAAAAGAAGAAGAATGTAGAAGGAAAGGTGGAGAAATACAAAGCTCGGTTGGTAGCAAAAGGCTATTCCCAGGTGCCAAGAATTGATTTTAGTGATATTTTTTCTCCTGTTGCCAAGGTTACTTCTATTAGATTACTTCTATATGTTGCTACTGCATTTTATTTTGAGATAGAACAGATGGATATGAAGACAACATTTCTTCACGGGGATCTAGAAGAGGAGATCTACATGAAGCAACCTGAAGGCTTTATGGTGAAGGCTAAGAAAGAACTAGTATGTAGGTTGAAGAAGTCTTTGTATGGGTTGAAACAGTCACCAAGGATGTGGTATCAGAAATTTGATACCTATATACGGGGACTTGGCTTCACCAGAAGAAAGGAGGATCACTGTGTTTATTTTAAATTAATTGGTGACCGTGTTATTTATTTGGTCTTTTATGTGGATGATATGTTGTTGGTTGGAAATGACAAAGAAATTATCCAAGATTTGAAGACCCAGTTGTTCTCCAAATTCGACATGAAGGATCTTGGTGCTGCAAACTATATTTTGGGCATGGAAATTAAGAGAGATCGGGCAAAGAGGAATCTCTGGTTAAACTGTGAGGAAGTATGTCGAGACTATATTACAGAGTCAATATGCAGTGGTAGTAAACCTATGGAATGTTCCTACCGTAGGTGTGAAGGGATCACAGCAAAGGTCCCAAGACACAAGAAGAAGAGGAGGATATGTCCCATGTTCCATATGCAAGTGCAGTGGGTAGGCTGATGTATGCAATGGTCTGTACTAGACCATACATTGCACATGCAGTGGGAGTATTGAGCAAGTTTATGTCAAACCCAGGGAAGGAGCATTGGACAGCGGTGAAGCGGGTTTTCAGATATTTACGTGGCACTAGTGATTATGGCTTGTACTACCAGGGAAAACCAAGATTGGAAAGAGTGTTGGACATTTGTGGTTTTGTTGATGCAAACTGGGTTGGAGATTTGGACCAAATAAGATCTACAAGTGGGTATGTGTTTAGCCTATTTGGAGGTGTAGTCAGTTGGATGAGTAAAAGACAGTCTGTAGTGGCTCTTTCAACTACAGAGGTTGAATACATAGCAGCCACTCATACAAGCAAAGAAGCAGTTTGGTTGTAGAGATTGTGTTCAAGTATGGGGTTGGTGCAACAAGCTATAAGGATAGATTGTGATAGCCAAAGTGCAATTTTCTTGGCTAAGAACCCTGCTTATCATTCAAATACAAAGCACATTGATGTTCAATATCATTTTGTGAGAGATATGGTTGAGGCTAAAAGGGTGTTGCTTGTAAAGTTGGACACTTTGAAGAATGTTGCAGATGGGTATCGACGAAGTTCATGAGCACTTGGAAGTTCTCTTGGTGTAGAGAAACAACGGTGTTGCAGAAATACACGGACTAAGCTCTTCCCGTGGCCCTCACGGAAAGAAGAAAATTCAAGTGGGAGAATGTTGGGTATGTGTTATATTCTTTGGCAGACTAGTCACGAGCGGGGGCGACAAGGTGCTCGTACGTTGCGCCGGGCGCAATGGGGCGTGCCCCCCCTCGTCGGGCCCGTGCGCCGCCCCGGAAAAAAAAAATTGGACCCTATTTTCTATGGCGGACTCCGCCCACGGTTTTGTGCATGGTTTTGCACATGGTTTTGGGGTACGATGGTTTTCGGCCCCTGGTATTTTTGTAGATCCGGTCAAGGGAACTACGGTTATGAACTACGGTTATGTTCTAATCCAGGGTTTATGTATGCTTCGGCATGTATATATATGTGTTGTAACACTAAAAGGAATATAATGAAAATCTCTGTGTATATCTATTTTATGTTCTATGCTCTCGCTATTATTTATTTTCTGTTTTCAAGATTCATTTGCAGATAATTTCTGTATAGGGTTAAAACATACAACCAACAAGCGAGGAAGGGAAGACTATAAAGAATCCATGGCTTCGAAAAAGAAGAAAAATAAGGGTGTTCATTGTCTCAGGTATGAACCCACGCGTTTGAAACTGTTGAATGAATACCCTACTGCTATGGAAGTTTTCAGGAGGATGGGTTGCCTACAATTCTTCTAGAAGTTGCAGGGTTTCCATGCACAATTTTCAGAGGACTTTGCCACCAATTTTACAGGGATAGCATCAAAACTTTGGACTCTGAATCTCACAGTATCACCGGAGAGTATATCACAAGCTACATAAATCCCTAGAGGTGGCGAAGAATGGTTTAAAAGCACAAAGTTTACAATGCAGGGTTGTGAGGAGTTTCTCAAGGAGGAGCACAGAGGAGTTGATTTGACTAATGGAATCCCCAGTAGTTATATGAAGGAAAATTATGCAAAGCTGCTACTGGTGATCCAAAAATATTTCACCTGCGAGGGAAGATTGCACATGGTTTACTCTTATTACCATCTCAGACTCCTTCTGCACTTTGTAGGTAATAAATCACTTGACTTACCCTTCTTTTTGTACAAGAGTTTGGGAAAGATGTGAGATAGAGTGCAAGACAAATCAGAAGGTAATGAGACATCATTATTTCACCATGGTCTGATAAAAATGTTAGTGCTATAAGAGTTGAAGAGGTTAAACAGAGATTGGACTTCATTTCTGTTTATGAGTGGGTATGAAATAGATGTAGTGACTCCAAAGAAAATCTTAAAACCTAGAACTACTACATCACCAGCTGAAATAGAAGAGGCTGAGGAAGAAACAAGACAGTCGCCTGCAGAACCGATGGACATGGGAGCGGAACCTTTGCAAGAAACTGATATCCCTCAGCCAGCACCTGCAAAACAGAAACAGAAGATTAGCAAACAAGGCAGTAAGAGGATAACTAGAAGTCAGAAATTGGCCAAAGGAAATCTAGAAGATATCCTTCATGCGATAGATATTGAGGAGTCCCCAATAGTGCAAGCAGAAGACATCGAAGATTATGGAAGGAAACCGAAGAAAGGTAAGACTGTTAAGAAATTGGATTTTGCAGGATAAGATGCTCGTTTTATATTTCAGCCAAGCAAGCCAATGACCAGGTTTTCAAAGAAGGCCATGGAGATAAAAAGGACAGAGAACGTCGGTGAAGCTATGCAGCAGAAGAAGAAGTTGTCATCAGGCAGAGAAAGGGAAAAGAGAAGATAATTGAAAAATAAAAAACATAACTCCTCAAAGAACAACTGAAGGAAGCAGGTGAAGAAATACTTGAGTTGAAGTTAGAGGCAGAGAAGCATAGGTATGAAAATGTTGATTTTGACCAGATGATGAAAAAATGGGACAGTCAACTCTCAAGAGTTTCAAAATCTATGGATAATGCCAAAAGACTTCTAAAAAGGACTAAGCCTTTAAGCCTTGTGGTCAAACATAGTAGGAAGATAAACTTACACTTGCAAGCTGAAAACAGATAATTAAAAGATCAAGTGGAAGACCTTTAGGAACAATTGGACTTGATTCAAGAGGAGCTGGAGAACAAAGGGCTGAGAATGAAAGTGGCCGAAGAACCTATAGGTCAACCTATTGTGAATGAAGATGAAATTCCCAAACACTGAAGAGTTGAGTTGAAACATTTTTTAATGAGGTTCATAGCTTGCAAAGAACCTAATTTCTGGGTCAGAAGATCAAATTTTGAAGAAAATCACAAAATCTGCAAATTCTGGTTTATTAGGTAGTTTCATAGCGTGCTTCAAGCTTGAAGGCCGAAATACGCCACGAAGATTCTGAAGATGCTCTTTTTCCTACAAAAACAGTTTTTTGAAGGTCCAAGGAGGGAGGTTGATGGTATTTATTCATTTTCACCTGAAAAACATTGTTTGACAAGCAGAAGTGGCAGAAGGATGGGTGAAAAGACCAAAATCTGTTCGCTACGAAACTGCCTAAACTGCTCTGTTTTGTAGCAAAAAAAATTTAAAGGATTTTTGGAGGTTCAAACAGCGCATGGAAGATCATTTAGACACCTGGAGGCATCCAACATGAGAGTCGGCCATCCCAGCATAGACTCAACACTCGACATGAGTGTCACTCATCTGGCTCAGCATGAAGACCAAGGTTAAAGTGGAGTTTATCTTTTCCTGAAAAGTAGGACTATGTTTCCTAAATCTAGGGGGTACATTGAAAGTTTTAGTGATGGTGAATGTTTCTCGAGCATCTGATCCTAATCATGTAGTTTTCTCACTGTTTAAGAAACTCAACGTAATAAATATGAAGTAGAGTCCTATTAGGAATGCAAGGCAATAAAGGTTAGCTGTCTTTTTCTGTTCCAAGAAAGTAGTTTTCAGTTATGATAGGTGTCAAAGTTATAGCTCGAGGATCTAGCCAGCTGGGCAGATCATTTGCAATGTAAAGAAGTCTATTTATAGACAGAACATCGAATATCAAAGGGTTGGAGAATATTGTACCAAATTGCTACTATGTAATATTTTATCAGTTTCAGTAATATACAGTGATATTTTACCTCCAGACCTACGATTCGAATGAGGTGTTCAATGTTTTGTTTGCTCTATATCTTTCATGTTTAATCATCTGCAGCGAGTTTTATCTCTAATTACTCAGAACTCATGGTAACATGCTCTGACTTCCTTTAGAGGTTAAATTGATGTGTTTTTCCTATGTTGTGTGTATGTACCTTATTTTAGTCAAACCTCTATTTTCCTCAGCTTCCATAAGAATAATTGTTGTCATTGAGTTACCGATGTTGACTCCATAGCCCAATGTTAGCAAGTCTTTCCAGTGAAAATCATAAGTCCCCTTTGAGAGATCAGTTAAAAGTGGTTTGAAAGAGTTACATTAAGTTGATTGATGACAATAGATGAAAAATATGACATGAACTATCAAATACTAACATGAACATGACATGTGGTAATGTGTTGTTCCAAGAATTGGGTCATTGTTTCACCATTCACCTGTATCAATGAAATAACCTTTATCCATCTAATAGACATCTAATAGAGTAGTATTCTGTAACCATGATTTTGAACTTGCGTTGCTTTAAATAGTGAGCATTTATCTCACCTATGACATTAAAGTCCCATTCCTTGAAAAGATACTCATTAGAAATAGGTTACAAAGGATTTATTTTCCTTCTTTATCTATGCATGTTTTCATATCTAATAGTATTGGAGTTGGGCATGCCAACGTTTAAACAATGTGGGAGAATAATTTCCAACAATTAAGAATTTATGAGCAGTGGTATAAGTGACAACTAGTTGTACTATCATGCAAATCACTCCACACTTTCTTATCATTGTCTTTCTCACGGCATCTCAATAACACATCCACATAGATTTCCCTAGAAATAATACCACTCAAAAATTTACATTGAGTGCATTTAAGTCCTAATGATCTTCCTCTTTTCACATCTTAATGTTCTACATCAATGTCCATATGTTTTTTTTTCTGTTAGCTACTACTCTACATAGGCCTTTTCCAAGAAAAATGATGGAATGTTTATCATAAATATCTAACACTTGAATGGCGGTGATCCAATTTTCTTTCCTTTCACCAATTTCCTTTTGTATCAAGGGAGATCTACAACAAGATGAGGAAGGATTACTCTTTTGGGGATTTTCAAGATGCAAGGTTTGAATTAATCAATTTCTTGACCATGGTGAAAATTTGGTTCTCAAGCCTTAGACAATTTTTTTCAAAATCCTAAGACCCATACTCATAAACTATATATAACACTCACTCTCATCCTCATCTTTTTTAGGGAGGATAACAACATGGGGGTGATTTAATGCAATCATATAAAGGTGTAAATCCTTAATGATGTTTAGATTGGCCAAGGATGCGAATGAAACAATGAGCAATTTGATTTTTTTGAATGCCCTTCTCTCAACCTCTGTCCACTAATGATCTTTTACATGAGATTCATGATTTTAAAGGAATCTAAGACAAATAACCTTATGAAATTAATACTTCACTAACTCATACTACATAAAAGGGGCTATTTATTTTAACAATTAAACTTCTTTGTAAATGAGACTATTTCCCTTTTATTTTATTAAAATTCCGACTTATATTTACAATTATTTAAATATCTCAAGTACATATTCATATTTAAATGTGTTAAGTAAAAAATCAATAACTTATTGTTCAATTAAAGCCCAATCATTGTTTCATCACAAAATTTACTAAATAAAAATTCATAAAAAGAAATACATTAAACAAAATACGGAATGAGCTAATGCCTGTTATCTGCATTTTCTATGAGACTTATAAGACTGATAGAATGTAAGACAGCAAGAGGAAAGGAGGGATGAAATGACAAAAGTTAGGGCAGCAAGAGATGAGGGAAAAAGAGCATGGATCTATAAAGGTAAAGCCGTGATTGCGCAATTTGGACCTCCTTCCAAAACAATGCAACAAAATGATAACAAAGAAGAGGCAACAAACTCTTTAGCAAGAAATGAGGAAGAAAGGTCATTATGGGCAAGCAGGGACAAAGACTCAACTGTGAGTCTTGCATGTCAAAACAAATAGCAATCAAGTCTTACCCAGGTTTCCTTAAGATTAGTTTGTTGGAACTGCAGGGGTTACCCATGGAGACGAGGACTTGGGTTAGGGCCTATTGCGGAAGGTAGAGACATAATTTGCCTCATAGAAACACATGAGCATGAAGGGTGTAAGACACCTTTGTTTGAAGGGTATTGGAAGATAGCGGTGTGGAACAAGGCAGCAGGGAATGGCAAAGGGCACGGGGGTATCATGGTATTAGTAAGAGAAAAAGAAGGTCGTTTCATTCAGCTAGAAAAAGAAGAACCAAATAAACAATTTGTTTGGCTTAAAATATCAGAAAATGGAAATCTCATTAGAATTGCAGCATGCTATTTTGCACCGCAAGTTTCAAAAATCTACAAAAGTAGAGGGCTTGACCACAAAGATCCCTTTGCAGCCCTAAAAACGGATATTGCAATATATTCTCAGCTAGGTGAAGTCCTTATAGTGGGGGATTTCAATGCTAGAACTGCAAGTGAACAAGCTAGCATTCTTTGTTGTAAAGAAGACAGTGACCCTATTTGGCTTACAGAAGAGAGTAATCATCAGTGGAAACGAATTTCAGAGGATAAAGGCTGCAATATCTTTGGAGAACAACTGCTTATGCTATGTGGGGCTTTCGATTTAGTCATTTGTAATGGGTTGACTAAATGGGTAATTTCACTTGCAATACTTACAATGGAGCAAGTGTAGTAGATTATGTAATTTGCTCGCATAGTTTGTGTGAAAAAATGGAGGAAGTGTTGATTGGAGATCAAATTTGGGACTTAAAATCAGATCACAAGCCAGTCTATTTAAGTTTCTCTTGACCGGAAAAAAGCAATTGGGGTCGAAAAATCAATGTGTTCAACAAAATCCCCCAAAGGGCAGAATTCTTTTGAATCCAGAGAATTGTAATACCTTCAAAATAATGCTAGAGAGGCTCTTCAAGAAGGAGGAAATCCCATCTCAGGTCCTTCATAGTCACAGATTAACACATTTAATTCAAAGCGCACTTGCTGAGTGCAAAAGAGCAAAAATTAAGAAGTCCGAAAAAAATTGCTTTCCGGTTAATGCTTGGTTTGACGAGGAATGCAAAAAGGCAAGGAGAAGGTGGAAGGAATCAGACACGGATAACATAAAGCTTAAAGCTTACAAGCAGTTAGTAAAAAAGAAAAAAGCCGATTTTTTGGTTTCAAGGAGAGAAGAACTAATCTTCCTCGGGAAAAATAACCCCAAATTATTTTGGAAGGAGCTCCAATCGAAAAAGGTGCAAACTGAAAACAACATTACAGCTTCTAAAGGGTTTGACTATGCAAGACAACTTTATGAGCAGGATCCCAAGGTTGACCCTCCTCCCTTGGTCAACAGAGACACAAAACTCTTCACGGTGCAAGAGGTAGAGATGGGTATCAAGAAGTTGGGCGCTGGAAAAGCAAAAGACTTAGATGAACTCCAAGCAGAGTATCTAAAGTGGGGCTTAAAATTTCTTTCACCTCACATCACAAAAATTTTCAACAACATCTTGCAGCAGAGGTTCCCCACAGATTGGACAACTAGTATGGCAATACCTCTTTTCAAGAGTGGTGACGTCAATAATCCTTCCAATTATAGAACCATAATGATAAACCCCTTGTTTGCAAAGTTATTTGGAAGCATGTTGGAAAAGAGAATTAGCAAGTGGGCAGAAGAAAGAAATAAACGTGCTAAAGGGCAAGCAGGTTTTAGACCTAAACATTCCACAGTTGATCATTGTATAACTTTAAGGCACATCATTGAAAAAGGTTGGGAAAATAAGGAAGAAGTTTTTTGTTGCTTTGTTGATTTTAGAAAAGCCTTTGACACGGTTCCTAGGGATAAGCTTTGGGGCAGAATGGAGGAACTCGGGGTTCCCAAGCATTTGAGAGCAGCTGTGCATAGGTTGTATGAAAAGGTGAAAGTCAAAATCAGAACTTCAGCTGGCATTTCTGAAAGTTTTAGAAGCGATATCGGGGTCAAGCAAGGTTGCCCATTGTCTCCTACCCTTTTTGGGTTATATATTGACAAGCTTGAAGAGTGGCTAAATTCGCAAGGGGGTGACGGTATCCATTTGGACAAGTTCGTTATCAGGCTTCTTTTGTACGCAGATGACCTTATATTGATTGCTAATTCGGCTCTTGGTTTGCAAGAGCATTTACATTCCCTTGAGCATTTTTGTAAAAGGGTTGGGATGCAAGTCAATATTAGCAAAACGAAAGTAGTGGTTTTCTCTAACAAAAGAAAGCATAACCAACATAAGTTCTATTTTGGAGGCGGCATTTTGGAAGAAGTTGCAGATTACAAATACCTCGGAATTGACTTCAACAGAAATTTAAGTTGGGATGGTTGTAGAAAGAAAAGAACTTTAGGGGGTTGGAAAGCATTTTATGCTCTTCAAAACAGGTGTAGAGAGGCAGAGCTGTGGGACTGGAAAACCACCCTAACTCTTTTTGGGCTTCTGGTGATTCCGGTGATTCTTTACGGTTGTGAACTATGGGCCAGCAGCACAACCAAGATGCAGTGGAAAAAAATTGAGAAAATTCAGAAACGTTTGATTACAAACAAATTCAAAATTAAAAGTGCAGTTCCTTATGCTATCTGTTAAGTGAAACAGGGGCTGCTCCTATTGAAGCAATTGCTATGGTGCGAGTCATAAGGTATCTGAAAAAAATTGAGCAAATGGAAGAGAATAGATGGCCTAAGGTTGTGTTTAGTGACAGATTGTGCAAAAGACAGAAGACTTGGATGCGGCAAAATAACAAATGGTTTAGTAAATGGGGTATTTGCTTGAGCATGTGTCCTACAAACAATAAAGAGATAAAAACTTTTGTTATGGATAAATTCCATAAACATACTTGGAAGAAAGAGCTAGAGAGAAAGAAGAAGTACTACATAGAAGAGTTTAACCACACACATAACCATCAACAAAAGGCATACATAGGGGCTGATATTTCTTGGAGATCTAAAATTCTTATTGCTCAATTAAGGACTAATTCTCATCAACTCCGTTGTCAAACAGGGCGCTGGAAAAGGCCAAAAGAAATGTGGGAAGAAAGAGTATGTATTTTTTGCTCCTCCGGAAAAGTGGAAACAGAAAAACATTTCATTCTAGAATGTGAGGCCTTCAAGGACACCAGAGAAAACTATGCAGGCATTTTGGTAGCTAATTCTTGGGATAATCTATTCAGCGAAGAGTTTGTCAATAAGCTGGGAGTGCTCATTGTAAAACTTCACAGAAAAAGGGCCGAATACAAGAGTCAGATAGAGAAGCAATCTGTCCCATAGGCTATTTTTAGCCTCGTGGACATTAAAAATTCTTTCTTTCTTTCTTTCTTTCTTATTAATAGTAACGCTGATCATGCCGGCCTTATAGGAAACGGTAGTTAGTTCATATTCATTTTTGTGTCGAAAAACTAGAGTGAGTTGTTATTCAGTTTGTGTAGAAAAACCAACTCCGAGATCTTCCTTTTGTTTCTTCAAAATTTAACATTTGTGCGTTAATAGTACAGCCAGGAAATGGTGATGAGGTGACCTTATACACTGACTTACCATTCAGTTAATGTTTTCCTGGAATTTTCCTCCTTTCATTTCCAACCGACACCTACAAGACTTCTCTACCCTTCAAAATAAGCACCGCATCAAACCTGCATGCAAGACTTCTTTGTCCTGCAAAACCTGTGCAATCCCCACATCAAACATGCATGTAAACAAAGAGACCGAATCCCCTTTATGTTTCTATTCACATATATTAATATATATATATATATATATATATATATATATATATATATATATATATATATATATATATATATATATATATATATATATATATATATATATATATATATATACGCATCAACTTTTGCAGATTTTTATTTTTGTAGCCATTTATCAATCAATTGCAGCAGAAATGGATTACATGCTTACCCTTGAAAGGTTTGTGCGTGTAATTCTTGCTACAGTGCTGTCTGTTCATCATCAGTTTGTGTTGGGTGAGTTTGACTACAAAGATGCTCTGCACAAATCTATTATGTTTCTGGAAGCTCAACGTTCAGGAAAACTCTCCAGCAGTAGCAACAGGATAAGCTGGAGAGGAGATTCTGCTCTCACAGACGGACAAATCCAAAATGTAACAACAATATTTTCTCGTTTTGGTATTTCCATCTGTTTTTGAATGTTTTTGAAATGTTGTTTCGTGAATGTTTTACAAGTGTTGTTAATCATCACCCAAAATGGCAAAATAACGAGGTTGATCTTATCAATGCATAAAGGTCTTACCAATGGGAAAATATAACTAGGGTATCTAATTTGGTAAAGTAAATACTCCACGCACTTGTGAACTTATTTAGAAAGCAGAGGTCAAACAATTGATTTCTTTCCTGACCATTCGATTTCAGGATAACAATTAACAGAAAGATGCGGCACAACCCACCCACAACATGAATTATGATTATGAATTTGCCACCATTTGAATTCCATCGATATTCTATGTCCATATAAATTAGGAATTGATCATTTGGTGCAGTTCTTCAACAATTCTGGAAGCATCAATATTCTATGTCCATATAAATTAGGAATTGATTATTTGGTGCAGTTCTTCAACAATTCTGGAAGGATACATTGATGTTCAACATGGTTTTTACTGTGTATTTTTTATGTAGGTGGATTTAGTGGGCGGTTACTACGACGCTGGGGATAATGTGAAATATGGGCTTCCCATGGCATTCACCGTTACCATGTTGGCATGGGGAGCCCTTCAGTACAGAGATGAACTTGCAGCAGCGGGAGAGTTGGAGAACGTTAGGGATGCCATTAAGTGGGGAACTGATTATTTCATCAAAGCAAGTGCCACCGAAAACCAGCTGTGGGTTCAGGTGAATTAACTAACATCCCAATTAAATAACCCTGAGGATCACACCATATAGTAACTTATGGTTGCATCTATAGGTGTTTTCCATTTCGGTTTCATATGAAATATTGGGGTAAATTTAACTAACTATATATTGTCTATGATCAACCTGGAGCGTTTTCTTTTTAGGTGGGAGATCCAATTGCAGACCATAACTGTTGGGAGAATCCAGAGAGGATGGACACTCCAAGGACTTTGTACAAATTAGATGCATCCACTCGCGGGACAGAAATTGCGGCAGAGACTGCTGCAGCCTTGGCTGCTTCCTCCATAGTCTTTGCAGCCACTGACAAACCTTATTCCATTCTCCTGCTCAAAAGAGCTATTTTGGTAAAAGATTATGCCTCTTCGAATATCACTTTTACTTGTTTAAAATTGTATGTGACTGCAGATTTTAGAGATATCCAAGAGAGATTCATTGTTTTATCTCTTAAACATCGAATTCCAAAATATTATTGAAATCTACCATCCCAATAAATTATAAAAAAAATATGTTTTTTTTTTTTTTTTTTCAAAGCAACAATGTATCTGTATCGTATCTGTATCTGCTTGATAATTAATGTATTCTAGTATTTAATTTAAATTTTTTTTTCCTTTTTTTAAGCAACAATGTATCTGTATCTCCTTGATAATTAATGTATTCTAGTATTTAATTTAATGTATTATCTCTTTTACAGATTCAAAATTGAAAGTTCAAAAGTGAATGAATTTTCCTCTTCAACTTTTTATGATACTCATGTCATTGAATATGTCATGCTTAACATATTCAAAATTTGAAGTTCAAAAGTGAATGAATTTTCCTCTTCAACTTTTTATGATACTCATGTAATTGAATATGTCATTTGGTGCAGCTCTTTGGTTTTGCTGACCAATACCGCGGTACATATGGTGGAGAGTGCCCTTTTTATTGCTCTGTCTCGGGCTATGATGTATCTTTTCCTAACTTTATAAACTATTTATTTTTGTCACTTCACACCATTATTTAAATTGCAACAACTTCATGACATCTTTTTATTATTTCTTGACTAACCAACATGCAGGACGAGCTTGCATGGGCAGCGTTGTGGCTATATAGAGCAACAGGATTTCCAAATTATACTAAATACATACTCCACCAGAATTTTTGTACATCCAATGAGTACGAGTTCAATTGGGATCTCAAATGTGCAGGAGTTCAAATCCACCTATCTAGTGTAAGCCCATATCCATATAAACATATCAATCACAAAATGTTCAATTGAGAAAAAGTTTAATACTTGCTACATGACCTTCAACTGACCACATCTTCATAAAACCAATGAATCTGGCAGCTATATTTCTCCGGAGAAACGAACCTGGAAGTTTACAGAGCCCAAGCAGAAGTGTTCCTCTGCTCAGATCTTCCACAAAGTCCTCAATTCAAAAATTCCATCACACCTGGTAAATGGAAGTTTCTCCCTGTCATGCTCCGAGTTTCAAAATTAAGCTCCCTAACAATATTTCTATTTGTTTGTTGCACCTGGACAGGAGGGCTGTTGTTTGTGAGAGATGGTGCAAATACACAATATGCTACAGGCACATCATTCCTCGTATCAGTGTACGGTGACTTACTGTCAAGATATAAGCAATGCCTGCAATGTGGCGACCAAACCTATGAACCAAGTGTTCTCATTGCATTTGCCAAACAACAAGTACACAAACATATTATAATTTTTTAAGTTTTGAAAAATATTTAATTAAAGAGGAGAAGAATCTATTACACTTGCATATCCATTCTAGCTTTATCATAGTATAAGAGATTCAAAGCTACATAAATTTAATTTGTTTTTTCATATCATAATTTGTAAAAACCAGCAAAGTTGTAGCTCACAAATCCACTTCATATATTGTAAATTACAGGTTGATTACATTTTAGGTAACAATCCCGCCGGTATGTCTTTCATGGTGGGTTTTGGTGAGAAATATCCACAGCAAGCTCATCACAGAGGGTCCTCCACAGTTTCGATATACGAGGATTCGAGAAAGATATCATGTACCGAAGGTTTCACTTTGTGGTTCCACAGAGAAGCACCTAACCCAAATGAATTAACAGGTGCAGTTGTGGGAGGTCCCGATCGCTATGATGGGTTTGAGGATAGCAGGGAAGATTCGACGAAGCTTGAGCCCACAACGTATATCAATGCTCCCCTCGTGGTAGTCCTCGCTAACCTCCACAGCAAAAGCATCGAATCACTGACTTAAATTCAAAAGTTATGCTAGTAATCTCTTTTACTGAGTTTGTATTCCATATGAAAATCTAAGTCGATGGAAGTATATGAATATTGGTAATTTTGGGCTCTAGAATTGTTTTGTTCCATTTCATCCTGTTGAATCCTATAACCAGATTGAAGACTTGTTCTTTATTTTACATCTTAAATCTCGTATGGTGATTTAAAATTCCTCTATTTCTAAATATAAGCAGTGGAGTTTATTTCTTAAAACATAAAAGCGAAGTTTTTGACTTGTTCTTGGCCTAGAAGGCCCTTGTAGAAAAACAATATAGAAATCAACTACAAAGGTTAAGAACATATAGTTCAGATGAATATGCCAACAGTAAATTCACAAATTATCGCACTTCCACAAAGGAGACCCAAAATATAACACCAAAAGAAGCATGGGTTAAAATTAAGCTAGATGTCAGGCACTTTTGTGTCTTTGGTAGTCACTAGCATGGACTCACGTTGTTAATTAGAAAAGGAAATATTTACAACCTAAAAGTGAGAAGTGTATTTTTGTTGGATATTCTAAAATTATAAATGCTTATAGACTTCTTCAACCTCAATTCATTGAAATAAGCATTAGAAAATATTTTAAATTTGATGAAACTCTCTAGGTCTAGAAGTCTCATTTAGTGGCTGTGTCCTAATAAGGGGGGAATCCTTTATTGGTTTGTTTCACGAATTCGAATTGGGTCGGTAACCCTAATGATCAAAATTCTATTGTGGGTTATGCTATCAATCTTGGTCCTAGAAATATCACTTGGGCTTGTATAAGGCACCGGGATATCGCTCATTTTTCAAAAAATCGGAGCGTTGTGAAATAATTAATGCCATTCAAGAAGTATATTGGTTTGGCAGATATTTTCATAGTTTTCCAACAACATCATCAAAAAACCCTTTGGTGTGACAATCATAGTGCCAACAAGATAGCCAATGATCTGGATTTATGAAGGAACGCAACAGAATACACATATAACCATAAATACAGAGATGCAGCGGAAATAACACTTCATTTCATTAATATCAAATAACTGAAATTTGTTTACAGACGGGATGGAAATAAACTAGCTAGGGCGGTGGTAGCTTATCTTTGAGAAGAGATGTGGCGGATATAGGCCTCTGAACTCTGCGTTACAATGAGGCTCGAAGGCCTATATATTATTGAGAAACAATGGAAAACCCTAAACATCAAAAAACCTAACCCTAGGAGATGAAACGCCAGAATATGGGCCCCGTCGGGGTAAATTGGTACATCAATTTCCCGTGAATGTAACTTTGGCATACTATCTTTGTTTGACGCACATGACACATCGTTGGAAAGATCTATCCGAGGAATGAAACTATTGACGACGAATTTCAAGTTCGGAACGGACACAGTCGCCAGAGGTTTGATGCCAAAAAAACGTCGTTTAGGGCCGCAAAACTGCTCCAGAAGTTCAGGACCCGAAAAACTGCCAGAAATAGAAAATTGTGCTACAATTAAGGAAACTGAATGTATGAAAGAAACAATGGTGGGGGTCCAAGTGGAATAGGCGGATGGCCACCAATGATCGACCTGGATCAGCCAAATATCTATTTCAATGTTAAAATAGGAAACACATTGAGCTACAAATTCACTTCATCAAAAAGATCAGCCACTATCAAGTTATTTTGAAGTGGTAATTTTCCTTCAAATGATTAAGTTGCAGATATGTTAACCAATTCTTTTATAGAAGCAGAGTTTCCTAAGCTTCAATATATGTTAAGAGTTCAGGAATTTTTCATTAAGGTGGGACAAGCTCTAGTGCTGCCTTCCTTCTCCTATTATATCATCTTTGTAAATCCTTAAATCTTATTTCAAGTTTGTCTTAAGGGCGATGTTAGGATATTTAGACAATTGAGAGTTAGCTAAGTTCATCTTGTTTTAATATGTCTATTAGGTCAAATTTTGTTTCTTTAGTATGCATTATTTGAATTGTAATCTAATGGCCACAATATGTTGTAGGCATAGAGTAATATGAAGAATCATATTCTCCTTGATAATAATGATATTGATGCATGGCTTAAAACCCGATTGATCCATGATCTATATTTAAAGAACATGTAAAGTCATGGTTGGTGCTAATTTTTTAGAACTCTCTTATGCGATGTTTTTTATTTTGCATTAATAAAATCATCTCAAGTGGCCACATTGACTAGGGCCATGGGCTGTTTTCATCTTTGAAGGTTTTAACTATGTACAAATATTGGCATTATGATCTTTGATCGAGTTGTTTCAGTGGTTACCGAAGTTGTTAATCATGTATGGAATACCTTGTTTTACAAAAATAGTTCTTCGAATTTGCTACTTACGTGTAACACTATCCATCGACAATGTATTTCGGAGAACAATGTGCTAATTTTAATCATGGTAAACCACCATGTTATTGGTAATTCAAATTAACTTCTTGTTTTTCTCCTCGACAATATCATTTACTTAAGTTTAATAGTTGTGAAAATAGCTTAAAAAAATCACTTTCTCCATAGACAACTTGAGTTAAATCCATATGTTATCACTCATTAAGTTTTGAAACTTTCATTGATAGGGTCATGCACGTCATTCACCAAAATTGATATGGTCTCCTAAGTCACTTTTATGAGATGTCTGAATTTTTTTTGCATTTGATGATGTCTACCTTAATTTTAAAGCTCACCTCTAGCCATATCATTTCATTCAAATCAACCTCACATCATATAAGTTGTCATTCCCATGCATTTAATCACAAAAGTTTACAATTGTCAGTTTTTCATAATTTCGTAGCGAATTACAAACGAAATCGGCAGATTTCGCTACGAAGCTGCCTAATAGTTCCGTAGAGAATCTGTCAGCAGCCGAACTGTCCTCGCTACGAAACTGGGTTTTTGCATAAAAAGGTGTCAGAGCGGTGTGAGGTGTCAGGTTATGATAAGGCAAGTAAAGGGTAAGGTCTTTTAGGTTCGTTATGATGATTTTCAAACATTCATAGCTGTATTTTCTGTAATGATTACCTTTTATGGAAATATGTGTTATTATCAAAATCCTAGTTGTCAATTAACCTTTTAAATGCTACCCCAAGCCTGCCCTTTGTCATATTACTCCGTAATCCTTGCATGTGAATCGATTCTTGGAGAGTTGTTTCATCGCACCAAGCAGGCTGTTGTCGAATTCAGTTCTGCAGGTCTCACCAATGTTGGGTATGCGTTATATTCTTTCCACGACTAGTCACGCGCGGGGGGATCACAGGGGGGGCGATAGGGTTCTATGTACGTTGTGACGGGCACAGCAGGGGGGGCAGCGGCACCCCTTGTTCGGGGTCCGGGGCAGTGCCCCGGGAAAAGAAAATTGGACCCTATTTTTCGGTGGGCGAACCCGCCCATGGTTTTGTGCATGGGTTTGCACATGGTTTTTGGGCATGATGGTTTTCAGCCCCTGGTATTTTGTAGACTCGGTCAAGGGAACTACGGTTATGTTCTAATCCAGGGTTAATGGATTGGGGTTTATGTATGCTTCAGCATGTATATATATATGTGTTGTAACACTAAACGGAATATAATGAAAAATCAAGCCGGTCATCACGATTTGGGATCCAGGGGAAAAATCTCTGTGTATATATGTTTTATGTTCTATGCTCTCGCTATTGTTTATTTTCCGTTTTTAAGAATCTTTTGCAGATAATTTCTGTACAGGGTTAAAACAGACATTTGGTATCAGAGTTGTTTCGGCTTCAAGGGGACGCCTTTGCTACTGAGGGGATATTTTCTCGAGCCTGTGGTAGACCCTATTCAGTGGGAGATCTGCGGGATCGATTCTTGCGGTGAAAGAAGATGGCGAGCAGTGGAAAGATAGAGATTGAGAAATTTAATGGTCAGAGTTTTGATTTGTGGAAGCTCAAGATGGAGGATCTGCTAGTGGATAAAGACGAGTGGATCACGGTAGATCCAGGTACTAAACCAACGGCAATGTCAAATGAAGACTGGAAAAATTTGGATCGGAGGGCAAAGAGCACAATACGGTTGTGTGCATCAGATTCGGTATATGTATCTGGGGAAGCTACGGTGAAGAATTTGTGGGACAAACCTTGGACTTTGTACCAATCCAAGTCTCTGGTGAATAAATTGTTCCTGCGGAAAAATCTGTATAACCTGAGGATGAAGGATGGAGACTCGGTGACAGAGCATCTGATCGCCTTCAATACTGTGGTAAGTCGGCTGTCATCTGTTGATATTAAAATCTCAGATGAAGATAAGTGCATCAGTTTTTTTTGTTCTCTACTAGACTCGTGGTACAGTCTGGTTATTGCAATAGGTAGCAATACAACTACCTTGAATTTTGATGACATTGTCTCAGCCTTGCTGTCGGAGGAAATGAGACGAAGAAATATGGAGGGGTCGAATGGAGATGCCTTACTTCCGTACGAGGAAGGTCCCGGTAACGTAAACAAGCAGGTAATATACTTCGAGGGAGATCTAAATCTCCCGGAAAGCTTGTAAGGTGTACGCGGAAATGCGAGGAAGGGCACTACAAAAAGGACTGCGCATCTAAAGCTCCCCGAGAAAGGAAAGGGATCTCATGATGCTCCTTCGGGCAGAGAGGCAAAACCACCTCTGATGAAGGTGGGGATGTGATATTTGGCTTTCTTCAAATGCATAAGGTAGATCATGAGTCATGGTTGACTGAACACGGTGCATCCTTTCACTTCACTCCCCATAGGGAGTGGTTCTGCGAGTATGAGAAGTATGATGGCAGTGATGTCTTCTTAGGTGATGATAGGAAGGCCAGAATCGTCGGACGAGGAAAAGTCAAGCTGAAGCTGCAAGGTGGAAGGATTAGAACACTTCCTGGTGTTCTGCACATTCCTGCATTGGCCAGAAATCTGATTTCTGCAAGAAAGATGGATGTTGCGGGTGTAAAAACATTGTTCGAGAAAGATACCTGTAAGATGGTTCGGGGAGCACTGGCATTAATGCGGGGAGTTCGGATTGGAACTCTGTACAAGCTTCAGGGCAGCACTGTTATTGATGGGTGCAACAGTTCTGTGGCTCCCGAAAGTGGAGTGGAAAGCCTAGCGGTCCTTGGACAAAATACCATGCTATGGCATCAAAGGCTTGGACATATTGGAGAGAAGGGCCTTCGGATACTACATGGAAATGGTATGGTAGAAGGTGTGTCTAATAGCTCTCTGGATATCGATTTCTGTGAACATTGTGTATATGGGAAGCATAATCGTGTTAGTTTTCCCTCTGGTGCTAAAAGGGTGAACAAGATATTAGAGCTTGTGCACGGTGATGTGTTTGGGCCTGTGTCGGTTCCATCTCTGGGTAAGTCTGTGTACTATGTTTCATTCATAGATGACTTGTCAAGGAATACATGGATATATTTCTTGAGGAAGAAATCTGAATTCTTTGACAGATTTAAATAATTTAAGACTGTGGTGGAAAACCAGACAGGGAAGAAGATAAAGGTGCTGAGTACAGATAATGGTGGGGAGTTCTGCAAGAAGGAATTTGAAGAGTTCTGCTAGAAGTGTGGTATAGCATAGCAGAAGACTACTCCATACACACCTCAGCAAAACGGAGCTGCGGAAAGAATGAACAGAACGTTGATGGAAAGGTGTAGGCTATGTCAGTGGCACGGGCTCTTCAGACTGAGAATTTCATAGTGTTAGAGACTGCATGTTACTGAGTTAACAGATCACCTTCATCAGCGTTGGAGGATAAGACTCCACATGAGGTATGGACTAGTAAGAAACCCTCTCTTTCACATCTGAGGGTATTTGGATGCAATGCATATGTACATGTTCCAAAGGAGAAAAGGACCAAGTTGGATAATAAATCTGAAAGGTACATCTTTATTGGGTATAAGGATGGTTTAAAGGGTTACAAGCTTTGGAACCCGGAAACAAGGATGGTTGTGTACGGCCGAGGTGTGGTGTTTAGAGAGGTCAAATATGTTGTTAAACATGAAGTCCTACCAAAGGAACTTGAGAAGATAGAGTTTGAGCTAAAGGAGGATGAATCAGACTACACAACAGAAGAAGACTCAGAAGAGGAAGAGCCACAAACTCCAGCTGTGAGAAGATCAGTTCGGGAAAGAAGACAACCAGAAAGGTATAGTCCATCTTCTTTCTATTCAAGTTTTGCCTTAACTATAACTGATGATGATCCCAGAACTGTCAGGGAGGCAATATATTCAGAGGATGGAAAAATCTGGAAGGAGGCCATGGTTGATGAAATGGCATCCTTGCACAAAAATGAGGCATGGGATCTGGTGCAGTTGCCGGCAAGAAGGAAGCCCATCGGGAGAAAATGGGTGTTTAAGAAGAAGATGAATGTGGAAGGCAAGGTGGATAAATACAAAGCTCGATTAGTAGCAAAAGGTTATTCCCAGGTGCCGGGAATTGATTTTGGTGATATTTTTTCTCCTGTTGCCAAGGCTACTTCTATTAGACTACTTTTATCTGTTGTTGCTGCATTTGATTTTGAGGTAGCACAGATGGATGTGAAGACAACATTTCTTCATGGGGATCTGGAAGAGGAGATCTACATGAAGCAACCTGAAGGCTTTATGGTGAACGGTAAGAAATGACTGGTATGAAGGTTAAAGAAGTCTCTGTATGCGTTAAAATAGTCCCCAAGGATGTGGTATTAGAAATTCGATACCTATATACGGGGACTTGGCTTCACCAGAAGCAAGGAGGATCACTGTGTTTATTTTAAATTAATTGGTGACCGTGTTATTTATTTGGTCTTGTATGTGGATGATATGTTGTTGGTTGGAAATGACAAAGAAATTATACAAGATTTGAAGACCCAACTATTCTCCAAATTCGACATGACGGATCTTGGTGCTACAAACTATATTTTGGGCATGGAAATTAAGAGAGATCGGGCAAAGAGGAAGCGTTGGTTAAACCAGAGGAAGTATGTCGAGACTATATTGCGGAGGTTCAATATGCAGGGTAGTAAACCGGTGAATGTTCCGGTCCCTGTAGGTGTGAAGTTGTCTGTTGAACAGTGTCCCAAGACACAAGAAGAAGAGGAGGATATGTCCCATGTTCCATATGCAAGTGCAGCGGGTAGCCTGATGTATGCAATGTTTTTTACTAGAGCAGACATTGCACATGCAGTGGGAGTATTGAGCAGGTTTACGTCAAACCCAGGGAAGGAGCATTGGACAGCAGTGATTATGGCTTGTGCTACCAGGGAGGACCAGGATTGGAAAGAGTGTTGGACATTTGTGGTTTTGTTGATGCAGACTGGGCTGGAGATCTGGACCAAATAGGATCTACAAGTGGGTATGTGTTCAGCCTATTTGGAGGTGTAGTCAGTTGGATGAGTAAAAGACAGTCTGTAGTGGCTCTTTCAACTACAGAGGCAGAATACATGGCAGCCACTCATGCAAGCAAGGAAGCAGTTTGGTTTCAGAGATTGTGTTCAAGTATGGGGTTGGTGCAGCAAGATATAAGGATAGACTGTGATAGGAAAAGTGCAATTTTCTTCGCTAAGAACCCTGCTTATCATTCAAAGACAAGGCACATTGATGTTCAATATCACTTTGTGAGAGATATGGTTGAGGGTAAAAGGGTTTTGCTGGTAAAGCTGGACACTTTGAAGAATGTTGCAGATGCATTGACGAAGTCTATGAGCACTTGGAAGTTCTCTTGGTGTAGAGAAACAACGGGTGTTGCAGAGCTGGGCTAATGACTAAGCTCTCCTGTGGCCCCCTACGGAAAGAAGAAAAACAAGTGGGAGAATGTTGGGTATGTGTTATATTCTTTGCAGGACTAGTCACGAGCGGGGGGGCGACAGTGTGCTCTGTACGTTGCGCCGGGCGCAGCGGGGGGGCGGCAGCCCCCCCTGTTCGGGGTCCGGGGCAGCGCCCCGGGAAAAAAAAATTGGACCCTATTTTTCGGTGGGCGGACCCGCCCATGGTCTTGTGCATGGGTTTGCACATTGTTTTGGGGCATGATGGTTTTCATCCCCTGGTATGTTGTAGATCCGGTCAAGGGAACTACGGTTATGTTCTAATCCAGGGTTTATGTATGCTTCGGCATGTATATATATGTGTTGTAACACTAAAAGGAATATAATGAAAATCTCTGTGTATATCTATTTTATGTTCTATGCTCTCGCTATTATTTATTTTCTGTTTTCAAGATTCATTTGCAGATAATTTCTGTATAGGGTTAAAACATACAACCAACAAGCGAGGAAGGGAAGACTATAAAGCATCCATGGCTTCGAAAAAGAAGAAAAATAAGGGTGTTCATTGTCTCAGGTATGAACCCACGCGTTTGAAACTGCTGAATGAATACCCTACTGCTATGGAAGTTTTCAGGAGGATGGGTTGCCTACAATTCTTCTAGAAGTTGCAGGGTTTCCATGCACAATTTTCAGAGGACTTTGCCACCAATTTTACAGGGATAGCATCAAAAATTTGGACTCTGAATCTCACAGTATCACCGGAGAGTATATCACAAGCTACATAAATTCCTAGAGGTGGCGAAGAATGGTTTAAAAGCACAAAGTTTACAATGCAGGGTTGTGAGGAGTTTCTCAAGGAGGAGCACAGAGGAGTTGATTTGACTAATGGAATCCCCAGTAGTTATATGAAGGAAAATTATGCAAAGCTGCTACTGGTGATCCAAAAATATTTCACCTGCGAGGGAAGATTGCACATGGTTTACTCTTATTACCATCTCAGACTCCTTCTGCACTTTGTAGGTAATAAATCACTTGACTTACCCTTCTTTTTGTACAGGAGTTTGGGAAAGATGTGAGATAGAGTGCAAGACAAATCAGAAGGTAATGAGACATCATTATTTCACCATGGTCTGATAAAAATGTTAGTGCTGGAAGAGTTGAAGAGGTTAAACAGAGATTGGACTTCATTTCTGTTTATGAGTGGGTATGAAATAGATGTAGTGACTCCAAAGAAAATATTAAAACCTAGAACTACTACATCACCAGCTGAAATAGAAGAGGCTGAGGAAGAAACAAGACAGTCCCCTGCAGAACCGATGGACATGGGAGCGGAACCTTTGCAAGAAACTGATATCCCTTAGCCAGCACCTGCAAAACAGAAACAGAAGATTAGCAAACAAGGCAGTAAGAGGATAACTAGAAGTCAGAAATTGGCCAAAGGAAATCTAGAAGATATCCTTCATGCGATAGATATTGAGGAGTCCCCAATAGTGCAAGCAGAAGACATCGAAGATTATGGAAGGAAACCGAAGAAAGGTAAGACTGTTAAGAAATTGGATTTTGCAGGATAAGATGCTCGTTTTATATTTCAGCCAAGCAAGCCAATGACCAGGTTTTCAAAGAAGGCCATGGAGATAAAAAGGACAGAGAACGTCGGTGAAGCTATGCAGCAGAAGAAGAAGTTGTCATCAGGCAGAGAAAGGGAAAAGAGAAGATAATTGAAAAATAAAAAACATAACTCCTCAAAGAACAACTGAAGGAAGCAGGTGAAGAAATACTTGAGTTGAAGTTAGAGGCAGAGAAGCATAGGTTTGAAAATATTGATTTTGACCAGATGATGAAAAAATGGGACAGTCAACTCTCAAGAGTTTCAAAATATATGGATAATGCCAAAAGACTTCTAAAAAGGACTAAGCCTTTAAGCCTTGTGGTCAAACATAGTAGGAAGATAAACTTACACTTGCAAGCTGAAAACAGATAATTAAAAGATCAAGTGGAAGACCTTTAGGAACAATTGGACTTGATTCAAGAGGAGTTGGAGAACAAAGGGCTGAGAATGAAAGTGGCTGAAGAACCTATAGGTCAACCTATTGTGAATGAAGATGAAATTCCCAAACACTGAAGAGTTGAGTTGAAACATTTTTTAATGAGGTTCATAGCTTGCAAAGAACCTAATTTCTGGGTCAGAAGATCAAATTTTGAAGAAAATCACAAAATCTGCAAATTCTGGTTTATTAGGTAGTTTCATAGCGTGCTTCAAGCTTGAAGGCCGAAATACGCCACGAAGATTCTGAAGATGCTCTTTTTCCTACAAAAACAGTTTTTTGAAGGTCCAAGGAGGGAGGTTGATGGTATTTATTCATTTTCACCTGAAAAACATTGTTTGACAAGCAGAAGTGGCAGAAGGATGGGTGAAAAGACCAAAATCTGTTCGCTACGAAACTGCCTAAACTGCTCTGTTTTGTAGCAAAAAAAATTTAAAGGATTTTTGGAGGTTCAAACAGCGCATGGAAGATCATTTAGACACCTGGAGGCATCCAACATGAGAGTCGGCCATCCCAGCATAGACTCAACACTCGACATGAGTGTCACTCATCTGGCTCAGCATGAAGACCAAGGTTAAAGTGGAGTTTATCTTTTCCTGAAAAGTAGGACTATGTTTCCTAAATCTAGGGGGTACATTGAAAGTTTTAGTGATGGTGAATGTTTCTCGAGCATCTGATCCTAATCATGTAGTTTTCTCACTGTTTAAGAAACTCAACGTAATAAATATGAAGTAGAGTCCTATTAGGAATGCAATGAAATAAAGGTTAGCTGTCTTTTTCTGTTCCAAGAAAGTAGTTTTCAGTTATGATAGGTGTCAAAGTTATAGCTCGAGGATCTAGCCAGCTGGGCAGATCATTTGCAATGTAAAGAAGTCTATTTATAGACAGAACATCAAATATCAAAGGGTTGGAGAATATTGTACCAAATTGCTACTATGTAATATTTTATCAGTTTCAGTAATATAAAGTGATATTTTACCTCCAGACCTAGGATTCGAATGAGGTGTTCAATGTTTTTTTTGCTCTATATCTTTCATGTTTAATCATCTGCAGCGAGTTTTATCTCTAATTACTCAGAACTCATGGTAACATGCTCTGACTTCCTTTAGAGGTTAAATTGCTGTGTTTTTCCTATGTTGTGTGTATGTACCTTATTTTATTCAAACCTCTATTTGCCTCAGCTTCCATAAGAATAATTACTGTCATTGAGTTACCGATGTTGACTCCATAGCCCAATGGTAGCAAGTCTTTCCAGTGAAAACCATAAGTCCCCTTTGAGAGATCAGTTAAAAGTGGTTTGAAAGAGTTACATTAAGTTGATTGATGACAATAGATGAAAAATATGACATGAACTATCAAATACTAACATGAACATGACATGTGGTAATGTGTTGTTCCAAGAATTGGGTCATTGTTTTACCATTCACCTGTATCAATGAAATAACCTTTATCCATGTAATAGACATCTAATAGAGTAGTATTCTGTAACCATGATTTTGAACTTGCATTGCTTTAAATAGTGAGCATTTATCTCACCTATGACATTAAAGTCCCATTCCTTGAAAAGATACTCATTAGAAATAGGTTACAAAGGATTTATTTGCCTTCTTTATCTATGCATGTTTTCATATCTAATAGTATTGGAGTTGGGCATGCCAACATTTAAACAATGTGGGAGAATAATTTCCAACAATTAAGAATTTATGAGCAGTGGTATAAGTGACAACTAGTTTTACTATCATGCAAATCACTCCACACTTTCTTATCATTGTCTTTCTCACGGCATCTCAATAACACATCAACATAGATTTCCCTAGAAATAATACCACTCAAAAATTTACATTGAGTGCATTTAAGTCCTAATGATCTTCTTCTTTTCACATCTTAATGCTCTACATCAATGTCCATATGGTTTTTTTTTTTTTTTTTTTTTTTGCCTGTTAGCTACTACTCTACATAGGCCTTTTCCAAGAAAAATGATGGAATGTTTATGATAAATATCTAACACTTGAATGGCGGTGATCCAATTTTCTTTCCTTTCACCAATTTCCTTTTGTATCAAGGGAGATATACAAAAACATGAGGAAGGATTACTCTTTTGGGGATTTTCAAGATGCAAGGTTTGAATTAATCAATTTCTTGACCATGGTGAAAATTTGGTTCTCAAGTCTTAGACAATTTTTTTCAAAATCCTAAGACCCATACTCATAAACTATATATAACACTCACTCTCATCCTCATCTTTTTTAGGGAGGATAACAACATGGGGGTGATTTAATGCAATCATATAAAGGTGTAAATCCTTAATGATGTTTAGATTGGCCAAGGATGCGAATGAAACAATGACCAATTTGATTTTTTTGAATTCCCTTCTCTCAACCTCTATCCACTAATGATCTTTTACATGAGATTCATGATTTTAAAGGAATCTAAGACAAATAACCTTATGAAATTAATCCTCCAAAATAATGATTGCACAAATTTATTCTTATGAGGTCGGGCATCTATTTGATAACTTTGATTCTTTGCAAATCTATTAGTATTGAATTTTACACGCTTCCTGCATCTTTGTCAAGTATTTTCTTTTAAGTATCGTAGTTCGTCAGAGTTATTTTTTGAGAAGATCGCGATATTTTCTATGTAGACAACCAATTTTTAATTAACAAGGCCCATAAAAGCCATATCCATCATGCATTGAAAAATGTCAATGGCATTCAACAACATTGGGATTATTTTGAATGCATATGTACCTAGTTTAGTCTTGAAAGTGGTTTCCAATTAGTCCTCATCCAAAATAAGGACATGAGTGTTCATTGAAAATCCATATAAGAGAGATAGCATTTTAGAACCTGTGAACATCTATAAAGTTTGTTCCATGGGTGAGACAAGATAGTTGTTTTTCTCAAATTCTAAATTAATATTTGGCAAACTTGTTTGGTCACTCTTCTTCCATATGGCAATAACATTTTTAATCCACTTAGGTTTTCAATTATTTTCCTAATAAATAATTCAATAATAATGGGTGTGTTTTTTATAGCTTCTACTAAGATTAGGCCTAGTAATAAGCTTGAGAGACAACGTATTTTTATAATCCTTGTACATAATACTCCGAGATCTTCCTTTTGTTTCTTCAAAATTTAACTCCGAGATCTTCCTTTTGTGCGTTAATAGTACAGCCAGGAAATGGTGATGAGGTGACCTTTTACAGTTAATGTTTTCCTGGAATTTTCCAACCGACACCCACAAGACTTCTCTACCCTTCAAAATAAGCACTGCATCAAACCTGCATGCAAGACTTCTTTGTCCTGCAAAACCTGTGCAATCCCCACATCAGACATGCATGTAAACAAAGAGACCGAATATACGTCATTCGTCATTACACACAATATATATACGTGAGACACAAATATATATACGCATCAACTTTTGCAGATTTTTAATTTTGTAGCCATTTATCAATCAATTGCAGCGGAAATGGGTTAAATTCTTACCCTTGAAAGGTCATGCTTAACATATTCAAAATTTGAAGTTCAAAAGTGAATGAATTTTCCTCTTCAACTTTTTATGATACTCATGTAATTGAATATGTCATTTGGTAGAGCTCTTTGGTTTTTCTGACCAATACCGCGGTACATATGGTGGAGAGTGCCCTTTTTATTGCTTTGTCTCAGGCTATGATGTATCTTTTCCTTACTTTATAAACTATTTATTTTTGTCACTTCACACCATTATTTAAATTACAACAACTTCATGACGTCTTTTTATTATTTCTTGACTAACCAACATGCAGGACGAGCTTGCATGGGCAGCAGTGTGGCTATATAGAGCAACAGGATTGCCAAATTATACTAAATACATACTCCACCAGAATTTTTGTACTTCCAATGAGTACGAGTTCAATTGGGATCTCAAATGTGCAGGAGTTCAAGTCCACCTATCTAGTGTAAACCCATATCCATATAAACATATGAATCACAAAATGTTCAATTGAAAAAAAGTTTAATACTTGCTACATGACCTTCAACTGACCACATATTCATAAAACCAATGAACCTGGCAGCTATATTTCTCCGGAGAAATGAACCTGGAAGTTTAGAGAGCCCAAGCAGAAGTGCTCCTCTGCTCAGTTCTTCCACAAAGTCCTCAATTCAAAAATTCCATCACACCTGGTAAATGGAAGTTTCTCCATGTCATGCTCCGAGTTTCAAGATTAAGCTCCGTAATAATATTTCTATTTGTTTGTTGCACTTGGACAGGAGGGCTGTTGTTTGTGAGAGATGGTGCAAATACACAATATCCTACAGGCACATCATTCCTCGTATCAGTGTACAGTGACTTATTGTCAAGATATAAGCAATGCCTGCAATGTGGCGACCAAACCTATGAACCAAGTGTTCTCATTGCATTTTCCAAACAACAAGTACATAAACATATTATAATTTTTTAAGATTTGAAAAATATTTAATTAAAGAGGAAAATAATCTATTACACTTGCATATCCATTCTAGCTTTATCGTAGTATAAATTTTTAAAAAAAAATCATATCATAATTTGTAAAAACCAGCAAAGTAGTAGCTCACAAATCCACTTCGTATAATGTAAATTACAGGTCCATTACATTTTAGGTAACAATCTTGCCGGTATGTCTTTCATGGTGGGTTTTGGTGAGAAATATCCACAGCAAGCTCATCACAGAGGGTCCTCCACAGTTTTGATATACGAGGATTCGAGAAAGATATCATGTACCAAAGGTTTCACTTTGTGGTTCCACAGAGAAGCACCTAACCCAAATGAATTAACAGGTGCAGTTGTGGGAGGTCCCGATCGCTATGATGGGTTTGAGGATAGCAGGGAAGATTCGACGAAGTTTCAGCCCACAACGTATATCAATGCTCCCCTCGTGGGAGTCCTCGCTAACCTCCACAGCAAAAGCATGGAATCACTAACTTAAATTCAAAAGTTATGCTAGTAATATCTTTTACTGAGTTTGTATTCCATATGAAAATCTAAGTCGATGGAAGTATATGAATATTGGTAATTCTGGGCTCTAGAATTGTTTTGTTCCATTTCATCCTGTTGAATCCTATAACTAGATTGAAGACTTGTTCTTTATTTTATATCTTAAAGCTCGTATGGTGATTTAAAATTCCTCTATTTCTAAATATAAGTAATGGAATTTATTTCTTAAAACATAAAAGTGAATTTTTTGACTTGTTCTTGGCCTAGAAGGCCCTTGTAGAAAAACAATATAGAAATCAACTACAAAGGTTAAGAACATATAGTTCAGATTAAAATGCCAACAACAAATTCACAAATTATCGCACTTCCACAAAGGATACCCAAAATGTCACACCAAAAGAAGCATGGGCTAAAATTAAGCTAGATGTCAGGCACTTTTGTGTCTTTGGTAGTCACTAGCATGGACTCACGTTGTTAATTAGAAAAGGAAATATTTACAACCTAAAAGTGAGAAGTGTATTTTTGTTGGATATTCTAAAAATATAAATGGTTATAGACTTCTTCAACCTCAATTCATTGAAATAATCATTAGAAAATATTTTAAATTTGATGAAACTCTCTAGGTCTAGAAGTCTCATTTAGTGGTTGTGTCCTAATAAGGGGGGAATCCTTTATTGGTTTGTTTCACGAATTCGAATTGGGTCGGTACCCCTAATGATCAAAATTCTATTGTGGGTTATTTTTTCAATCTTGGTTCTAGAAATATCACTTGGGCTTGTAAAAGGCACCGGGATTTCGCTCATTTTTCAAAAAATCAGAGCGTTGTGAAATAATTAATGCAATTCAAGAAGTATATTGGTTTGGCAGATATTTTCATAGTTTTCCAACAACATCATCAAAAAACCCTTTGGTGTGAGAATCATAGTGCCATCAAGATAGCCAATGATTTGGATTTATGCAGGAACGCAACAGAATAAACATATAACCATAAATACAAAGATGCAGCAGAAATAACACTCCATTTCATTAATATCAAATAACTGAAATTTGTTTACAGACAGGATGCAAATAAACTAGCTAGGGCGGTGGTAGCTTATCTTTGAGAAGAGATGTGGCGGCTATAGGCCTCTGAACTCTACGTTACAATGAGGCTCAAAGGCCTATATATTATTGAGAAACAATGGAAAACCCTAAACATCAAAAAACCTAACCCTAGGAGATGAAACGCCGGAATATGGGCCCCGTCAGGGTAAATTGGTACATCAATTTCCCGTGAACGTAACTTTGGCATACTATCTTTGTTTGATGCACATGACACGTCGTTTGAAAGATCTATCCGAGGAATAAAACTATTGACAGTGAATGTCAAGTTCAGAACAAACATAGTTTCCAGAGGTTTGATGCCAAAAAAACGTCGTTTAGGGCCTCAAAAATGCTTCAAAAGTTCAGGACCTGAAAAGCTGCCAGAAATAGTAAATTGTGCTACAATTAAGGAAGCTAAAAATATGAAAGAAACAATGGTGGGGGTCCAAGTGGAATAGGTGGATGGCTACCAATGATCGACCTGGATCAGCCAAATATCTATTTCAATGTTAAAATAAGAAACACATTGAGCCACAAATTCACTTCATCAGAAAGATCAGGCATTATCAAGTTATTTTGAAGTGGTAATTTTCCTTCAAATGATTAAGTTGCAGATATGTTAACCAATTCTTTTATAGAAGCAGAGTTTCCTAAGCTTCAATATATGTTAAGAGTTCAGGAATTTGTCATTAAGGTGGGACAAGCTCTAGTGTTGCCTTCCTTCTCCTATTATATCATCTTTGTAAATCCTTAAATATTATTTCAAGTTTGTCTTAAGGGCGATGTTAGGATATTTAGACAATTGAGAGTTAGCTAAGTTCAACTTGTTTTAATATGTATATTAGGTAAAAGTTTGTTTCTTTAGTATGCATTATTTGCATTGTAATCTAATGGCCACAATATGTTGTAGGCATAGAGTAATATGAAGAATCATATTCTCCTTGATCATAATGATATTGATCCATGGCTTCAAACTCGATTGATCCATGATCTATATTGAAAGAACATGTAAATTCATGGTTGGTGTTAATTTTGTAGAACTCTCTTATGCGATGTTTTTTCTTTTGCATTAATAAAATCATCTCAAGTGGCCACATTGACTAGGGCCATGGACTGTTTTCATCTTTGAAGGTTTTAACTATGTACAAATATTGGCATTATGATCTTTGATCTAGTTGTTTCAGTGGTTACCGAAGTTGTTAATCATGTATGGAATACCTTGTTTTACCAAAATAGTTCTTCGAATTTTCTACTTACGTGTAACACTATCCATCGACAATGTATTTTAGAAAAAAAACGTGCTAAATTTAATCATGGTCAACCACCATGTTATTGGTAATTCAAATTAACTTCTTGTTTTTCTCCTCGACAATATCATTTACTTAAGATTAATAGTTGTGAAAATAGCTTAAAAAAAGCACTTTCTCCATAGACAACTTGAGTTAAATCGATATGTTATCACTCATTAAGTTTTAAAACTTTCATTGATAGGGTCATGCAGGTCATTCACCAAAATTGATGTGGTCTCCTAAGTCACTTTTATGAGATGTCTGAATTTTTTTTGCATTTGATGATGTCTACCTTAAGTTTAAAGCTCACCTCTAGCCATATCATTTCAATAAAATCAACCTCACATCATATAAGTTGTCATTCCCATGCATTTTATCACAAAAGTTTACACCTGTCAGTTTTTCATAATTTCATATCGAATTACAAACAAAATCGGCAGATTTCGAAACAAAATTTCCTAATAGTTCCATAGCGAATCTGTCAGCAGCCAAACTGTCTTCGCTACAAAACTGGGTTTTTGCATAAAAAGGTGTCAAAGCGGTGTGAGGTGTCAGCTTATGATAAGGCAAGTAAAGGGTAAGGCCTTTTAGGTTCGTTATGATGATTTTCAAACATTCATAGCTGTATTTTCTGTAATGATTACCTTTTATGGTCATATGTGTTATTATCAAAATCCTTGTTGAGATTGCAACAAGATGATGAGCTTAGTGAAAAAATTCGCCTTCACTAAGTGGGCCCGCAAGCTATTTTTGGCGCAAGTCTATTTTTAGACATGTCGATCATATTCTATGAGTTGCAGGATGTTATTTGTGGATGGTTGGTCAAGTTGGAAAAATAGATGGACTTCTATTTTTAGACATATTGAGCGGAATCTATTTTTAGATTGCTAGTCTAAAAATAGATATGTCGAATATTATTAGCTCTTAATAATGTTTGGACTATAAACATTATCTTATTCTCTTGGAGCACTTCGCTATGTACGTATGTGGCACAAAGAGCTTCATTTAAGGAATTACGCTATTCCCGAGAGTTAAGTGAGCTATTGTATGTTAGGAGACTTCAAATAGAACTCATGTGACAACATTTTGTGGGAGTTATTGAGGTAGTTGGTGGAGTTGTGTTCAGTTTAACTCAGTTAGACACAGTTGAGCTAGTTGTATCTAGTCTAACTGATTAATACACTAGTGAGAGTGGTGTGAATTAATTATTAATTAATTCACTAAATATTAATTCATTAATCAACTAAAGAATACATCAGTTAACTACAGTGCATGGACAGTTTCAGTGGAGACCAGTGGAGAGATAGGTGAAAGCGCAAGTAGACTATCAGTTGTGACTATAGTGTTGCATGATTTTGCACCACACATTGATGGATATGTCAATGAGGATTGCATGAGAAAGGATGGACCAATTAGAGTTCATTCAGAACCATTCTTCAGCAGGGATTGCGCAGTAGAGGCAGGCTAGCAGGTGGCAAAGATAGGTGCATGGATTTGCTAGATCGGGCCTGATTAGTGTGTAGCGATTGGATTGTATTGAGAGATTGTGAGAAGATTTGTATGAGGATTGTTACATGATCTCTATGACATGTATTATATACAGATATTTGGGCTTTTTAGCTTCAGGCTTTCCCGTAAATCATTGTGTTAATGTGTGTGAATTTTTATGGTTTCAATGTGTGCATGCAATTGATTTAATTTCTGCATGTGATGATCAATGGTGGAATAGATTATGTATTGTGCATGAAGTCAAATAGTGTATGATCAGGAAAATATTAGACATATAACATATCAGTTATATAATTTCTACATGGTATCAGAGCATTGATCATTTGGAGCAATTGCAAAGCATTGAAGCGGTTGAGTTTTGTGCTGGTGAAATTTGAATTTGCAGTAGTGTTTTCTTGGTGTCGAAGTTGAGATGTCTTTCAACGGATTGTAATTGGAGTATGCCCTTGAGGGAAGCTCGAATTATATTGCATGGAAGGACAGGATGGAGACGGTGCTAGAGGATAATGGGTTGAAGGAGTTCATAGATGCAGAAATACCAAAACCTGCTTCTAGTGATGTTGCCGCACTTGACGCATGGCAAAAGAAGACAGCAAAATGTCGAAGGATTCTGTTGGAAGGTGTGAAGGATCACATAGTGTCTAGCCTTCATGGTAAAGCTTCTCCATTCTTGATGTGGAAATCTTTGACAGACTTGTTCCAAAGCAAGAGCGACCAGAGGAAGTTGGCGCTCAAGGATAAACTCAGGAAGATAAAAATGGAGAAGGGCGAAAGTATACCCAAGTACCTCACGAAATTCGTCCAGTGCAGGGATGAGCTGGGAATTGTGGGGGTTATTTTAGATGAAGAGGACTTGGTGAGCTTGGCTCTCCTTGGGCTTCCGAAGAGTTTGCATTCCTATGAGGACTCTGTCAATGGTCGGGAGAAACTGCCGGGATGGGAGCGACTTTGGTCGGATCTTGTGCAGGAGGAGATAAGGCGGAGTACTAGGGATGGATCTTCATCGAAGAATGAATATGAAGAAAATTTTGCTTTGGCTGCCAAAGCAAGGAAGGGGAAGGGCAAGAAAAATACTTCTCAATCCGGTGCGAAAGGAAAGAAGCAGGACATGTCCAAGGTGAGGTGCTTTCACTGTCACCAACACGAACATTATGCCACTAATTGTCCACAGAAGAAGAAAAATAAGCAGGCTGCTAGATCTGCAGCTGGAGAGGCCTTAGCCTCACAGTTTGAGCTGGATTTTTCGCTGATCGCATGCTTGGTCTCAAGTGTGATGGCTCAGTAGTGGTTTTTCGCAGCAAGGTGTCTTTTTCCATATGACTCAAGATAAAGATCTATTTACCGATCTGGACAGAAGGATTCGAGGGCATCGAGATGGGCGATGATGGTAGATACAGTGCGACCAGTATCGGGACCATTTCCTTTGAGAGGGAGTCTGGTAAACCCTTCATATTGAAGGATGTCATGCATGTTCCAGGATTGAAGAAGAATCTGATCTCTGTGGCGATGTTGGAAGACAAGGGATATGATGTTGTCTTTAGCGAGGGAAAGGCTTTCCTGCGCAGTAAGGCAACTGGTGAAACCCGGAGGATAGGGGTTAAAGTTAAGAACCTTTATCAATGGTAGATGGTTTGCGTATTGCAGGAAGGAGTGGTGAGCTTGATGAGGGTTTACTATGGTATAGATATTGAGCCATCTTCTACCTATGTGTTTGGTACCTTGCAACAAATTCCTAATAAGCTCCAGCATATCTACACGATAGGGTAAGGGATTTACTTTGGGAAAATTTGTGAAAGCCACCTTTCATGAGAAGGATAGTCGCGCCACGATGATCCTTGAGAGAATTCACACAGACGTGTGTGGACCTTTCTCAATAGCTTCGATAGCAAAGCACAGGTATTATGTGATATTTGTTGATGACTTTTCTCGTAAGTGTTGGATCTTCTTCATGCAGAAGAAGAGTGAGACATTCTCAAAGTTCTGTGAGTTTAAGGAACTGGTGGAGAAAGAGTCGGGAAAGCAAGTGAAGGCTCTTAGGAGCAATAATGGTGGTGAATTCATCTTTGGCGAATTCAAATACTTTTGCAGCATAGAAGGAATTCGAAGAAAGTCGGCAAAGACTTGCTAACCTACGCTGGTAATGGGGTCATGAGTTGCAGTCAGACCATCGTGGGTGTCGATTTAGCGATGTTGCATGATCGGGGCCTACCCCTTCACTTGTGGGCTGAGGCATGCAATACAGCAGTGTATGTGCAGAACCGTTGTCCTCACAAGGTTCTTGGCATGAGTACACCAGAGGAGGCTTATTCTGGCAAGAGGCCTGATATTTCCCATCAGATTTTTGGTCATCGACATATCTAGATTGTTGATGCTGTGAAGAAGTAGAAGCTGGAGCCGATCAGAGAGGTTGGGATATTTGTGGGGTACATAGAAACACCCCCACAACTATCGTGGGTGTATTTTCCAATCTAAGACTGTTGTGCGACGGGATATCAAATTTCATGAGGAGAAAGCCATGAAGTGTTCGCTTGAGAGGGAGCCACACTTGCATGCAGATGAGGAGCTATTAGTTCCTAAGGATGAGCCTCAAGATGTGGATCAGCCCCAAGATGAGGTTCATGAAGTGGAAGAAACCACTCATGCAGCGCCAACCATCAGAGGGTAGAAGCACACTAAAGAAGCTGAGTGATTGAATCTTGATGCAGAGAAGATTGTAGGAGCACCTACATCACAACGCAGACAGAGACAGTCACCTGACCGATATACTGGATACATGGCTCAGATGAGCAAGTGTATTGTGACAGAACCATCTTCTTTCGAGGAAGCTGTGGAGGACACTATATGGGTAGATGCCATGGTGGAAGAGTATGATTCGATTGTCACAAACAGTGCATGGGAGATTGTCCCAAGGCCGGAAGGGAAATCAGTTGTAGGTTCGAGATGGATCTACAAAGTGAAGCAAGCAGCTGATGGGAGTGTCGAGAAGTACAAGGCAAGATTTGTTGCCCAGGGCTTCTCACAGATTGAGGGGATCGACTATGAGGAAACTTTTGCACCTGTTGCAAGGTATTCTTCCATACGGAGCATCCTAGCTCTCTCAGCACAGATGGGTTGGCACATTCATCAGATGGATGTGAAGACTGCGTTCCTCAATGGAGTCATTGATGAGGAGGTGTACATATAGCAGCCCAAAGGTTTCGAGAACTTTAGCAGCGAGTCGCATGTGTGCAGGCTCAAAAGAGCGTTGTATGGGTTGAAACAAGCACCTCGTGCTTGGTATACACGGATAGACAGTTATTTCACCGGTCTTGGATTCACCAAGAGTGAGGCGGATCTGAACCTATACCAGATTGTGGTGGAGGGTAAGTTGCTGATCATTTTACTTTATGTAGATTATTTGATTTTGACGAGTGATGAACAGTTGACACTCTCATGCAAGGCTGATCTTGCAAAAGATTTTGAGATGAAGGACTTGGGCCTCCTTCATTATCTCCTGGGATTGGAAATTTGGCAGCGCAGTGATGGACTGTTTGTGTCTCAAGGCAAGTATGCTCGAGAGATACTGGAGAAGTTCAACATGCAAGGCTGCAAGCCTATCGACACTCCTCTTCCTAGTGGTTGGAGGAAAGAGGATGCTACATCAGCAGAGGTAGTGGATGCCATCGTTCATCGACAGCTGGGTTGGTTCGCTCAGCAGATCTGGTCAATACACGACGGACATATGCTATGTTATTAACTCGCCCGTTGCCATGGTTTGCCTACCAAGCCTTTCACAAGCATGTATTGAGATATCTCGCAGGCACATTGGATATGGATTATGGCACAACAAATACAGTTGAGGCTGCATGGCATCGCTGGAGCCCACCACCACGTAGATGTGCAAGCAGAAGATCATGTTACTATACATTCCTACGTATGTCTGTGATGCCGATATCTTGACGGGCGTCACCAGGAGAAAATTAATACCATAGAGGCAGATCTGGGTAAGGAGTAATACCTATCTTGGCTGAGAGGGAGTGCTTGAGATTTCAACAAGATGATGAGCTTAGTGAAAAGAGTCACCTTCACTAAGTGGGCCCGCAGGCTATTTTTGGCGCAAGTCTATTTTTAGACTATGTCTATTTTTAGACATGTCGATCATATTCTATGAGTTGCAAGATGTTATTTTTGGATGGTTGGTCAAGTTGGAAAATTATATGGACTTCTATTTTTAGACATATTGGGCAGAATCTATTTTTAGATTTCCAGTCTAAAAATAGATATGCCAAATATTATTAGCTCTTAATAATATTTAGACTATAAACATTAAGTTATTCTCTTGGAGCACTTCAGTTAAGTGCACAGATGTGGCACAGGAGCTGACAGAAGAAATTACGTTATTCTTGAGGGTTAAGTGGAGCTATTGCATGGATACTTCAGTTAGAACTCATGTGACAGAGTTTGGTGGAGTTATTGAGGTAGTTGGTGGAGTTGTATTCAGTTTAACTAAGTTAGACACAGTTGAGCTAGTTGTATCTAGTCTAACTAATTGATACACTAGTTTATAGGAAAAGAATGAATTATTAATTAATTCACCAAATATTAACTTAATCAACCGAAGAATACATCATTAACTACGTTGCATGGATGGGGCCATGGAGACCAAGGAGAGGAGAAGGAAAGGGTAAGTAGTACTGTCAGCTAGTACTATAGTGTTGCATGATTTCACCACACACATTGATGGATATGTCAATGAGGATTGTGAGCAAGTGCTGACCAATTCAATTTATTCAGAGGCCATTATTCTGATCGCGTTAAAGAGAGGTAGGCTAGCACAGTGCAAAGATTTGCAAAGAGATTTGCAAGATCGGGCCTGATTAGTGTGTAGCGATTGGATTGTACTGAGAGCTTGTGAGAAGCTTTGTATGAGGATTGTTACATGATCTCTATGACATATATTATATACAGATAGTTGGGGTTTTTAGCTTCAGTATTTCCCGTAAATCACTGTGTTAATGTGTGTGAATTTTTATGGTTTCAATGTGTGCATGCAATTGATTTAATTTCCGCATGTGATGATCAATGGTGGAATAGATTTTGTATTGTGCATGAAGAAAAATAGTGTATGATTAGGAGAATCTTAGACATATAACATATCAGTTATATAATTTCTACAATCCTAGTTGTCAATTAACCTTTTAAACGCTACCCCAAGCCTGCCCTTTTTCATATTACTGTGTAATCCTTGCATATGAATCGATTCTTGGAGAGTTGTTTCATCACACCAAGAAGGTTTTTGTCAAATTCAGTTCTGCAGGTGTCACCAATATTGGGTATGTGTTATATTATTTCCATGATTATTCACGCGCGGGGGGATCAGAGGGGGGCTGATAGGGTTCTATGTACGTTGCGACGGGCGCAGCAGGGGGGGCAGCAGCACCCCTTGTTCAGAGTCTGGGGCAGTGCCCTAGGAAAAAAAAATTGGACCCTATTTTTCGGTGGGTGAACCCGCCCATGGTTTTGTGCATGGGTTTGCACATGGTTTTGGGGCATGATGGTTTTCAGCCCCTGGTATTTTGTAGATCCAGTCAAGGGAACTACGGTTATGTTCTAATATACGGTTAATGGATTGGGGTTTATGTATGCTTTGGCATGTATATATATGTGTGTTGTAACACTAAACGGAATATAATGAAAAATCAAGCTGGTCGTCCCGATTTGGGATCCAGGGGAAAAATCTCTGTGTATATATGTTTTATGTTCTATGCTCTCGCTATTGTTTATTTACAGTTTTTAAGATTCGTTGGCAGATAATTTATGTACAGGGTTAAAACATACATTTGGTATGAGAGTTGTTTCGGTTTCAAGGGGATGCCTTTGCTACTGAGGGGTTATTTTCTCAGGCCTGTGGTAGACCCTATTCAGTGGGAGATAAGCGGGATCGATTCTTGTGGTGAAAGAAGATGGCAAGCAGTGGAAAGATAGAGATTGAGAAATTTAATGGTTAGAGTTTTTAGTTGTGGAAGCTCAATATGGAGGATCTGTTGGTGGATAAAGACGAGTGGATCACGGTAGATCCAGGTACTAAACCAATGGCAATGTCAGATGAAGACTAGAAAAATTTGGATCAGAAGGAAAAGAACACAATACGGTTGTGTGCATCAAATTCGGTATATGTATCTGGGGAAGCTACGGCGAAGAATTTGTGGGACAAACTTGGGACTTTGTACCAATCCAAGTCTCTGGTGAATAAATTGTTCCTGCAGTTGAAGCTGTATAACCTGAGGATGAAGGATGGAGACTCGGTGACAGAGCATCTGAACGCCTTCAATACTGTGGTAAGTCAGCTATCATCTGTTGATATTAAAATCTCAGATGAAGATAAGTGCATCAGTTTGTTGTGTTCTCTACCGGACTCATGGGACAGTCTGGTTATTGAAATAGGTAGCAATACAACTACCTTGAATTTTGATGACATTGTCTTAGCCTTGCTATCGAAGGAAATGAGATGGATAAATAAGGAGGATCGGAATGGAGATGCCTTATTGGTACGAGGAAGGTCCCAGAACATAAATAAGAATGAGGTTTCGAGTGGGAGATCTAAATCTAGAGGGAGATCTAAATCTCCTGGAAAGTTTGTAAAGGTGTGCTAGAAATGCGGAAAGGAAGGGCACTACAAAAAGGATTGAAAATCTAAAGCTCCTAGAAAGGAAAGGGATCTGATGAAGGTCCTTCTGCAGAGGCAAAAACCACCTCGGATGAAGGTGGGGATGTGTATTTGGCTTCTTCTTCAAATACACATGTAGATCATGAGTCATGGTTGATTGACTCAGGTGCATCCTTTCACTTCACTCCCCATAGGGAGTGGTTCAAGCGAGTATGAGGAAGTAAGGATGCAGAAAGAGATGTCTTCTTAGGTGATGATAGGAAGGCCAAATCATCAGACGCAGGAAAATTCAAGTCAAGCCGCAAAGTAGACATTTATCACTGGGAGACTCTCGTAGACATTCCGCATTGTTTGCAATCGATTTTTGTGGGCAAGATGGATGATGCAAAAACATTATTTGGAGTAAGATACCTTAATGGATGTCTGTGTGATAATCGTACATTAATGCGAGAAGTTCGGATTGGAACTCTGTACAAGCTTCAGGGCAGCATTGTTATTGATGGGTGCAGCAGTTATGTGGTTCCCGAAAGTGGAGCAGAAAGGCTAGCAGTCTTTGGAGAAAAGACCATGCTATGGCATCAAAGGCTTGGACATATTGGAGAGAAGGGCCTTCGAATACTACATGGAAATGGTATGGTAGAAGGCATGTCTAATAGCTCTCTGGATTTCGATTTCTATCAACATTGTGTATATGGGAAGCAGAATCGGGTGATTTTTCCCTCTGGTGCTAAGAGGGCGAACAAGATATTAGAGCTTGTGCATAGTGATGTGTTTGGGCCTGTGTCGGTTCCATCTCTGGGTAAGTCTGTGTAGTATGTTTCATTCAAAGATGACTTCTCAAGGAATACATGGATATATTTCTTGAGGAAGAAATCTGAATTCTTTGACAGATTTAAATAATTTAAGCCTTTGGTGGAAAACCAGACAGGGAAGAAGATAAAGGTGCTGAGGACAGATAATGGTGGGGAGTTCTGCAAGAAGGAATTTGAAGAGTTCTGCTAGAAGTGTGGTATAGCACGGCAGAAGACTACTCCATACACAACTCAGAAAAATGGAGTTGCAGAAAGAATGAATAGAACGCTGATGGAAAATGCAAGAAGCATGCTCAGTGGTACTAGGTTGGGACAAGAATTCTGGGCAGAGGCAGTGGAGACTGCATGTTACTTGGTTAACAGATCACCTTCATCAGCGTTGGAGGATAAGACTCCACATGAAGTATGGACTAGTAAGAAACCCTCTCTTTCACATCTGAGGGTATTTGGATGCAATGCATATGTACATGTTCCAAAGGAGAAAAGGACCAAGTTGGATAATAAATCTGAAAGGTACATCTTTATTTGGTATAAGGATGGTTTAAAGGGTTACAAGCTTTGGAGCCTGGAAACAAGGAAGGTTGTGTACAGCCAAGGTGTGGTGTTTAGAGAGGTGAAATATGTTGTTAAAAATGAAGTCCTACCAAAGGAACTTGATAAGATAGAGTTTGAGCTAAAGGAGGATGAATCAGACTACACAACATAAGAAGACTCAGAAGAGGAAGAGCCACAAACTCTAGCTTGGAGAAGATCAGTTCGGGAAAGAAGATAACCAGAAAGGTATAGTCCATCTTCTTTCTGTTCAAGTTTTTCCTTAACTATAACTGATGATGATCCCAGAAATATCAGGGAGGCAGTGTATTCAGAGGATGGAAAACTCTGGAAGGAGGCCATGGTTGATGAAACGGCATCCTAGCACAAAAATGAGGCATGGGATCTGGTGGAGTTGCCGACCGGAAGGAAGCCCATCGGGAGGAAATAGGTGTTTAAGAAGAAGATGAATGTAGAAGGAAAGGTGGATAAATAAAAAGCTCGATTAGTAGCAAAAGATTATTCCCAGGTGCCGGGAATTGATTTTGGTGATATTTTTTCTCCTGTTGCCAAGGTTACTTATATTAGACTACTTTTATCTGTTGTTGCTGCATTTGATTTTGAGGTAGAACAGATGGATGTGAAGACAACATTTCTTCATGGGGATCTGGAAGAGGAGATCTACATGAAGCAACCTGAAGGCTTTATGGTGAAGGGTAAGTAGAACTGTATAAGGTTAAATAAGTTCTAAAAATAAAAACAGTCCTCATGATGTGTGTAATTTAAATTGATACGAGAGCATTGGACTGGTCACTCTATAAGTAAGTTGAGATCACTGTTTATTTTAAATTAATTGGTGACCGTGTTATTTATTTGGTCTTGTATGTGGATGATATGTTGTTGGTTGGAAATGACAAAGAAATTATCCAAGATTTGAAGACCCAACTGTTCTCCAAATTCGACATGAAGGATCTTGGTGCTACAAACTATATTTTGGGCATGGAAATTAAGAGACATCAGGAAAAGAGGAAGCTCTTGTTAAACCAGAGGAAGTATGTCAAGACTATATTGCAGAGGTTCAATATGCAGGATAGTAAACTGGTGAATGTTCCGGTTCCTGTAGGTGTGAAGTTATCTGCTAAACAGTGTCCCAAGACACAAGAAGAAGAGGAGGATATGTCCCATTTTCCATATGCAAGTGCAGTGGGTAGCCTGATGTATGCAATGGTTTTTACTAGACCAGACATTGCACATGCAGTGGGAGTATTGAGCAGGTATACGTCAAACCTAGGGAAGGAGAATTGGACAGCAGTGAAGCGGGTTTTCAGATATTTGTGTGGCACTAGTGATTATGGCTTGTGCTACCAGGGAAGACCAGGATTGGAAAAAGTGTTGGATAGTTGTGGTTTTTTTGATGCAGACTGGGCTGGAGATCTGGACCAAAGGAGATCTACAAGTGGGTATGTGATTAGCCTATTTGGAGGTGTAGTCAGTTGGATGAGTAAAAGACAGTCTCTAGTGGCTCTTTCAACTATAGAGGCAAAACACATGGCAGCCACTCATGCAAGCAAGGAACAGTTTGGTTGCAGAGATTGTGTTCAAGTATGGGGTTGGTGCAGCAAGCTATAAGGATAGACTGTGATAGGAAAAGTGAAATTTTCTTCGCTAAGAACCCTTCTTATCATTCAAAGACAAAGCACATTGATGTTCAATATCACTTTGTGAGAGATATGGTTGAGGCTAAAAGTGTGTTGCTAGTAAAGGTGGACACTTTGAAGAATGTTGCAGATGCATTGACGAAGTCTATGAGCACTCAGAAGTTCTCTTGGTGTAGAGAAACAATGGGTGTTGCAGAGCTAGGCTAATGACTAAGCTCTCTTGTGGCCCCCTACGGAAAGAAAAAAACAAGTGGGAGAATGTTGGGTATGTGTTATATTCTTTCCACGACTAGTCACGCGCGGGGGGGCGATAGTGTGTGCCGTACGTTGCGCCGGGCGCAGCAGGGGGGTCTCAGGGAGGGCGACATCCCCCCCTGTTTAGGGTCCGGTGCAACGCCTCGGATAAAAAATTTGGACCCTATTTTTTGGTGAGCGGACCCGCCCATGGTCTTGTGCATGGGTTTGCACATTGTTTTGGGGCATGATGGTTTTCATCCCCTGGTATTTTGTAGATCCGGTCAAGGGAACTACGGTTATGTTCTAATCCAGGGTTTATGTATGCTTCAGCATGTATATATATGTGTTGTAACACTAAAATGAATATAATGAAAAATCAAGTTGGTCGTCCCAATTTGGGATATAGGGGAAAATCTCTGTGTATATCTGTTTTATGTTCTATGCTCTCGCTATTATTTATTTTCTATTTTCAAGATTAATTTGAAAATAATTTCTGTACAGGGTTAAAACATACAACCAACAAGCGAGGCAGGGAAGACTATAAAGCATCCATGGCTTCGAAAAAGAAAACAAATAAGGGTGGTCATTGTCTCAAGTATGAACCCATGGGTTTGAAACTGCTGAATGAAGACCCTACTGCTATGGAAGTTTTCAAGAGGATGGGTTGCCTACAATTCCTCCAGAAGTTGCAGGGTTTCCATGCACAATTTTTAGAGGACTTTGCCACCAATTTTATAGGGACAGCATCAAAATTTGGGACTCTGAATCTCACAGTATCACCGGAAAGTATATCACAAGCTACATAAATCCCTAGAGGTGGTGAAGAATTGTTTAAAAGCACAAAGTTTACAATGCAGGGTTGTGAGGAGTTTCTCAAGGAGGAGCACAAAGGAGTTGATTTGACTAATGGCATCCCCAGTAGTTATATGAAGGAAAATTATGCAAAGCTGCTGCTGGTGATCCAAAAATATTTCACCTACGAGGGAAGATTCCACATGGTTTACTCTTATTACCATATCAAACTCCTTCTGCACTTTGTAGGTAAGAAATCACTTGACTTACCCTTCTTTTTGTACAGGAGTTTGGGAAATATGTGAGATAGAGTCCAAGACAAATCAGAAGGTAATGAGACATCATTATTTCACCATGGTCTGATAAAAATGTTAGTGCTGGAAGAGTTGAAGAGGTTAAACAGAGATTGGACTTCATTTCTGTTTATGAGTGGGTATGAAATAGATGTAGTGACTCCAAAGAAATTCTTAAAACCTAGAAATACTACATCACCAGCTGCAATAGAAGAGGTTGAGGAAGAAACAAGACAGTCCCCTGCAGAACCAATGGACATGGGAGTGAAACCTTTGCAAGAAACTGATATCCCTCAGCCAGCACCTGCAAAACAGAAACAGAAGATTAGAAAACAAGGCAGTAAGAGGATAGCTAGAAGTTAGAAATTGGCCAAAGGAAATCTAGAAGATATCCTTCATGCGATAGATATTGAGGAGTCCCCAATAGTGCAAGTATAAGACATCGAACATTATGGAAGGAAACTGAAGAAAGGTAAGACTGTTAAGAAATTGGATTTTGCAGGATAAGATGTTGGTTTTATATTTCAGCCAAGGAATCCAATGACCAGGTTTGCAAAGAAGGCCATGGAGATAAAAAGGAAAGAGAACGTTAGTGAAGCTATGCAGCAGAAGAAGAAGTTGTCATCAGGCAGAGAAAGGGAAAAGAGAAGATAATTGAAAAATAAAAAACATAACTCCTCAAAGAACAACTGAAGGAAGCAGGTGAAGAAATACTTGATTTGAAGTTAGAGGCAGAGAAGCATAGGTCTGAAAATATTGATTTTGACTAGATGATGAAAAAATGGGACAGTCAACTCCCAAGAGTTTCAAAATCTATGGATAATGCCGAAAGACTTCTAAAAGGGACTAAGCCTTTAAGCCTTGTGGTCAAACATAGCAGGAAGATAAACTTACACTTGCAAGATGAAAACAGATAATTAAAATATCAAGTGGAAGACCTTCAAGAACAATTGGACTTGATTCAAGAGGAGCTGGAGAACAAAGGGCTGAGAATGAAAGTGGCTGAAGAACCTATAGGTCAACCTATTATGAATGAAGATGAAATTCAAAAACACTGAAGAGTTGAGTTGAAACATTTTTTAATGAGGTTCATAGCTTGCAAAGAACCTAATTTATGGCTCAAAAGATCAAATTTTGAAGAAAATCATAAAATCTGCAAATTCTGGTTTATTAGGCAGTTTCATAGCGTGCTTCAAGCTTGAAGGTCGAAATACACTACGAAGATTCTGAAGATGCTCTTTTTCCTACAAAAACAGTTTTTTGAAGGTCCAAGGAGGGAGGTTGATGGTATTTATTCATTTTGACTTGAAAAACATTGTTTGAGAAGCAGAGGTGGCAGAAGGATGGGTGAAAAGACCAAAATCAGTTCGCTACAAAACAACGCTACGAAACTGCCTAAACTACTATGTTTTGTAGCAAAAAGTCTTTAAAGGATTTTTGGAGGTTCAACAACACATGGAAGATCATTTAGACACCTGGAGGCATCCAACATGACATTGGGCCATCCCAACATAGACTCAACACTTGACATGAGTGTCACTCATCCAGCTCAGCATGAAGACCAAGGTTAAAGTGGAGTTTATCTTTTCCTGAAAATTAGGACTATGTTTCCTAAATCTATGGGGTACATTAAAAGTTTTAGTGTTGGTGAATATTTCTCGAGCATTTGATCCTAATCATGTAATTTTCTCACTGTTTAAGAAACTGAACGTAATAAATATGAAGTAGAGTCCTATTAGGAATGTAAGGAAATAAAGGTTAGCTATCTTTTTCTGTTCCAAGAAAGTAGTTTTCAGTTATGATAGGTGTCAAAGTTATAGCTCGAGGATCTAGCCAGCTGAGCAGATCATTTGCAATGTAAAGAAGTCTATTTATAGACAGAACATCGAATATCAAAGGGTTGGAGAATATTGTACCAAATTGCTACTATGTAATGTTTTATCAGTTTCAGTAATATACAGTGGTATTTTACTTCCAGACCTGGGATTCGAATGAGGTGTTCAATGTTTTTTTTGCTCTATATCTTTCATGTTTAATCATATGCAGCGAGTTTTATCTCTAATTACTCAGAACTCATGGTAACATGCTCTGACTTCCTTTAGAGGTTAAATTGCTATGTTTTTCCTATGTTGTGTGTATGTACCATATTTTATTCAAACCTCTATTTTCCTCAACTTCCATACGAAGAATTACTATCATTGAGTTACCTATGTTGACTCAATAGCCCAATGGTAGCAAGTCTTTCATTTTTCAACCCGCAATCAATCAAAATCAAGTCACAGTTCATAGAGTTAGCCATCTAATAGTATTTCCAGTGAAAATCATAAGTCCCCTTTGAGATATCAGTTAAACGTGGTTTGAAAGAGTTACATTAAGTTGATTGATGAGCATAGATGAAAAATATGACATGAACTATCAAATACTAACATGAACATGACATGTGATAATGTGTTGTTCCAAGAATTGGGTCATTGTTTCACCATTCACCTGTATCAATGAAATAACCTTTATCCATCTAATAGAGTAGTATTTTGTAACTATGATTTTGAACTTGCATTGCTTTAAATAGTGAGCATTTATCTCACCTATTACATTAAAGTCCCATTCCTTCAAAAGATACTCATTAGAAATAGGTTACAAAGGATTTATTTGCCTTCTTTATCTATGCATGTTTTCATATCTAATAGTATTGAAGTTGGGCATGCCAATGTTTAAACAATGTGGGAGAATAATTTCCAACCATTAAGAATTTATGAGCAGTGGTATAAGTGAAAACTAGTTGTACTATCATGCAAATCACTCCACACTTTCTTATCATTGTCTTTCTCAGGCCATCTCAATAACACATCAACATAGATTTCCCTAGAAATAATACCATTGAAAAAATTATATTGAGTGCATTTAAGTCCTAATGATCTTCTTCTTTTCACATCTTAATGTTCTACATCAATGTCCATATGTTTTTTTTCTGTTAGCTACTACTTTACATAGGCATTTTCCAAGAAAAATGATGGAATGTTTATCATAAATATCTAACACTTGAATGGCGGTGATCCAATTTTCTTTCCTTTCACCAATTTCCTTTTGTATGTGTTTAGCCTATTTGTAGGTGTAGTCAGTTGGATGAGTAAAATACATTCTGTAGTGGCTCTTTCAACTACAGAGGCAGAATACATGGCAGCCACTCATGCAAGCAAGGAAGCAGTTTGGTTGCAGAGATTGTGTTCAAGTATGGGGTTGGTGCAGCAAGTTATAAGGATAGACTGTGATAGGCAAAGCGCAATTTTCTTCGCTAAGAACCCTGCTTATCATTCAAAGACAAAGCACATTGATGTTCAATATCACTTTGTGAGAGATATGGTTGAGGCTAAAAGGGTGTTGCTGGTAAAATTGGACACTTTGAATAATGTTGCGGATGCATTGACGAATTCTATGAGCACTCAGAAATTCTCTTAGTGTAGAGAAACAATGGGTGTTGCAAAGCTGTGCTAATGACTAATCTCTCCTGTGGCCCCATAGGGAAAGAAAAAAAAAAGTGGGAGAATGTTGGGTATGTGTTATATTATTTCCGCGACTAGTCACGCGCAGGGGGGCGATAGTGTGCCCCGTACGTTACTTCGGGCGCAGCAGGGGGGTCTTAGGGGGGGAGGTATCCCCCCCTGTTTGAGGTCTATGGCAGCGCCCCAAGAAAAAAAATTTGGACCCTATTTTTCAATGGGCGAACCCGCACATGGTCTTGTGCATGGGTTTGCACATTGTTTTCGGGCATGATGGTTTTCATCCCCTGGTATTTTGTAGATCCGGTTAAGGGAACAACAGTTATGTTCTAATCTAGGGTTTATGTATGCTTCGGCATGTATATATATGTGTTGTAACACTAAAAGGAATATAATGAAAAATCAAGTTGGTCGTCCCGATTTGGGATCCAGGGCAAAATCTCTGTGTATATCTTTTTTATGTTCTATGCTCTCGCTATTATTTATTTTCTGTTTTCAAGATTCATTTGCAGATAACTTATGTACAGGGTTAAAACATACAACCAACAAGCGAGGCAGGGAAGACTATAAAGCATCCATGGCTTTGAAAAAGAAAACAAATAAGGGTGGTCATTGTCTCAGGTATGAACCCATGGGTTTGAAACTGCTGAATGAAGACCCTTCTGCTATGGAATTTTTCAGGAGGATGGATTGCCTACAATTCTTCCAAAAGTTGCAGGGTTTCCATGCACAATTTTCAGAGGAATTTGCCGCCAATTTTACAGGGACAACATCAAAATTTGGGACTCTGAATCTCACAGTATCACCGGAGAGTATATCACAAGCTACATAAATCCCTAGAGGTGGTGAAGAATGGTTTAAAATCACGAAGTTTACAATGCAGGGTTGTGAGGAGTTTCTCAAGGAGGAGCACAAAGGAGTTGATTTTACTAATGGCATCCCCAGTAGTTATATGAAGGAAAATTATGCAAAGCTGCTGCTAGTGATCCAAAAATATTTCACCTACGAGGGAAGATTCCACATGGTTTACTCTTATTACCATATTAGACTCCTTCTGCACTTTGTAGGTAAGAAATCACTTGACTTACCCTTCTTTTTGTACAGGAGTTTGGGAAAGATGTGAGATAGAGTCCAAGACAAATCAGAAGGTAATGAGACATCATTGTTTCACCATGGTCTGATAAAAATGTTAGTGTTGGAAGAGTTGAAGAGGTTAAACAGAGATTGGACTTCATTTCTATTTATGAGTGGGTATGAAATAGATGTAGTGACTCCAAAGAAAATCTTAAAACCTAGAACTACTACATCACCAGCTGTAATAGAAGAGGTTTAGGAAGAAACAAGACAGTCCCCTGCAGAACCAATGGACATGGGAGTGGAACCTTTGCAAGAAACTGATATCCCTCAGCCAGCACCTGCAAAACAAAAACAGAAGATTAGCAAACAAGGCAGTAAGAGGATAACTAGAAGTCAGAAATTGGCCAAAGGAAATCTAGAAGATATCCTTCATGTGATAGATATTGAGGAGTCCCCAATAGTGCAAGCAAAAGACATCGAAGATTATAGAAGGAAACTGAAGAAAGGTAAGACTGTTAATAAATTGGATTTTGCAAGATAAGATGTTGGTTTTATATTTCAGCCAAGGAAGCCAATGACCAGGTTTGCAAAGAAGGCCATGGAGATAAAAAGGACAAAGAACATCAGTGAAGCTATGCAGCAAAAGAATAAGTTGTCATCAAGCAAAGAAAGGGAAAAGAGAAGATAATTGAAAAATAAAAAACATAACTCCTCAAAGGACAACTGAAGGAAGCAGGTGAAGAAATACTTGAGTTGAAGTTAGAGGCAGAGAAGCATAGGACTGAAAATATTGATTTTGACCAAGAATTGGGTCACTGTTTCACCATTCACCTGTATCAATGAAATAACCTTTATCCATCTAATAGAGTAGTATTCTGTAACCATGATTTTGAACTTGCATTGCTTTAAATACTGAGCATTTATCTCACCTATGACATTAAAGTCCCATTCCTTGAAAAGATACTCATTAGAAATAGGTTACAAAGGATTTATTTGCCTTCTTTATCTATGCATGTTTTCATATCTAATAGTATTGGAGTTGGGCATGCCAATGTTTAAACAATGTGGGAGAATAATTTCCAACCATTAAGAATTTATGAGCAGTGGTATAAGTGACAACTAGTTGTACTATCATGCAAATCACTCCACACTTTCTTATCATTGTCTTTCTCAGGGCATCTCAATAACACATCAACATAGATTTCCCTAGAAATAATACCATTGAAAAATTTATATTGAGTGCATTTAAGTCCTAATGATCTTCTTCTTTTCACATATTAATGTTCTACATCAATTTCCATATGATTTTTTCTGTTAGCTACTACTTTACATAGGCCTTTTCCAAGAAAAATGATGGAATGTTTATCATAATTATCTAACACTTGAATGGCGGTGATCCAATTTTCTTTCCTTTCACCAATTTCCTTTTGTATCAAGGGAGATCTACAACAACATGAGGAAGGATTACTTTTTTGGGGATTTTCAATATGCAAGGTTTGAATTAATCAATTTCTTGACCATGGTGAAAATTTGTTTCTCAAGTCTTAGACAATTTTTTTCAAAATCCTAAGACCCATACTCATAAACTATATATAACACTCACTCTCATCCTCATCTTTTTTAGGGAGGATAACAACATGGGGGTGATTTAATGCAATCATATAAAGGTATAAATCCTTAATGATGTTTAGATTGGCCAAGGATGCGAATGAAACAATGACCAATTTGATTTTTTTGAATGCCCTTCTCTCAACCTCTGTCCACTAATGATCTTCTACATGAGATTCATGATTTTAAAGGAATCTAAGACAAATAACCTTATGAAATTAATCCTCCAAAATAATGATTGCACAAATTTCTTCTTATGAGGTCGGGCATCTATTTGATAACTTTGATTCTTTGCAAATCCATTAGTATTGAATTTTCCACACTTCCTGCATCTTTGTCAAGTATTTTATTTTAAGTATCGTAGTTCGTCGGAGTTATTTTTTGAGAAGATCACGATATTTTCTATGTAGACAACCAATTTTTAGTTAACGAGGCCCATAAAAGCCATATCCATCATGCATTGAAAAATGTCAATGACATTCAACAACATTGGGATTATTTTGAATGCATATGTACCTAGTTTAGTCTTGAAAGTGGTTTCCAATTGGTCCTCATCCAAAATAAGGACATGAGTGTTCATTGAAAATCCATATAGGAGAGATAGCATTTTAGAACCTGTGAACATCTATAAAGTTTGTTCCATGGATGAGACAAGATAGTTGTTTTTCTCAAATTCTAAATTAATATTTGACAAACTTGTCTGATCACTCTTCTTCCATATGGCAATAACATTTTTAATCCAGTTAGGTTTTCAATTATTTTCCTAATAAATAATTCAATGATAATGGGTGCGTTTTTTATAGCTTCTACTAAGATTAGGCTTAGTAATAAGCTTGAGAGACAACGTATCTTTTATAATCCTTGTACAATCCTTGTACATAATACTTTCAGATTATAATATTAAAAAAAAAAAAAAAAACATATATCCCAATCTATAATAACTTGTTATATTCTTTCTTTTTAATTATTAAATTCAAATTCAAATTTTAGACTTCACTAACTCATACTACATAAAAGGGGCTATTTATTTTAACAATTAAACTTCTTTGTAAATGAGACTATTTCCCTTTTATTTTATTAAAATTTACATTGTTCCGACTTATATTTACAATTATTTAAATATCTTAAGTACATATTCATATTTAAATGTGTTAAGTAAAAAATCAATAACTTATTAATTCTTAGTTTAATTAAAGCCCAATCATTGTTTCATCATAAAATTTACTAAATAAAAATTCATAAAAAGAAATACATTAAACAAAATACGGAATGAGCTATTGCCTGTTATCTGCATTTTCTATAAGACTTATAAGACTGATAGAATGTATATTAATAGTAACGTCGAAAAACTACAGTGATTCGTTATACAGTGTAGAAAAAACCAACTCCGAGATCTTCCTTTTGTTTCTTCAAAATTTAACATTTGTGCGTTAATAGTACAGCCAGGAAATGGTGATGAGGTGACCTTATACACTGACTTACCATTCAATTAATGTTTTCCTGGAATTTCTCTACCCTTCAAAATAAGCACCGCATCAAACCTGCATGCAAAACCTGGAATTTCTCTCTACCCACAAGACTTCTCTACCCTTCAAAATAAGCACCGCATCAAACCTGCATGCAAAACCTGTGCAATCCCCTTTATGTTTCTATTCGTCATTACACACAATATATATACGCATTAACTTTTGCAGATTTTTAATTTTGTAGCCATTTATCAATCAATTGCAGCAGAAATGGGTTAAATGCTTACCCTTGAAAGGTCATGCTTAACATATTCAAAATTTGAAGTTCAAAAGTGAATGAATTTTCCTCTTCAACTTTTTATGATACTCATGTAATTGAATATGTCAGCTCTTTGGTACAGCTCCACCATGCGGTACATAGGGTGGAGAGTGCCCTTTTTATTGCTCTGTCTCGGGCTATGATGTATCTTTTCCTAACTTTATAAACTATTTTTTTTTTTTTCACTTCACACCATTATTTAAATTACAGTAACTTTATGACGTCTTTTTATTATTTCTTGACTAACCAACATGCAGGACGAGCTTGCATGGGCAACGGTGTGGCTATATAGAGCAACTGGATTGCCAAACTATACCAAATACATACTCCACCAGAATTTTTGTACTTCCAATGAGTACGAGTTCAATTGGGATCTCAAATGTGCGGGATTTCAAGTCCACCTACCTAGTGTAAGCCCATATCCATATAAACATATCAATCACAAAATGTTCAATTGAGAAAAAGTTTAATACTCGCTACATGACCTTCAACTGACCACATCTTCATAAAACCAATGAACCTGGTAGTTATATTTCTCCGGAGAAACGAACCTGGAAGTTTACAGAGCCCAAGCAGAAGTTTTCCTCTGCTCAGTTCTTCCACAAAGTCCTCAATTCAAAAATTCCATCACACCTGGTAAATGGAAGTTTCTCCTTGTCATGCTCCGAGTTTCAAAATTAAGCTCCCTAAAATTATTTCTATTCGTTTGTTTGTGAGAGATGGTGCAAATACACAATATGCTACAAGCACATCATTCCTCATATCAGTGTACGGTGACTTACAGTCAAGATATAAGCAATGCCTGCAATGTGGCGATCAAGCCTATGAACCAAGCGTTCTCATTGCATTTTCCAAACAACAAGTACATAAACATATTATAATTTTTTAAGTTTTGAAAAATGTTTAATTAAAGAGGAGAAGAATCTATTACACTTGCATATCCATTCTAGCTTTATCGTAGTATAAGAGATTCAAAGCTACATAAATTTAATTTGTTTTTTTCATATCATAATTTGTAAAAACCAGCAAAGTAGTAGCTCACAAATCCACTTCGTATATTGTAAATTACAGGTCGATTAAATTTTGGGTAAAAATCCTGCCAGTATGTCTTTCATGGTGGGTTTGGGTGAGAAATATCCACAGCAAGCTCATCACAAAAGGTCATCCACAGTTTCAATATACGAGGATTCGAGAAAGATATCATGTACCAAAGGTTTCACTTTGTGGTTCCACAGAGAAGCACCTAACCCAAATGAATTAACAGGTGCAGTTGTGGGAGGTCCCGATCGCTATGATGGGTTTGAGGATAGCAGGGAAGATTCGACGAAGCTTGAGCCCACAATGTATATCAATGCTCCCCTCGTGGGAGTCCTCGCTAACCTCCACAGCAAAATCATGGAATCACTGACTTAAATTCAAAATTTATGCTAGTGATCTCTTTTACTGAGTTTGTATTCCATACCCAAATCTGAGTCGATGGAAGTATATGAATATTGGTAATTATGGGCTATCGAATTGTTTTGTTCCATTTCATCCTGTTGAATCCTATAACCATATTGAAGACTTGTTCTTTATTTTACATCTTAAATCTCGTATGGTGATTTAAAATTCCTCTATTTCTAAATATAAGCAGTGGATTTTATTTCTTAAAACATAAAAGTGAAGTTTTTGACTTGTTATTGGCCTAGAAGGCCCTTGTAGAAAAACAATATAGAAATCAACTACAAAGGCTAAGAACATATAATTCAGATGAATATGCCAACAACAAATTCACAAATTATCGCACTTCCACAAAGGATACCCAAAATATAACACCAAAAGAAGCATGGGTTAAAATTAAGCTAGATGTCAGGCACTTTTGCATCTTTGGTAGTCACTAGCATGGACTCACGTTGTTAATTAGAAAAGGAAATATTTACAACCTAAAAGTGAGAAGTGTATTTTTGTTGGATATTCTAAAAATGTAAAAGGTTATATACTTCTTCAACCTCAATTCAATGAAATAATCATTAGAAAATATTTTAAATTTGATGAAACTCTCTAAGTCTAGAAGTCTCATTTAGTGGTTGTCTCCTAATAAGGGGGGAATCCTTTATTGGTTTGTTTCACGAATTCAAATTGGGTCGATAACCCTAATGATCAAAATTCTACTGTGGGTTATGTTTTCAATCTTGGTTCTAGAAATATCACTTGGGCTTGTAAAAGGCACCGGGATATCGCTCATTTTTCAAAAAATCAGAGTGTTGTGAAATAATTAATGCAATTCGAGAAGTATATTGGTTTGGCAGATATTTTCATAGTTTTCCAACAACATAATCAAAAAACCCTTTGGTGTGACAATCATAGTGCCATCAAGATAGCCAATGATCTGGATTTATGAAGGAACGCAACAGAATACACATATAACCATAAATACAAAGATGCAGTGGAAATAACACTCCATTAGATTAATATCAAATAACTGAAATTTGTTTACAGACAAGATGGAAATAAACTAGCTAGGGCGGTGGTAGCTTATCTTTGAGAAGAGATGTGGCGGCTACAGGCCTCTGAACTCTGTGTTACAATGAGGCTCGAAGGCCTATATATTATTGAGAAATAATGAAAAACCCTAAACATCCAAAAACCTAACCCTAGGAGATGAAACGCCAGAATATGGGCCCCGTCGGGGTAAATTGGTACATCAATTTCCCGGGGACGTAACTTTGGCATACTATCTTCGTTTGACGCACATTACACACCGTTAGAAAGATCTATCTGAGGACTACAGCTATTGATAGAGAATTTCAAGTCTGGGACTGACACCTTCAGCATAGGTTTGATGTCAAAAAAAGGTCGTTTAGGGCCTCAAAACTGCTTCGAAAGTTCAAGACCCGAAAAAACTGCCAAAAATAGTAAATTGTGCTACAATTAAGGAAACTAAAACTATGAAAGAAACAATGGTGGGGGTCCAAGTGGAATAGGTGGGTGGCCACCAATGATCCACCTGGATCAGCCAAATATCTATTTCAATGTTAAAATAGGAAACACATTGAGCTACAAATTCACTTCATCAGAAAGATCAGTCATTATCAAGTTATTTTGAAGTGATCGTTTTCCTTGAAATGATTAAGTTGCAGATATGTTAACCAATTACTTTATAGAAGCGGAGTTTCCTAAGCTTCAATATATGTTAAGAGTTTGTCATTAAGGTGGGACAAGCTCTAGTGCTTCCTTCCTTCTCCTATTATATCATCTTTGTAAATCCTTAAATCTTATTTCAAGTTTGTCTTAAGGGCGATGTTAGGATATTTAGACAATTGAGAGTTAGCTAAGTTCAACTTGTTTTAATATGTCTATTATTTAAAATTATGTTTCTTTTGTATGCATTATTTGCATTGTAATCTAATGGCCACAATATGTTGTTGGCATAGAGTAATATGAAGAATCATATTTTCCTTGATAATAATTATATTGATCCATGGCTTAAAACCTGATTGATCCATGACCTATATTTAAAGAACATATAAAGTCATGGTTGACGTTAATTTTGTAGAACTCTCTTATGCGATGTTTTTTCTTTTGCATTAATAAAATTATCTCAAGTGGCCACATTGACTAGGGCCATGGACTATTTTCATCTTTGAAGGTTTTAACTATGTACAAATATTGGCATTATGATCTTTGATCTAGTTGTTTCGGTGGTTACTGCAGTTGTTAATCATGTATGGAATACTTGTTTTACCAAAATAGTTCTCTGAATTTGGTCAGAGTATAAGAGATTCAAAGCTACATAAATTAAATTTGTTTTTTCATATTATAATTTGGAAAAACCAGCAAAGTAGTAGCTCACAAATCCACTTCATATATTGTAAATTACAGGTCGATTACAGTTTGGGTAACAATCCTGCAGGCATGTCTTTCATGGTGGGTTTTGGTGATAAATATCCACAGCAAGCTCATCACAGAGGGTCCTCCATAGTTTCGATATACGAGGATTCGAGAAAGACATCATGTACCGAAGGTTTCACTTTGTGGTTACACAGAGAAGCACCTAACCCAAATGAATTACCAGGTGCAGTTGTGGGAGGTCCTGATCGCTATGATGGGTTTGAGGATAGCGGGGAAACATCGACGAAGCTTGAGCCCACAACGTATATCAATGCTCCCCTCGTGGGAGTCCTCGCCAACCTGCACAGCAACGGCATGGAATCACTGACTTGAATTTAAAATGTTATACTAGTAATCTAGTCTACTAAGTTTGCATTCCATATTTAAATATGAGTCGATGGAAGTATATGAATATTGGTAATTCCGGGCTCTAGAATTGTTTTGTTCCATTTCATCTTGTTGAATCCTATAGCCAGATTGAAGACTTGTTCTGTATTTTATATCTTAAATCCCGCATGTTGATTGAAAATTCCTCTATTTTTAAATATAAGCAGTGGAGTTTATTTCTTAAAACATAAAAGTGAATTTTTTGACGTGTTCTTGGCCTAGAAGGCCCTTGTAGAAAAACAATATAGAAATAAACTACAAAGGTTAAGAACATATAATTCAGATGAATATGTCAACATCAAATTCACAGATTATCGCACTTCCACAAAGGATATCCAAAATATAACACCATAAGAAGCATATCCAAAATTAAGCTAGATGCCAGGCACTTTTGTGGCTTTGGTAGTCACTAGCATGGAGTCGCGTTCTTAATTAGAATAGGAAATGTTTACAACCTAAAAGTGAGAAGTGTATTTTTGTTGGATATTCTAAAAATATAATAGGTTATATACTTCTTCAACCTCAATTCAATGAAATAAATATTAGAAAATATTTTTAAATTGACGAAACTCTCTAGGTCGAGAAGTCTCATTTAGTGGTTGTGTCCTAATAAGGGCGAAATCCTTTATTGGTTTGTTTCACGAATTCAAATTGGGTCGGTAACCCTAATGATCAAAATTCTATTGTGGGTTATGTTTTCAATCTTTGTTCTAGAAATATCACTTGGGCTTGTAAAAGGCACCGAGATATCGCTCATTTTTCAAAAAATCAGAGTGTTGAGCAATAATTAATGAAATTCAAGAAGTATCTTGGCTTGGAAGATATTTTCATAGTTTTCCAACAACATCATCAAAAAACCCTTTGGTGTGACAATCATAGTGACATCAAGATAGCCAATGATCCAAATTTATGCAGGAACGCAACAGAATACACATATAACCATAAATACAAAGATGCAGCGGAAATAACACTTCATTTAATTAAAATCAGATAACTGAAATTTGTTTACAGACGGGATGGAAATAAAATATCTAGGACGCTTGTAGCTTATCTCTGAGAAGAGATGTGGCGGCTACAGGCCTCTAAACTCTGGGTTACAATGAGGCTCGAAGGCCTATATATTATTGAGAAACAATGGAAAACCCTAAACATCCAAAAACCTAACCCTAGGAGATGAAACACAAGAATATGGGCCCCGTCGAGGTAAATTGGTGCATCAATTTCCCGAGGTCGTAACTTTGGCATACTATCTTCGTTTGATGCACATGATACATCATTAGAAAGATTTATCAAAGGAATACAACTGCTGATAGTGAATGTGAATTTTGAACTGGACGGAACGGACTCACATTTGTCGGAGGTTTGATGCCCAAAAAACGTTGTTTAGGGCCTCAAAACGGCTCCGGAAGTTCAGGACCCGAAAAACTACCAAAAATAGTAAATTGCACTACAATCAAGGGAATTGAAAAGATGAAAGAAACAATCGTGGGAGTCCAAGTGGAATAGGCGGGTGGCCACCAATGATCCTCCTGGATCAGCCAAAGGTCTAGTTTAACGTTAAAATAGGAAACACGCTGAGCTATAAATTCACTTCATCAGAAAGATCAGTCATTATCAAGCTATTTTGAAGTGATCATTTTCCTTCAAATGATTAAGTTGCAGATATGTTAACCAATTCTATTATAGAAGCAGAGTTTCCTAAACTTCAATCTATGTTAAGAGTTTGGCAATTCATCATTAAGGTGGGACAAGATCTAGCGCTTCCTTCCTTCTCCTATTATATCATCTTTATAAATCCTTAAATCCTATTTCAATTTTGTCTTGAGGGTGATGTTAGGATATTTAGGCAAGTGAGAGTTAGCTAAGTTCAACTTGTTTTAATATGTCTATTAGGTAAAAGTCTGTTTTTTTAGTATGCATTATTTGCATTGTAATCTAATGGCCACAACATGTTCTAGGCATTGAGTAATATGAAGAATCATAGTCTCCTTGAGAATAATGATATTGATCCATGGCTTAAAACCCGATTGATCCATGATCTATATTTAAAGAGCACATAAAGTCATGGTTGAAGTTAATTTTGTAGAAATCTCTTATGAGATTTTTTTTCTTTTGCATTAATAAAATTATCTCAAGTGGCCACATTGTCTAGGGCCATGGACTTTTTTCATCGGTGAGGGTTTTAACTATGTACAAATATTGGCATTATTGTCTTTGATCTAGTTGTGTTAGTGGTTACCGAAGTTGTTAATCATGTATGGAATAACTTGTTTTCCCAAAATAATTCTTCATTGCAAGGATTAATCCTCTGGTAATGGCTTCCAAACATAAGATAATTTCAAAGAGGAGAAGAATATGTTCGATGGTAAGCTTGCATATTTGCCACATATGAAAAAAAATTGACGATGTGCCGAATTTTCTACTTAGGTGTAACACTATCCATCGACAATGTATTTTAGAGAACGATGTGCTAGTTTTAATCATGGTCAACCACCATGTTATTGGTAATTCAAATTAACTTCTTGTTTTTCTACTCAACAATATCATTTATACTTAAGATTAATAGTTGTGAAAATAGCTTAAAAAAAAACACTTTCTTGAGAGACAACCTAGTTAAATCCATAGATGAAAGATATGTCATGAACTATCAAATATTAACATGAACATAGTTAAATCCATAGATGAAAAATATGACATGAACTATCAAATACTAACATGAACATGACATGTGATAATGTGTTGTTCCAAGAATTTGGTAACGAAATAGCCTTTATCCATCTAATAGAGTTATTTGTAACCATGATTTTGAACTTGGATTGCTTTAAATAGTGAGCATTTATCTCACCTATGACATTAAAGTTTCATTTCTTGAAAATATACTCACTAGCAATAGGTTACAAAGGACTTGGTCTCTCTCTCTTTATCTATGCATGTTTTCATAACTAATAATATTGGAGTTGTGCATGCCAATGTTTAAACAATGTGGGACAATAATTTCCAACCATTAAGAATTTATGAGCAGTGGTATATCTAGAGAAGTGACAACTAGTTGGACTATCATGCAAATCATTCCACACTTTCTTAGCATTGTCTTTCTCAGGGAATCTCAATAACACATCAACATAGATTTCCCTAGAAATAATACCATTGAAAATTTTATATTGAGTGCATTTAAGTTCCATGCAGTCTGGATTTAACTTTGTTGGTGTGAGTTGTTCTGCAATGTCCGAGGTGTCCAGTAGAGGTGGGAAGTAAGGACGAAGGCGATCCACATTGAAGACTGGGTGCAGACCAAGGAATGGTGGACTATTGAGCTCGAAGGCATTGTTCCCTACAGCCTTGGTGATGGTGTACGACCCGTATCGGAGCGAGCAAAGCTTGCGGTGGGGTCCAGTGAGGCGCTCCTTCTGCAAATGTAGCCATACTTTGTTGCCCACCTAGAAGTTGTGTGGCACCCGGTGTTGATCATGGCGTTGCTTTTACTTGGCATTGGCTCTGTCCAATATATCATGAACCTGTTGGCGGATGTGTTGAATGCGCTCGATGAAGCTACTTGCTTTGTCAACTTCAGACTGGACATGAGCTGAATCGGCCTGAGCAGCTACAAATGGTATGGCTACGTCAATGGGACATAGTGGCTGGAATTCCAAGCCCACCTGAAAGGGGCTATGGCCGATTGAACTATGGAGAGCCCGATTATAACTATGTTGTACATAGGGGAGGCTCTTGTCCCATGTGCGTGGATTCTTTGAATTGTACATGCGCAGAATGTGTACAATCATTCTGTTGACGACCTCTATCTAGCCATCTGTTTGGGGATGGAAATTTGTGGACTTGGTGAGCTTGGTATCCAACATTGACCAGAGGCTGGACCAAAATGTGCTGAGGAACTTGCTATCCCGATCTGATATGATAGACTGTGGGATCCCAAAGTGCACCCACACTCGTTCAAAGAAGAGTTTAGCAGTGGCTTCTGTTGTGATATTCTTCTTACAGGCCGCCATAATGGCCATCTTTGAGAATATGTCGACGACCACGAAAACACAGTCATTTCCCTGCTTAGTAGAAGGCAGGCCCGACATGTAATCCATGGAGATGGATTCCCAAGGTCGACTAGGGGTAGGTAGAGGAGTATATAGGCCTTGCTTCTTGATGGTCGGTTTGGCAATGGCACAAGCAGTGCAGGATCTGATGTGCTTCTCGACATCCCTTCGAAGGTTCGGCCAATAGAAATACTTCTGTAGTATTGCTACTGTTTTCTCGACCCCGAAATGCCCAGCGACTCGACTGTAGTGTGCTTCCCATATCATCTTGGCACGCTCGCTTGAAGGAACACAAAGGTTTCCCATGTGACATAAAAGTGCATCTTGGAGGTGAAAATTTGGAACTTGCGTACCCCCCAAGAGTGCCTTGTAAGTGTGGCCGAATTCTGGGTCACTCTCATAGAGAAGCGGCCAATCAGAAGTCTCGTGCCCACAAGAGTTGAGCACGGTGGTGAGCGCCACGATCGGTGGTCGGCTGAGGCAGTCTGCAACATTATTGGTGCTACCCTTCTCGTACTTGATGTTCAAATGAAACTGTTGCAGATATGTGGACCACTTCTGATGGCGATCATTCTGCAACTTCCCTTTAATGTGAACTACGGTAGGTGGTACGTGGATGATTGTTCTTCCCAAATGTAATGGCTGCATTGTCAACAGCTTGCACAATGGAAATGCACATTTCTTTGTCATACATGGGGTACTTGCGAACTGTGTCAGACAATGTCTCACTGTGAAATGCCACTGGATGTCCCTGTTGAGTAAGAACTGCCCCAATAGCATAGTCGGAGGCATCTATCTCGATCTCAAATGGCTGCTACAAGTCTGGTAAAGTGAGCACTAGGGCAGAACAGAGGCGGTTTTTCAGTTCTATGAACGCCTTCTGTTGAGGTTCTGACCAAAAAAATTTTGCTCTCGCTCCTCCCTTGGTGACTTGACTCAAGGGCCAAGTGATATGAGAGAATCCCAACACGAACCTCAGATAGAAATTAGCAAGACCCAGAAAGCTGCGAAGCTCTGTTATAGTGGTTGGGGCTGGCCAATCCCGAATGACTTGGATCTTGGCTGGATCCACATGCACCCCCCTTTCATCAATAATGTATCCCAGATATTGAACCTGGGTCATGCCAAAAGTGCACTTCTCCAATTGGCACACAACTTGTGTTGCCGCAGTGTTTGGAGGACTTGTCGGATGTGGTGAAGGTGCTCTTCCCAAGTCTGGCTGAAGATCAGAATATCATCCAAGTACACCACTACAAATGAGTTGGTGAATGGCCGCAAGATGTAATCCATCATCCTCATGAAGGTGGCGGGAGCATTCGTCAACCCGAAAGGCATGACCAGCCATTCGAAAAGGCCTTCCTTGGCTTTGAAAGCAGTCTTCCACACATCGGAGGGTTCAATTGGTACCTGGTGATACCCAGACTTCAGGTCGATCTTGCTGAAATATTTTGCACCTTTGAGTTGGTCCAAAAGGTCATCAATCCGTGGGATTGGGTACCTATTCCGGACAGGTGATCTTGTTCGTGGCAGATAGTCAATACGAGTCTCCATGTCCCATCCTTCTTCTGTACCAACACGATCGGGCTCCCACAGGGCGATGAACTTGGTCTGATGTGACCTTTCTGCAATAGCTCCTGAATCTGCCTCTTGATTTCATCATTCTCCAGAACAGAGCGCCGATAGATTGGTCCATTAGGTAGCGACGCACCTGGGGTCAGATAAATCGGGTGCTTGACCTAACAGTGCAGAGGAACCCCTATGGGTGAGGTGAATATGTCCCCGTACTCCTCCACAACCTTATCCATTTGTTGTTGTCGTGCAGAGGAGCCCTGTCTGGAGGTCATGGCCATAGTCTTCTTCTTGTCCTGGGGGTGGATCATCAGGAAAACGAATTTCCTGGTTTTGGAAATGAGCTTACTGCATTGTTTTGTAGTAACCAAAGAGATAGCGGCATGAGGTGGTACCTCTAGTATCGTGTACAACTTATTTCCCAAAGTAACAATAACAGCACGAGGTCGGGACTCATACACAGCATGACGCTTCCACAAGTATGGTTGTCCTAATAATACATCAGAAACATCAATAGGAGAAACATCACATAATACCTCATCCGTGAAGGGCTTGATGCTATAGGGAAGGCGACACTGTTGGCTGACGCGGAGATCTCGTCCTTGGTGAAGCCACCTGATCGTGTATGGATGTGGGTGAGCTGTGGTCGGCAAGCCCAACTGCTTCACGGCGTCTGCTGAAATGAGGTTCTTTTGGCTCCCATTGTCAACAATGAACTGTACCATGGAGCCCTTTACCCACATCTGGGAGTGGAAGAGACGTTACTCCTCCTCTTGATCTTCTGGTTCCTCCTTCTTGATCATTGTAGTGGCAACAGTGGCGTTGGGCTCCACATCAATAATCTTTTTCCCTTTTTCATTCCCCTTTTCAGGTTCTGATTCGGAGTCAGAGCATGCATCTAACTCAAAAGCCCTCATCTTGGCCTCTAGCGACTGCTTGGCCCAACACTCACTTGTGTTGTGAGTGGAGCTCTTATGGAACTCACACCACTTTCCCGTGTCCTTCTTTGGCTTTGCGGTGTTGTTCTCTTCTTGTGGCTTCGATGAGTTGTATTTAGCCACCATACCTTGGCTCTGTCCTTTTTTCTATGGTTTGGAAGCACCTTTCCCTTGCTTTTGATTCGCAGATCCAAAGTCTCGCTTCTTCTGCTTGAATTTCTGCTCAATCTTGGCAGCATACCGGTATGCCGTACAAAGAGAGGAGATGTGGAGGAACTCCATTTCCTCCTGAATGTATCTGTGCAGACAGCTGCGATACTTTAGCACCAGAAGTTTCTCTAAATCTTTGATACCCAACTTTGTGCGCAGGGTATGGAACAAATTCGTCAGCTCATGCACATCTTGATCCCTTTGTTGTCGCAGCGTGGTCCATTGTATGTACTTGTCCTCATAGCTCCCCACGGGATAGTATTGTTCCTTGACGGCATCTCGGAAAGAATTCCAAGTTGGTACGGCCGAGAACAGAGAGGGTTCTATCTAGTCCTCGTTCTCACAGTAGGTTTCCCACCAGTCCTTAACATGGGGGGTAGCTTTGAGGAGTGCAAAAATAATCTTCTCCCGGTCTGAAAAGTCATGAACCGAGAAATATCCTTCTAATAGATTCAACCATCTAACTACGGCATCTGCATCTATTTGACCCTCAAATATGGGAATGTCAAAATTTACTTTTACCTTAAAAGGAGTCGCACCTCCAGAGTGGTTGCTAAATGCAGATGAGCTGCCGGTGGGTAGACGTTGAAGGATCTGAGAAAAGTTATCCATCATTGCGTTCCCTTTTTTTTCGAGGGCCTCCTCGAGCAATATTTTGATAGGATCTCCTGCTCCCTTATCTTTATTTTCATCCCCTATGGGCGTCCGTCGAGTTTTGCGAGGCTGATCTTGCAAAGGTTCCACCAGATCGAGCCCTAGCTCCTTATACCCCGACCTCGTTGGGGACATGCAAAGAAGGATCGAGAAAAAACAGACCCCTCTGATACCACTGATCCGGATTTATGCAAGAACACAACAGAATAAACATATAACCATAAATACAAAGATGCAGCGGAAATAACACTTCATTTCATTAATATCAAAGAACTGAAATTTGCTTACATACAGAATGGAAATAAAACTAGCTAGGGCGTTGGTAGCTATCTCTGAGAAGAGATGTTGCAGCTACAGGCCTCTGAACTCAGTTAAAATGAGGCTCAAGGGCCTATTTATTATTTAGAAACAATGGAATATCCTAAACAGCCAAAACCCTAACCCTAAAAGATGAAGCGCCAAAACTATGGGCCCCGTTTGGGTAAATTGGTGTTTCAACTTCCCAGGAGCGTAACTTTGGCATACGATCTCCGTTTGACGCGTACCATACCTCGTTAGAAAGATCTATTTGAGGAATACAAATTTGGAATGAGCAACATGAGTCCATGGACCCATGTTGCTCTCCGTTTTCCAAAAAAACATCGTTTAGGGCCTCAAAACGGCTCCGGAAGTTCAAGACCCGAAAAATGCTAAAAATAGTAAACTGTGCCGAAACTGAAAAACTAAAAGAGACAATGGTGGAGCCCCAAGTGGAATAGGCGGGTGACCACCAATATCCACCTGGATCATTCCTCCCCCCTTAGGAAGCAATGGTCCCCATTGCGTTAAGTTCCTCCATGAGATGAAGAAATTTCTGCTGAACTTGGTCCCTGGTGAACCACTTTCCTTGGTGCAGGAGTTGGCCAGCTTTGACAACCCGATACAGTTGGATCTTATGTTGGCGAGTGTTCTTGATTTGCATGTCCATGATACAATCTATGGTGGCCTGTTCCATGCAGTCTAGGTTTAACTCTGTTGGTGTGAGTTGTTCTGCAATGTCTGCGGTGTCTAGTAGAGGTGGGAAGTAAGGACGAAGGCGATCCACATTGAAGACTGGGTGCAGACAAAGTAATGGTGAAATACTAAGCTCGAAGGCATTGTTCCCTACAGCCTTGGTGATGGTGTACGGCCCGTATTGGAGTGGGCGAAGCTTGTGGTGGGGTCCAATGAGGTGCTCCTTCTACAAATGTAACCATACTTTTTCGCCCACCTGGAAGTTGTGTGGTAGTCGGTGTTGATCATGGCGTTGCTTTTACTTTGCATTGGCTCTGTCTAAAATATCATGAACCTGTTAGCAGATGTGTTGAATGCGCTCAATGAAGCTACTTGCTTTGTCAACTTGGTCTGGACATGAGCTGAGATCGGCACAAAGCATCTACAAATGGCATGGCTACGTCCAATGGGACATAATGGCTAGAATCCCAAGCCCACGAAAGGGAGCTATGGCCGATTGAGCTGACAGAGGCAATTATAACTATGTTGTACATAGCGGAGGCTCTCATCCCATGTGCGTGGATGCTTTGAATTTTTTACATGTACGAGAATGTGTACAATCATTACGGTGACAACCTCTTGTCCCCAGCCATGCGGTGGGGATGGAAAGCTGTGGACTTGGTGAGCTTTGTGTCCATCATTGACCAGAGGCTGGACCAAAATGTGCTGAGGAACCTGCTATCTCGATCTGATATGATAGACTGTGGGATCCCAAAGTGCACCCATACTCGTTCAAAGAAGATTTTAGCAGTAGCTTCTGCTGTGATATTCTTCTTACAGGCCGCCATAATGGCCATCTTCGAGAATCTGTCAACGACCACGAAAACACAGTCATTGCCATTCTTAGTAGAGGGCAAGCCCGACATGTAATCCATGGAGATGGATTCCCACGGTCGACTAGGGGTAGGTAGTGGAGTATATAGGCCTTGCTTCTTGATGGTCGGTTTGGCAATGGCACAAGCAGTGCGGGATCTGATGTGCTTCTCGACATCCTTTCGAAGGTTCGGCCAATAGAAATACTTCTGCAGGATTGCTACTGTTTTCTCGACCCCGAAATGCCCAGCGACTCGACTGTAGTGTGCTTCCCATATCATCTTGGCACGCTCGCTTGAATGAACACAAAGGTGTCCCATGTGACATAAAAGTGCATCTTGGAGGTGAAAATTTGGAACTTGCGTACCCCCCAAGAGTGCCTTGTAAGTTTGGCCGAATTCTGGGTCACTCTCATAGAGAAGCGGCCAATCAGAAGTCTCATGCCCACAAGAGTTGAGCACAGTGGTGAGCACCACGATCGGTGGTCGGCTGAGGCAGTCTGCAACATGATTGGTGCTACCCTTCTTGTACTTGATGTTCAAATGAAACTGTTGCAGATATGTGGACCACTTCTGATGGCGATCATTGTGCAACTTCCCTTGTGTCTATATGAACTGCAGGGGCCGGTGGTCTGTGTGGATGATTGTTTCCTTCCCAAAAATGTAATACTTCCATTGTCGACAAGCTTGCACAATGGAATACATTTCTTTGTCATAAGTGGGATACTTGCGAACTGTGTCAGACAATGTCTCACTGTGAAATGCCACTGGATGTCCCTGTTGAGTAAGAACTGCCCCAATAGCATAGTCAGAGGCATCTGTCTCGATCTAAAATGGCTGTTGCAAGTCTGGTAAAGTGAGAACTGGGGTAGAATAGAGGCGATTTTTCAATTTTGTGAACGCCTTCTGTTGAAGTTCCGACCAAAAGAATTTTTTTCTCGCTCCTCCCTTGGTGACTTGACTCAAGGGCCAAGTGATATGAGAGTATCCCAAGACGAACCTTCGGTAGAAATTAGCAAGACCCAGAAAGCTGCGAAGCTCTGTTATAGTGGTTGGGGCTGGCCAATCCCGAATGACTTGGATCTTGGCTAGATCCATATGCACCCTCCTTTCATCAATAATGTATCCCAGATATTGAACTTGGGTCATGCCAAAAGTGCACTTCTCCAAATTGGCACACAACTTGTGTTGCTACAGTGTTTGGAGGACTTGTCGGATGTGGTGAAGGTGCTCTTCCCAAGTCTAGCTTAGGATCAGAATGTCATCCAAGTACACCACTACAAATGAGTTGGTGAATGGCCGGAAGATGTCATCCATCATCCTCATGATGTTTGCGGGAGCATTTGTCAACCCGAAAGGCATGACCAGCCATTCGAAAAGGCCTTCCTTGGCTTTGAAGGCAGTCTTCCACACATCGGAGGGTCCAATTGGTACCTAGTGATACCCAGACTTCAGGTCAATCTTGCAAAAATATTTTGCACCTTTGAGTTTGTCCAAAAGGTCATCAATCCATCGGATTGGGTACCTATTCTGGTCATTGATCTTTTTTAGCGCCCGATAGTCAATACAGAGTCTCCACGTGCCATCCTTCTTCTGTACCAACACGATCGGGCTCCCACAGGGCGATGAAATTGGTCTGATGTGACCTTTCTGCAACGGCTCCTGAATCTGCGTCTTGATTTCATCATTCTCAGGAACAGAGCGCCGATAGATCGTTCCATTAGGTAGCGGCGCACATGGGGTGAGATCAATCGGGTGCTTGACCTGACAGTGCAGAGGAACCCCTGTGGGTGAGGTGAATATGTCCCTGTACTCCTCCACAACCTTATCCATTTGTTGTTTTCGTGCAGAGGAGCCCTGTCTGGAGGTCATGGCCACAGTCTTCTTCTTTCCCTGGGGGTGGATCATCAGGAAAACGAATTTCCTGGTTTGGGAAATGAGCTGACTGCATTGTTTTGCAGTAACCAAAGAGATAGCCGCAGGAGATGGTACCTCTGGTATCCTGTAAAACTTATTTCCCAAAGTAACAATAACAACATGAGGTCGAGATTCATACACAGCATAACGCTTCCACAAGTATGGTTGTCCTAGTAATACATCAGAAACATCAATAGGAGAAACATCACATAATACCTCATCCGTGAAGAGCTTGATGCTATAGGGAAGGCACAACGCGTTGACGAAGGTCTCGTCCTTGGTGAAGCCACCGATGGTGTATGGATGTGGGTGAGTTATGGTCGGCAAGCCCAAGTTTGCTTCCACGGTGTCGTTGCTGAAATGAGGGTTCTTTTGGCTTCCCATTGTCGACAATGAACTGTACAAGGGAGCCCTTTACCCACATCTGGGAGTGGAAGAGACGTTCCTCCTCCTCTGGATCTTCCGGTTCCTCCTTCTGGATCTTTGTAGTGGCAACAGTGGCGTTGGGCTTCGCATCAATAATCTGTTTCCCTTTTTCATTCCCCTTTTCAGGTTCTGATTCAGAGTCAGAGCATGCATCTGACTCAGAAGCCCTCATCTCGGCCACTAGCGACTACTTGGCCTAACACTCACTTGTGTTGTGAGTGGAGCTCTTATGGAACTCACACCACTTTCCTGTGTCCTTCTTTGGCTTTGCGGTGTTGTTCTTTTCTTGTGGCTTCGATGAGTTGTCTTTAGCCGCCATGCCTTGGCTCTATCCTTTGTTTTATGGTTTGAAAGCACCTTTCCCTTACTTTTGATTCGCAGATCCAAAGTCTCGCTTCTTTTTCTTGAATTTCTGCTCAATCTTGGCGGCATACCGGTATGTCGTACCAAGCGAGGAGATGTCGAGGAACTCCATTTCCTCCTGAATGTATCTGTGCAGACAGCTGCGATACTTTAGCACCAGATGTTTCTCTGAATCTTTGATACCCAACTTTGTGCACAGGGTATGGAACAAATTTGTCAGCTCATTCACATCTTGATCCGTTTGTTGTCGCAGCGTGGTCCATTGTATGTACTTGTCCTCATAGCTCCCCACAAGATAGTATTGTTCCTTGAGGGCGTCTCTGAAAGAATTCCAAGTTGGTACGGCCGAGAACAGAGAGGTTTATATCTGGTCCTTGTTCTCACAGTAGGTTTCCCACCAGTCCTTAACATGGGGGGTAGCTTTGAGGAATGCAAAAATAATCTTCTCCCGGTCTAAAAAGTCATGAACCGAGAAATATCCTTCTAATAGATTCAACCATCTATATACGGCATATTCTTCTATTTGACCCTAAAATATGGGAATGTCAAAATTTACTTGTACCTTAAAAGGAGTCTCGCCTCCAGAGTGGCTGCTGGATGCAGATGCGCTGTCGGTGGGTAGCTGTTGAAGGATCTGAGCAAATTTATCCATCATCGCGTTCCTTTGTTTTTCGAGGGCCTCCTTGAGCAATATTTTGATAGGATCTCCTACTCCTTCATCTTTCTTTTCATCCCCCATGGGCGTCCGTCGAGGTTTGCGAGGCTAATCTTGCAAAGGTTCCACCAGATCGAGCCCTAGCTCCTTATACCCCGACCTCGTTGGGGACATGCAAAGAAGGATTGAGAAAAAGCAGACCCCTCTGATACCACTGTTCCAGATTTATGCAAGAACACAACAGAATAAACATATAACCATAAATACAGAGATGCAGCGGAAATATCACTTCATTTCATTAATATCAAAGAACTGAAATTTTCTTACAGACGGAATGGAAATAAAACTAGCTAGGGCGCTGGTAGCTATCTCTGAGAAGAGATGTGGCAGCTACAGGCCTCTCAACTCAGTTACAATGAGGCTCGAGGGCCTATTTATTATTTAGAAACAATGGGAAATCCTAAACAGCCAAAACCCTAACCCTAGGAGATGAAGCGCCAAAACTATAGGCCCCGTTTGGGTAAATTGGTGTTTCAACTTCCCAGGGGTGTAACTTTGGCATACGATCTCCGTTTGACGCGTACCATACCTCGTTAGAAAGATCTATCCAAGGACTCATGGACCCATGTTGCTCTCCGTTTTCCCAAAAACGCCGTTTATGGCCTCAAAACGGCTCCGGAAGTTCAGGACCGGAAAAACTGCTAAAAATAGTAAACTCTGCCGAAACTGAAAAACTGAAAGAAACAATGGTGGAGCCCCAAGTGGAATAGGCAGGTGACCACCAATATCCACCTGGATCATTCCTCACCCCTTAGGAAGCAATGGTCCCCATTGTGTTAAGTTCCTCCATAAGATGAGGAAATTTCTGTTGAACTTGGTCCCTGGTGAACCATTTTCCTTGGTGTAGGAGTTGGCCAGCTTTGACAACCAGATATAGTTGGATCTTCTGTTGGCGAGTGCTCTTGATTTGCATGTCCATGATACAATCTATGGTGGCCTGTTCCATGCAGTCTGGATTTAACTCTTTTGGTGTGAGTTGTTCTGCAATGTCTGAGGTGTCCAGTAGAGGTGGGAAGTAAGGACAAAGGCGATCCACATTGAAGACTAGGTGTAGAACAAGGAATGGTGGAATACTGAGCTCGAAGACATTGTTCCCTAAAGCCTTGGTGATGGTGTACGGCCCGTATCGGAGCGGGCGAAGCTTGTGGTGGGGTCCAGTGAGGCGCTCCTTCTGCAAATGTAGCCATACTTTGTCGCCCACCTGGAAGTTGTGTGGCACCCGGTGTTGATCATGGCGCTGCTTGTACTTCGCATTGGCTCTGGGCGATCCACATTGAATACTGGGTGCAGACCAAGGAATGGTGGAATACTGAGCTCAAAGGCATTGTTCCCTACAACCTTGGTGATGGTGTACGGCCCGTATCAGAGCGGGCGAAGCTTGCAGTGGGGTCCAGTGAGGCGCTCCTTTTGCAAATGTAGCCATACTTTGTCACCCACCTGGAAGTTGTGTGGCACTCGGTGTTGATCATGGCGTTGGTTGTACTTGGCATTAGCTCTCTCCAATATATCATGAACCTATTGGCGGATGTGTTGGATGCGCTCGATGAAGTTATTTTCTTTGTAAACTTCAGACTGGACATGAGTTGAATCGGCCTGAGCAGCTGCAAATGGCATGGCTACATCAATGGGACATAGTGGCTGGAATCCCAAGCCCACCTGAAAGGGGCTATGGCCGATTGAAATGTGGAGAGCCCGGTTATAACTATGTTGCACATAGGGGAGGTTCGCGTCCCATGTGCGTGGATGCTTTGAATTGTACATGCGCAGAATGTGTACAATCATTCTATTGACGACCTCTGTCTGGCCATCTATTTGGGGATCGAAAGCTGTGGACTTGGTGAGCTTTGTGTCCAACATTGAC